>JAGFMF010011381.1:4296660-4549830 GCA_019455555.1 Galemys pyrenaicus
GGTGATGGTGCACTGGTGAGATGGTGATGGGGAATACATGGGGATTACAATTGATGGCAAATATATGTAAATTTTAAAAAATTATATTAATAAAAAAATTTACATTTCCTTATTAGATCTAAAACATTGAAAAAATATTTAACATAATTCTGCCTTATTTTCTACCTGTGTAAAATGGATTTAACAATAATATCTACCTAGCCCAGTTGTCATGATGACTAAATAAAATATATAAATACTTAGCTTGGTGACAGAGAACTTTGTACATGTGTGTGGTTGTTATTTATATTGTTGTGAAATGAATTGAAATTGCAGTGGAAATGTTCCAGAACTAATAGCTGAAGGCAAATAAAAGTTTTGTTTTATTTTTATTGTCCAGTATTAGACTAATCTTAATATATGATTTTTAGTAAAACTAAAAAACAGAAAGAAATCCTACCATTATCTAATTTCTTAACACCTAATATTTAAAACTCTAGAAAGTAGAAAAACTTCACAAAACAAAAATATTTTTGCATGCTAAAAATTAGGTAAATTGATTATCTCTAGCAAATAGTATTACGTCTAACAAACTTATTAAAATTGTGTATAAAAAGTTCATTTTCATTCTGCTGTCATAATCACTGACTTAGTTCTTTCTTGATTAATGTATTGATACCAATTTGATTAGATATCTACATTTTTTAATAATTTACTTCATAAATGGACAGATTTATCTGAGGTGAAAATTCAGTGTTTAGATATTATCTTTCAGAAATGCAATTTTAACCTGAAGTACCTAAAAATTATATGCTGTTTTTATCTGAAATATATTATTTTTAAAATTTTTTTCTCATAGTTCCAGGAACAACCCCCATAAAAACATAAAACTATTGTCTCAAAATTAGGTGCAATATTTAAGTCTATAGATAACTATGGAATATACCTCTGTATGTGTATAGAGGCATATATATAAACATTATTATTATATCAGTGACTTATATCATTTTTACTCATTTTAAAAACAGATTTTCAGTTACATTTCTAGGTTTTAATATACTTTGAACACTTACATAAAACAAAATATCTTGGAACAGAAATTAGCTAACTGTAATTTTAAAATGTTTTAATAATATATGGGGCATAGCTATATGAAGTGAATGCCAAATACTACAAAAGAAATGTCTTCATGTAGTCATTAAGGGATATGAAATATGCATTTACAGCTTTTAAATATTTATTAGAATGTAATCTATGTCTTCTAGAATTCTGCTGCCATTTTATAAAGCATTAAATTGGAAGCATGAAAAAAGTTTCTGCAGAGAATCCATTTGAAATTCTTGGATAAGGAAAGTTATGTTAGGCCAATTTTCAAAGTAAAAAATAAATCTTGTTTTAATTATGTTAATTGTACTCAGGTATATTATGAAACTTGCTATTGTAAAAGATAAATTGTGATTCTAGTTATTGGCATTGTTTTCTCAGGAGGTTTGAATATGTCTTTAAGATTGCAACTGTAATCAAACTAAGAACACTTATTACACATGATAGAAAAGAAACAAAATCTGTTGCTGTGCATTTCTAAGCACCTTCCATTAGAGAAATTGCCAGTTACACCAAATCAAGGTCATATTACATGTAGCTATGTTCAGCAATCTCTTTTCTTGAGCTACCCTATGATATTTGGTTGCATTAAGTGTAGGTTGGAACAGGAGACTTTTTGATAACAAATGCTTTAAACTATCAGTATGAGTATAAATTTGTTTGAATTTTTTTTAATCTAAATATAATATCAAAGGACATGACTTCCACTAGGGGTGCTGTTATGCATTGTTTCACACAGTATTTCAAACTGTTTATATAGGTAAATTTCCATTAATTTTTAAAGGTGAAATTATAGTCCACTTTTCATGTATTCTTTTAATCAGTTTGGTTGTAAGTTCATTATAATGTATCATAATGCATAGCATAATGAATGTTCAATAAATAAAAATGGTTAAAATGTACATTTATCATTAACAATCTTTCATCTATATTACCTTTTTTAAAAAAGATTTATTTATTTATGTATATAAGAACTGGGGTACAAGAAGTGTGGGGGTGAGAGGATCCACCAGAGACAGAGTGGGGAACAGAACAGACAGATAAACTAAAATACACTGCTGAGGGGAAGAGCAGGCAAGGCAGGAGAGGTCTGCTACATCATGTGGGTCACCACCCCACTGGTGGCAGGGATAGAATTCATGCTGCAGTGACTATGGTTTGCTTCATAGTGTGTTGCTTAACCCATTGCGCCACCAGGGAGGTCCCGGAGGCTCACTTTCATCTATATTTCATTATGAAATAAAAATGTTACCTTTTTATTAAGCACTATTCTATTTTTTGCCATAACATTTACTACATCTTTAAGATGGTGCCAAATTGATTTATTCATTATTTTATTTTTATCATGAATCCCCTCTACACTAGAATGTAAATTCTGTAAAACCAGAGGTGTTCATTAACATAGTTCAGTCACATTTCCTAAGCTTGTAGAATACTTATGATATAAAATAGACATGTATAGCATAGATAAGAATATTTATTTAGTTTTGGATTATACATATATATTTAAATGGTACCATTTTAATAGGTATTATGGTTTAAAACACTCTCTATGCTTTAGGGGAATAAAAAAAAAACAGCAACAATTCATACTTTGTGTTAGATTTATGGTACCATCCTTTCCTAACCTACCATCAAAGCACCAGTAATCTTAGTCTATTGTACCACCTCTCTCCTTCACTCCCCACTCTCATCTTCCCCTTCTGGTTGGACAACTATATTTTAATAACAAATAGATAGAGAAAAACTAAACAAACAATATCATTGAAGAAAAATAAATATCATTATATTTTATCAAAACTAATATCAAAAGAATACAGTATCTTTAACACATTTATTTCAAACTTTCCCAAATCTTCACTTAACTGACAAATATGAACAATAACCACAATAATAGCAATTCACCATCTTAATAGCAGCAATGATAATGACATATAAATCCATGTGTATCAAAAAGCACAGAAGAAAAAAATACTAGATGAGAAATGGCTACATTTTGGTACTAATGTTTGTAGATGAGAAAGTGAGAAAGCTGAGTACTTAGTGCTAATATCATGAAAGACTCAAACCATACCCCTGGCAAAGGTTCTTTGTAAGGAGGTCTTTGGAGAGATGACAAAAATAAAAATAATGGTTAAATAAATGATAGTTCTTCTATTTATACCCCAGATCTTATACTGCTGTGTTTTTGAAATTATACATCTCTAAAGTCAGATGCCTTGGTGTTTTTAATCCTCAAAAATCTTCCCTGTCCTACTGAAGTGGTCAGATACCAGGCACAGCTGAGTATACACAAGAATCAGGAAAATTAAGAGGATAAATTGCATGTACTAATTGGAAAGACCCACAAGTCACCCTTTAAAACTTGATTAGCAGTCTATGCCTTTCAGAAAGAAACTGAAAGATTATTTTTTAAGTACATTGAAACATTTTTCTTTTAAAAAAGTGTGGAAACAAACCATAGAGAACATTTTTTCCAAAACCTTTTTAAAATATGTTGAAAGTTATTTGTGTAATTAAAGTAAATCAATAGCTCCAAGCTCTAACTTTGCTGCCACATTTCCTTTGGCCAAATCTCCCAACCACCTATCTTCTCACAGCCTCACTCTCTCTGTTACCCTCCTCTACTTCCTCCCCTCTTTCTTTCACTTTTTCTTCTTTGTCTCACCTTTTCTATCTTTAACTTCTTCATGTAAACAGTAGAGGATGTTCAGATTACATTAAGCATTGCATATGATAGTAACTGTGGGGGAATTGGATTGCCTTAAGCAAAACCAGTTCAGGAAACTCTTGCAGATAAAATAGTGGTCTAATATTGTTGAATGCTCATCTGGTGACTCAGCAATTTCCATCTCCTATAGCCAAAAAGGCCTGCTATTCTCTTTTTGCCTATATTTAAGCTGACTGAAATAAAGTTCTTTACAATATATTAATCACTGTAAAAATAAAGCATGGCATTGGGCAGATAGAGTCAGCAGCCATGAGCTTCTACTCTGACCTAATAGTGTATAAATGCCTGACCAAATGGAAAAATTTCTTTATCTACTAGCATCTTTATTTAATAATCCTGATGGGTCCAACCCAGATCCTGATTCTATAGAATTCATGCATATCAGTTTACTGTTCCTTTATAAGTATTTGCTAATGCCTTTGATATGTCAACCATGATGTTTTCTAGTTTTAAGTTGTCACAGACAATAGTTTAATAGATGAGACACTGTGGAAATATATAGTTGTGATATCCAAGGCAATAGCTAGAGACATGATATTTTGAGTTTATATGAAAATTAGAAATAGAAAATTATTATTATAATTTAAACTTGTGTCTTGTCTAATATGTTTCCTTCTAAATTGACTAATAAAGCAATTATGAATCACTTTATATTAGCATAACAGTTTGTAATCACCTCATTTCTTGAACATTTGTGTCAGTGTGTTTGTGTGTGTGTGTACATAGGTATGCGGTATATATATAGTGTGCATTTTTCTGTGTATGTATAAAATAATACTAAAGACTAATTCTTGAACTTGATTATTTATATTGCAAAACCCAGATAAGGAATGATGACTTCTTTGAGCAATGTATTGCACCATAATGTGGAATTAGTATTCAACAAATTAAAATTAATAATAAAAAATATGTAATAAAAATGGTCACAGAGGGGAGACTGGTGGCAGCAGAATTGAGCACAGTAATAACAATTGATGTAATCTAGTATCTGGATGAACGTGTAATTTTCCATCTCTTCCCCAAGAGACGCTTAAAATTATTCAGGTGAAGTCTGACTCACAGAACTCTAATGATATGTAAATGCAAGGCTTTATACTCTATGTGTGATGTAAGTAATGGGTCAGCACACATCTGGAAGAAAAGCATAAAAGAAAAGGCAAGTAAATATGCTTTTTTTTTTTCACTTGGTATCATTTATTTCCACATCTGTTTCATCTGCACTGGGTGATCAAGCACAATGAGCATAAGAATCCATAAATCCTCAGTCAAGCATTCATCCAGAAAAGGAATGTCTTATAGGTTTGGTTTTGGGACAGTTACAAAAATGAAGAATCTTAAGAACATGCAAAGTTTTTTAGATCTTGCTCTGTACATATGTGTAACATCCATGTGTGAAGACTTTTCCCACTAGTGAGTCTCCTTTTCTCCTTAGCAGAGTGTAATTTTAGACATCTTTGCATGTACGTGGATTCACATTCCCGGGACACTATCTGAATTCAAATCAGGATTCCAATGCAAGATAGTTAAATACCGAACTGTACACATTTTTTGCCAAACTGGGCAACAAAGATAAAAACAAAAGAAATACCAATGCTAAAATAGAGATTTAAAAATAACCATGGAAGAAATAACAAGCAAGACTGGTTCACTTAGACTGGTTTGTTGGTGGGTGAGAGAAGCTGAAAAGAATTCATGGACTTTCCCTGTATAATTATAGGAACGAAGAAGCTGTGGAGAGGAAGGACTTTCCTAGTGGCAGTCTGGAGTAAAGCTGCATGAGTATGTGTTTATGCTATGTAGACTACAGATGAGTCCGGAGGATTTGAATACTGGGATATCAGAGGAGTAATTGCAAATGAGTGTGAAAAAAATGACCTCAAGTCAAACTGCTTAAAGCCCTAAATACCAGGCTCAGGCATTTTTAATAAATGCTATGTCATTTATAAAGTTTAAGTAAAAGCTTCTACAAACATATGACTTTGAAAATTTATTTTTGAAAATTTTAAAAGATAAACGAGAAACAGAGGAGGGAGAGATTTTGAAGTTATGAGTTAAAAAGCCCGTGGGGGCCCTGGAGTGAAAGGGTGGAATTGACAGTATTTTAAGGAATTGGGTTGAAAGATGAAGAGGGACGAAGAGCACAAATGAATTCATGTTTCTAGCAAGTGCATGTGAAGCCAGTCACTAAAATAGATATCATAGATTTAGAAATGGGCAGAGAAAAATAAGGAGTTTATTTATTGGCCTTTGTCAACCTGCATTGCAGCACACTCAGATAACTCAGGTAATAGGGAGTCTTGAGTAATAAATAACAGAAATCATATTGTCAGGCCCATCAAGAAAAGGAAACTGGTGATCTGTCATAAAGAAGTTAAATGGTGAACTTGACTCCCTGTATTAATGCACCTCCAATTGAAGGCTGGTGTTACCTGTGCTACTCTTTTTATTCTTGTTGCTCTCATTTTCTTTTCTTCTTATATGACATGATACTGTTGTCATTGTATTTAAACAATAAAGAACAACAAAAATATAAGTTGGGCATTGTGGCAGTCAACTAAGAAAATGAATAAAGGTAGAATATAAGTCAGGAGAACTTTCAATGGAAAGTGTCAGGTATCTATCTCTTGTCAGCATAGAATAATCAACTTCTCTTGAATTTGTAAAGCTGTTGTGACAATGAGCTAATGAATGTGTTCTGACATTCATTTAATGCATAAATAAATATAGATATGTTCAGAAGTTTCTAAAAGAATTGCACACATACTGTTCACATTGAAAATATATAAATGTTGTCTAAGCTTATTTCAATAAAAACCTGCATTTCAAAATGTAATAGGCAGAATACTGGCTTCTCAAAATTGTTCAGTCCTAATTACTAGAACCTATGGATATGTAAAGTTAAAAGGGAAGGGGAATTAAAGCTGCAGATGGAACTGATGGAACTTGGTTTGCTAACTGTCAGATTTTGACATGACTCTCCAGACTATAGAGAGTATCCTGGTTTATCCATGTAGATTCAATTCAACTTAACTTCTAAGTGAAAGAGAGAGGGAGGAGAGTCTATATCAGAATGACTGTATGTGAGAAAGACTAAAGCAGCCTCTCCTGACTTTTAAGATGGAACAAGGTAGAAATGAAAGAAATGGACAACTTCAAGGGCTGAATGTAAGAAGGAAAAAAAAAAAAACACAACACCGAAAACAACAATGTCTAAGCTAGAAAACCCAGAAAGGAATATGGTCTTCTCAAAACTTTAATTTAGTAATGACTCCTGGTAATTTATGATGCAGTAATAAATTAGTAATATATAAACTGAAATGCATAGGCAGTAAATGCTATAGTTTATATGGAAACTCAAGTGGAATTTGAAACCTAAATATTATTGTCTTATTTTTAAAAATTTGACTCTATAGATAGACCTGTAACCAAGCTGTTGTTGTCTTAAATATTATATGAAAAGATAAATACATACATTATTACTATTATTGTATTATTATTATTTTCAAGCCTTTTTTCAACCCTTAAGGAATCTGAGTGAGATTTGAGTCCAGCAAGAAATGGCAGATAGAAGAGATGAAAGATGAGGAGGTACTAATTGTTACTCTACTTGTTTAGGGAATTTCCAAACAACAGTTTTCTTCCTTTCACACTTAGAAAAACTCAGAGGTGCACTGGAGATATTTGAATTTAGTTTTTTGAATAAGCAATTAAAAAAAATTGTACTGGTCACCATAATCTAGCCACTGAAATATTTAGATAATAGCATTACCTAACTTTTATCCCCTAAGAATAAGTGTAATAGTTTATTGCAGCACTATTTACAATGAGTAAAATATGAAAACAACCCAGATACCCCAAAATAGATGACTGCATCAAGAAAATGTGGTACATGTACACCATGGAATACTATATAGCAATCAAAATGGATAAAGTCATGTCATTCGTGGCAACACGATAGAGGTGGAAGGGATTATGTTCAGTAAAATAAGCCAGAAGGAAAAAGAAAAATATCAGGTGGTTACACTTACAGGGGGAATGTAGAGAACCCAAATAAGGGACTGGGAAAAATTATAATAATAAATTAAAAACAAAATTAATAGGCAACTATTAATCAGAGGCACTCTTCAGTGGAGGGGGAGGAGAGAGATCAAAACAGTGGAGGGAATATGTTCATACACAAGGGACTATGTTGGTAACTCACATGTGAATTAGTGATGGAAATTTTGTGGGCACTATTCCTGAAAGGAAAAAGCATACATTGTACAAAAAGGAAGAATGATGTAAAATATAAAACAAAAAGCAAGAATAAAGGTAATAGTGTAAAATAGCATAACACTTACTCTGAGTTTCTCAAGAATTAGGAGCCAATGAATGTCAGCTCCTCTTCAAATACCTTGACTTTGGGGAAGAGACCCTGCTTTGAGAGATAGCAAACTGGAAGCTTTGGGAGCTCCTAAATATATGCTCACTAATTGGGCACAATCTGAACTTTTAAAAGTCTGGAATTTTCCATCTTGTCAATCAAAACTTGAAGCCACATTTCAAACAGGATGTAAATGTTGCTGCATAACATTTAAAAATAGGTTCTGAGAACAGTATATTAGGAGGCAAATACTTCTAGAATATAAAAGTGAAGAGCTAGATAATCTATGTGAAACCATAAATAAATGATTTTTTAAAAAATTTTGATTGTGACATTTTTGTAAACCTTTTATAATACCTACCTCAAAGTATGTAGTATTTGATGTGTTGAACTTGTCAGAGAAAAATATGATTTTTGGGGGGGTAACAAATAAATCTGTTTGTTGCTAGAATTCTATAAAATGTTTCTTCCATCCATGAGTGGGAGAACATAGGTTAGCTAAGAACCCATTGGAAAGCTTAATAATTGTTTATTATGGTTTTAGTACCACAAGTGACTGATAGATGATTCATCCCTGAAAAATGCACAGATAAGGGACTGGGTAGTTGAAACTGTGGGAACAGAATATTGAGAGAAGGACAAGATAGCTGTATTTTCTCATGGATGACTTTCTCACCCCAGAGGAAATATGATTAGGTTATTCTGAAAGAAGCCATAACATAGCAAACTTTCTTCCCAAGTTAATCAACCTCAACATAAAGAGCTAGAAATACACTGTTAGATTCAAAAGGTACCAGAAACTGTGAGTCAGTCTAAGAGAAGCATTACTTGTTAAAGAAAAGGACTCTTCAACTTTTACAGAAATAAAAGTTTTACTTGGGAAATTATATTATCTGGAACTGACCAAACCAATCCCTCTGAAATAGCAATATAAAAAATAATCAAGAGTATCCTCGTTTAATTGCAAACAACATGTTATTATTTTTTCCTATTTTTAGCAGTGAAGTGATTTAATGTTAAATTTTGTCATTTTTTTTTAGTCACTCCCAATATTATTTTACTTTTTAGTATTAACCCTTTCATTAAAATAGATATGGTTAAGGTCAGGCAAATGATTTTTAATAGCATCATGTAAAAATTACTGATCCTCAGGTTATTTTAAGTACGACTCCATAATTGAAGTGAGAAATTTGTAAATAGATAATTTCCCATAAATAGATGTTTATGGGAATAAGCTATCTGTAGTCTAAAAGAAAAAGAAAAAGGAAAATCTTCAAACCACAAAGGGTCACGATCTGACCTTTTGTACAATAATATGACTTTGAAAAATCAATATTTTTCATTTTCTTTACCTGAAAGGAATGCATTAAGTTAGCACTCAGAGACATGTTGTTGGGAACTATTATTGTGGTTGCATTCTTAAATTACACTCTGATATTAATAATTTAAAAAGCACACTCATTTTTTTTAGAAACATTTCTCTTTAAAACAATATAAATACAAATCATGAAAATAATTAGATTTTTGGATAAAATAAGAACTCTAGTAGAACTATGGAATGTGAAACATTTGTTTAGCAATTATATTAATAATATTAGAAAAAAATATAGGAATATTATACTTATTAGATATTAATGGACACTAATAGATACACTCTAAGATATTCAAGAACAATTAGAATTAGCCTATGAGATAAAATCTCCCAATTTTAGAGAATATAGAGATAGATTTATGAATTCATCTGTCTATCTGTACATTTGTTTACCTATCTATTATCTAGTGCCATTCTCACGTAGTCACATTTCCAGATTAAACAGGGAACAGAAGTTGATAAATGTGGAAACTTTAATGTTTGGTGTCAGTCCTTGTGAATGCCAATACCTATTATTTATGTGAGTGTGGTGTTACAGCATATACCTGAAGATGTGTGATCCTATACCTCTGGTTCATATACAGTGTCATAAACCAATAAAGAAAGAACAGATGGAAGAATTTTAAAAAAGAAAAAGTAATGTTACTATCATTAGGGAATCATATGACACAATGTGATATTAAATTCAGGGTACATATAGACTCACTAGCATCCTATTTTGAGAATTTTTATGTAAAGACTATCTATCATGTGCATACTCTGGGTAATTGTGTACCAAGAATTTATTGTTTGTATCTGACTTATAACATATAGGATATTTTACATTTATTTTATTTACTATTTCATAATTCTGGATTTTCTATAGTGAGTATATGTAAGTGAGATAAGTTATCTTCAGGGGAGGAACAGAGTCATAAGGTCACAGTACTGCAAAATGACTAACACTCATTTGCCTGGATTTTCATCTCTCTGAGACACTAGAATTGTTTTATTATAGATGTTAGTACATCAAATATTTGCTTATACTTTAAAAAATATTAAAAACTTCACTTTGAAAATTCATATTTTCAATATCTCATATTTACAAATAACCCCTTGGCAGTGTTAAATAAAAATTTAGCCTCTCATTGAGTATCCAAGATTAAGTAGAGAACTGAGATAATTCCATTTGTATTGTAGTTTATGTGAAAATACCAATTATTTTAACTTATGGGAAAACCAAGTTTAGGGGTAAATGGATAGAACTTCTCTTATTCACTCAATTCTCTAAATTACAATTTTTAATGTGTAGATATTTTTAAAATTTTAAGCAATTAATAAAACATACAAATGTGCAAGATAACATAAATACAGTATGAAGTTATATAAGTAATTAGCTGAAATAGTTTTGGTTTGAATGATTTTATCTATATTCCTTTGAATAACTAAATTAAGCATGCAAACTGATAAAATGTTTAATTATACAGTATTTTATAGTTTAAATGTTCAATAATAATATGCATATATATAATTTTAATTACTTTAATTAAATGTTTAAACTTATTGACTGTTAAAAATATAGATTTTGCACTGTGTATATTAAATTAGGCCATTTTCAACACACCAGTCACACCCTATTATGGTATTAAATTAAATTAATCTAAAAGAGCGTGACTTAAAATGACTAAGTGGTATGCCTTCAGCTTAATTCTATTAAAGCTATTGAATTCTTTTGAAGGAAATATCTACACATTATAAAGAAAAATGCATTTAATTGAGAATTAAATCAACATTGAATTCTGAACCATGGTTATATTCATATAATTAGAGTTGATAAAAATTAAAGCATAGGCATATCCTTCTATATGTTATACTGCTCTATTGAACTTTAGCCTAGTATATGTTATATGTATATTATATATGACATCTTTTCTTAGTAAAATTTAAATACTATCCCCATAATCATATATTAAATGAAATTAAATTTCCCTTAAAGTTCAATCAAGGTATCACACTTACCAATTATTAATGAAGAGAAAGCCTAAAACAAACTTATTTTAGCATGAAAAATTTTTGTTTCAATTACTTTATAAAAAAACTATATAAAGTAATTGCTTACTTTCCTAACTTGACAGAATTATTATTTATATTTGATACAAATATAGACTAAAATAGATGGAAATTTTGAATATTTATAACTATAATATTTATATTAATATATATTACATAATATGATATTACATATCATATAATATAATTGATATAATGCAAATAAAATATCATTATAATAATTAGCTGACTTGATGAGTTGCTACATAATTACTCAGGCATCATGAAATTATTGATTGCTTTTTATTAAGTCAGCCTATAGAATTATACAAATCAATATGCTTAGAGTATATATCAGTAAACAAAATCAATGATAGTAATTCATGGTAGAAAAATCAGTGCATAATTTAAAATTCAAACAGGATTCATTTTAAATACAAAGGAATAGTAACACAAATTATAATCTAAAAACTTCACAATCAATATAAACATCTCTTTTTTCAGATAGACTCTTTAAGAATTATTTTTGGGTTATTGTTTTATTTTGCTTTAGTTTTGGCTACCTTTACAAATATAAAATTAATGATATAAATTGTTTCAATGCGATCAAAGAATGAAAAAACATTCCTAAATAAAATAGAAAAATAAGAAAAAAATAAATGTAAAGGGAACAAATTAATATGTTGATAAATAATGTAAACTCTCCTGAGACCAATAGCAATACGTGAGTTTTACATTTAACAGTTTCCTATATTTTAAAAGAGACATAAACATCGCATTTCCTATTTATTGTTTGAATTTTGTGCAATCTAAAAATAGATTTGTTAACACTAAAATGTTTTGAAACTGCATTGGTTAAAATTGGATCTCCAAAATAAAAATTGTCTACCTTCTATCAGGTAAGATATATGAAAGTTTCCAGTCTATTCATGCAGATCCTAATGCAAATTATATTTGTTTTATAAAGCAATGTCTCATAGTATTTTTTGTGTACTGCAGTATAGTTTGACATTGAGCCAAAAATATGTTTAGCACTGAATTTTCAAACAAAAGGACAAGTCAATTAAAATATGAGTTTTAGATGATTTTTTTTCATGTTCTGCTGAAGAAAAGAATCAGTTCTTGCAATGAACTGAATGTTTATAACTTAGTCAAATTAATATGTTTAAATGTAATTCCCAATATGGTGCTATTTGCAGGTAAAGCCTTTGGAGAATCATTATTCAAACAGGGTAAAACCTTCCTGACCATTCTTTATGTCTGTGGAAGCAGCACTACCTAGCTAGCTCACTGTCTTTCTTACTGTCATGAGTTTAGCAGTGTAGTGTTGCACTTTCAGCCATCAGAATTTGTTAGTTGATAGATAGATAGTAGATAGATAGATAGATAGATAGATAGATAGATAGATAGATAGATAGATTTTTGTTTTAAGCCACCCAGTCTTTGATATTTTATTACTGTCATTTATGAAGACAGTTCTCATATATTCCTTTATTATTAATATATATTAGGGACCCACTACCAAAATCATTCCATATTTAGTCCATCTAAATAGTTATTCAATGCTACTTCATGTACTTTCTCAATATCTTATATATTTAAAGTATTTTTAGTACAAATTTCTTGTTCAAATTGACCTTCACACTTCTGCTGTTTTTATCACTAAATGATCCTGTGTTAGCACATTTTTTTTAATCATTTATAACCTCCAAAGCCCGTTTTGTAAATGAATCTGGAATTTTAAAAATAAAGCACTTTAAGGTGGTAGTTTTATTATTAGTGATTCAAAGAAATCATAAATTGATTAAAACATGGAACTTTATGAAGATTTTGTTGTTTTTATTGAGATTTAATTGGCATATAACACTATGTTTCAGGTGTACAACATAAGGACTTGGTATTTGAACATATTGTAGAATGATCACCACAATAAATCTAGCTAATATTCATCACCATACATAATTATATGATTTTTTTTCTTGTGAAGAAATGTTAAGATCTATTGTCTTAGCAATTGTGAAATGTGATATATATTATTATCCATAGTCATCATGGTGTACTTTTATTCTCATGATTATTTATTTGATAGCTGGAAGCTTTGTACCTTTCAAGCGCCTTCACACATTTTGCTGATCTCCCATTCCCTACTTCTGCAAACCACTAATCTTTTTCTTATTTCTATGACTTCCCTTTTAATGTTAACACTAAACAAGATCATATGGCATTTGTCCTTCTCCATCTGACTCCATAATGTCCTCAACTTCCATTCCTCTTGTCACAAACTGCAAGATTTCCTTCTTTTTTATGACAGAGTAATATTCTAGGGAGCATACATACCATGTTTTTAGTCCCTTCATGCATCAATGAGCACTTAGGTTGTTTGTATTTCTTGACTTTTGTAAATCACACTGTAATGAACACATGGTGATTGTATCTATGTAACATGATATTTCTTTAATGTAGTATCTCTTAAACTCATAAACATCAATGTGCTTATGTTTATTATAAATACAATATTTACATACATAGCGATGTGTGTATGTATATATATATATAAATACTCAGGCATGCTAATTGTTTAGATTTAGTAACAACACAATTTTATCTCATAGCAATGCCAGTTTTGTATGATGTTGTTTATATCATTAACAAATTACTAACAAAACTCAAGGATTTCACAATTTAACAATTCCAGAGGTAGAAAAGTCCCTAGTAAGTCAATGAACATAAATCTGAGACAAGGCAATAATCAAGTTATTTTGGTTGTTTCATTTGACAGCCAAAACCAGAGAGCCTTCTTTAGATACTGCTATACAAATAAAAGCTTCAGTAAAACTGTTGAAGTTTCACTTGGAAAGAGCTGAGCAGCAGGAGTGTTAGAATCACAGCAGGAGATTCAACTCAGTCCAATTTATCCTGTTGCTTTAAAAATGGCATTGATCTTACGCAGCAGATGTGGTTCTTGGTTATTCAGGGTTCCTCCACTATCAAAAGCTTCACTGACTTAAATGAAAACGTTGCCCTTCCACATTGGAAGCCCTATTGTGACTGACCCTGACTATCCTCCTTCCAATGCTTTTTCTGGCCCTCTCTCCTTTTGCTGCTTCTACCCCTACTGTGTGTTTTTGATTCCTTCCTTGAGGCATTCAGAGTCTTTAGTGTTCTCTTTTCATTGTGCCTTGATGTTATCATGCCTGCTTTCCATTTCTTTTTGTTTTGTTTTGTTTTTAGTCATAGATTCCTTAAGCACAGACTATTCGATCTAGCATTTTGAAAGTAAGGAATAAAGCAGAGCCAATAATGAGAAGTAAGATTCACCACCACGACACAATTTAAAGTTGGTAAGGTTCAACTTAGAGAAAATCATAAAAGAATACATGTTTGGGTTTTATTCATTTTTCCATTATGGAGACTGTTCTCTCACCTCCACCCCCATTCCTGCTTCTCTCTCTTTAGAGCAACCTGGCAGATTCACACTCTACTCTAACTCTGCTTGACCAAAATGTCACAAACCTGCAGGCACGTGAAAAGTGTTATTTTAGCCTTTGGCATATACGTGTATTAGCACTTACCTCACTCTTCAGCATTTACTTATGTATATTTCTTCTTTTAGCACATGATTTTGAGCTCTTGAGCACAGGCTATTTTTTCTCACCTGCATGAGTAATTATCTGAACACTGTTAAGTGAATGAATAAGTAAATAACTGAAAGCTCAAGTGAACACATAAGAATAGAAGTGCAGCTTGCAACTAAAATTATGTTAAGATAATTATGTCATTATATTATATTCTGTCATTATATATATTCTGTATGTCACCATATTTGTTATATAAGCAGTTCATTTGATCCTGTTAGAAGACTGGATTTTACAAAACACACTCAAAGACCTTTATCATAGATTCTTAAACTGATATTTTGATGCTATATGTGGAATAGCATTTCACATACTCCTGTCATATTTTTCATTCCATAATAATTTGTTCACCATTTAACATAACTTTGTTGTAGATTCAGATTTCATGTTTATAAAGAAAGAATCAAGGGATCTAAATTATTATTACATTATAAATCATAATACATTGGTCCATAAAAGATAAATATAATATCATTACAAACCACTTTAACTTTACTAATTTTATAGCCGCTCATGGTTCTTCACATCTTTGTTTCACATGCAAACGTGTAGTATAACAAAAAGAAAGCTATACTGCTACAAATATCCAAACAACCAAATATGCAACAAGATACATTATTATTTGCATCACATTAACTTGATCAAGCCATTTAACTTTTTAAATGTCATTTCATCACTTGTAAAATGTATATAAAAATATGCATCTTAAGATGAATACATTAAATATAAGTATGTGTATAAAAGCTGAGTAAAATAAAAAAACATAATATAAATATTATCTAGCATTTTTTTCATATCCAAGCTCTCACAACAGTTAATTAGTTACTATTCATATACTATCTATAGATTATACATTTTTCCATATATTTTTTTTGTATGTACTGTAATTGGGTCTGTTACTGTTCTCCTATCCTTAATTGCTGCCTTGTCACAAGCAAGTCTTCTTAGTCATTGCTACTCCTGACAATAGGCTGTGGTATTGGACTTGCTTGGACAACGAATGTAAGCAAAATGAAAATGTGTGTCCTTCAGCAGAATAAGAAGAGTAATGTCCTGTTGCCTTCTTCATCTTTCTCCTCTGTGATAAGAACAGCATGTCCCATGGACAGCTGTTTCTTCAGCCTAGATCCTGGAATAAATGAGAAACAAGGAGCAGAACTGCAATCACCAGTGACCCTTACATTTAATACGAGCAAGAAATACACTCTTGCTCTAAACCATGGTGACATTGTAATTTAACATCCAGATTAGGGATCATTTGAGTATGAATGGTGTGCTACTAGTAATTGTACCAAAGCTATAGACATAAATATGGCAATTCTGGGCAAATAGGGAGAATGTACACCTTAGCTACATATAGAGAGTTTAAAGAGTTAAAACTTTCATTATACATACTACATAAAAGACCAGTATTACTCCCAAGTTTCCCTACATTCACAACCATTCCCAATAAGGCCTTACAATGATTTTAGACCTACAAGTAGTATCGGTTAATATATTTTGATTCTATAACTACTTTCTGGTCTTAAATCTATATATAAATTATAGTGTTATAATAACTATATGTTATAATTTTATAGATTTTCATTTCTTGGAATCATCATTTTAACTTTTTGCTGATTTTTCTAAAAACATGGCTCTAATTCAACTCTCAACATTCTTCAAATTGCCAAATCTCTTTATATATTCCTGCACATTAGAAGCTTGTCAATTTCATTTTCTTAACAAATTTCAAGATTCTTAAAAAATTCCAAGAGGCTTCTGACATTCTGTAGACAAAACTATACATCTTCTAAATTTGGTATGCCTTTGTCATCAATCATTTCCCTTCACCAGCTTATCATCTTTTTTTTGTTTTTTCTCTCCTGAAATGGGCTCCTGTTTTGGGTTTTGTTTTTGTGGGTTTTTTTTCTTTTAATATTTATGTTTACTTCCTTGTTTTGGTAGGAGCACATCAAATATCTTCCTGGAAATATAACAGAAGATAACTCATTGGCATTTTACGTGTCTGAAAATATCTTTATTCTATTTTTAAATTGTTGTTCAAAAAGTGAAGAGTTTTAGTTTTCATCGTTTTATTGTAAAATATAACCACAATACTTTTCCATTGTGTTTATTGTCAGTGTTGTACTGAAAACATTGCATTAGTACTCCTAATATTACTCACAATATTTTACACTTCTATATGAACTATCTATTCCTACATCTCAGAAGTTTGTAAAATATTTTTCTTCACAAAAATGAAATTTCATAATGCTTTTTAACTTTGAATGGGATGTATTTGCATTCATTGTACACATCTGCAGCTGTACCCTTTAAAACTTTCATTTGATTTTTTCTTTCTCATCCATTTTCTCTTCTTTCATAGGGTCTACTAAACTGAAGTATAACATTCATTATAGAGTTGTTTGAAGAGAATATATTTCAACTGTATAATGTTTTGACTACATAATGAATACATTTTGTCATGACTACATCACACATGCAGAACAAACTTGGACAAAATAATTTGCAGGACCCAAACATATTCACTCGGAGAAAAAGAGTAGCTGGCATAAAGAACACTGATATAATAATGTATCATTTTTATAAGTATTATAAAATATATAATTATTTTAATTAACTACCACTAGTCCATTTGAAAATATATTTTTCAAGAACATTTGAGAAAATTCTCTAAGCTTGATGTTAATCTATGAGATATTATGATGGAGACAGAAAATAATATAATCAATAGCTTTGCATTAAAATACACACATGCACACGGACATATACACAGTGTTGAAGAAAAGGAGAGAGAAGAAGAATGGGAAACACTATGGATTAAATTAAGAAAACATGGCTTTATACAAGAACTGTGGAGAACAGCAACCAATGAATTTTGAAAAAAAACTAAGGTTCAGTGTATAAATCTATGCTTTGGTGCAAATACATTTTCATGTTCATATGTGCATTTTTTTACAAAAACACAAATTGATTTTTTCAGATGTATAAAAAATCAATTATATAAGTTGATTTTGTTTCATGTTTTGTTTGATTTCTTGTTATTTTGATCACAATATATAAATAAAATAAAGTACTCCATATTTCACACTTACCAGAGTGTGGCCTCAAATAGGTGCAAGTTGTCATGATAATTACACAGCCATAAAGCTAAAGTGACAAGAAGGAGAAAAGAAATCAACCTCTCACCTCAAAACCATGGAGATGTTAGGAAGCATGTAGATCTCAAAACTAACTTAAAAAGGCACTTCAGTTATATATTTGACTTCTCTTCAAGTAGCAACAATCTTACCAAATGTGACTTTTAAGAAACACTAGATTCCATACCAAATATATAATTTACTATTTCCCAGGCTATTTGGTCTTTTATTCTTTAAAGCAATATGACTTTTGTTTTGGTCCTGCAATAAGGAACATTTATCATATTTATTGTTATTGAAGTATGTACCATTGTTCTATTTCCTTAGTAGTGTTCTGACAGTCTAGGGACTTTCCCTCAAGTGTAGTCATCTTAGCACTCCCACTAACAAAGCACCTACAGTCCTCTACCAAAGTCCACTCTGCTCTTCCCCCACCATCCTCTTATTCTCACACCCTGCAAGATATAGATCTAAAGCAATATATTTTCCAAATAAACAACAACCAATTTTATGAACACAGTTCAACACATCACCATGCGGGTGAGTCTTAATGAAATAATAATGGCCAATCCTGCTCAGTTGTTTAAATTTGGTATTATGGAATTATTTTTAATTTTATTACAAAATAATAATTCTTTTTAAAAATGTCCCTTTTCAAATTTTATTCCACAAATAGGTTTAGCATAATTTGGAAAGTCTATTCTTACAAAATTTTTATAATATATTTCTTAATTTGAAAACATATGGCCTTTTACTAAAATCATGATCTTTACTGTCTAATAGAAACAGCATAGACTTCAGTTCTTTTCATTTAAGAGTATTTTTGACATTTAAAATTAGTGATCAGAGTTGTATTCCTAAGACTCTAAATTTCAATAGCAAAAATTTATCCTATTGCATACATTCTTTTCATCAGTGATCTCAAGATTGACATGTAGTTGAAACAAAGGAAACTAAAATTATTATAATGCCACATCTCAAAAAGGAATAATTGAAAAGCATATAAAAACAATTCAATTACATCTACCATTTTTCTAATGAGGGATATATTTAAGTGTTGATATCAATAATATTTTAAATGATTTTATCAGTTTTCAAGCATAGTTTTCCTCTTCTTTGGAAGTTCGTAAAAATGTCTTTCCCTTTATTGACAATTAAATTACATCTCTTTATTTGCTCTTGACAGTACACAGCCAGGTCATTTTTTCCAAGTTATTGATACTTAGAGGTCTTGAGACTGACTGAGCATCCACTCCATGACAATTAGTAGCAGGCTTCTAAAATTTATCTGATTGAAATGTACTCCTTTAAAAATGAAACTTAGGGGGTCCTCCCTGGTGGTGCAGGTGTTAATTGCAGTGCTATCAAGATATCACCAGCCATTGTCAAGTGAGTTCGATACCCAACCAGGCAATGAACCCACATGGCATAGCAGACTTTTCCTGTCTCCCCTAATGCTTCCCTCAGCAGTGTGTTTCAATAGATCTGCCTTTTTTTTCTCCCCACTCTGTCTCTGGTGAGCCCCTCGCCCCATACCCTGCCCTAGTCCCCAGCTCTTATGTGCATAAATAAAGTAAATCTTTAAAGCTGAGGTTTAGAAACAGTTTATACGTGGATGTGAGCAAATGTGACTTCCTATAATTTCTGGAACCTATATTTTACAGATACCCTTCCATAATTATTTTAGTTTAGATCTATAATTGCAATTAAGCCATTTAATTTTCCTCCTACTCTCCCAACGATGCCCTCTTCCCCGGCGAAGTTGGAACAAAATAATACCTACAATATCTGTTGGACTTCAGCAAATAAAAATTCATAGTTTATGGAAAGAAAATCATTTTAAGATAATAAAAATCTCCACTCAGCAGCATGTACCTTTTGAAATATCCAGGGAATTATAGAAAAAGAGAGAAGATTACTCATCATCAGAACTCATGGTCAGGTTCCTCATCCACCATTTATAAGTTTATATGATCTAAGGAAATTTATTTAACTTGTCTAAGCCTGTTTGTCGTAGTTGCTGTGAGCCTTAAATGAAAAGCAGCACCAGCTATTATTGTCACTGATTTACAAAGATGTCCCAAATATAAGTCATATATATGCTTCAGAGCTAACTTACTTTGATTTTGAAAGGTAACCTTTCCAGACACATGGAAGATGCAAGGCTATTCAGAAGAATGAGGATTTGGTCACAAGGAATTAGGAGAAATTTTGGCTTCAAAGTAAGTAGGAGGGCCTCCCTGGTGGTGCAGCGGGTTGGGCGCCACACTGAAGCATCCGCTGCACAGCAGCGTGAGTTAGATCCCGGGCCAAGGGGAGGACCCACATGGCACAGCAGACCTCTCTCTCCTGCCTTGCACTCTGCTCACCTCAACAGAGGTGAGTCAATCTGCCTGTTCTGCTCCCCACTCTGTCTCTGGTGAATCCTCTCACCTCCCGTGACTCTGGCCAGTAACCCAGTTCTTGTACTCATAAATAATCTTTTAAAAGGAGAGAGAGGAAGAAAAAAAGTAGGATAGTATACAAGGGAATTTTCTGGCTGCAGTAGTCACAGAGTTACGGGACTCTGCCAAGGGGGAAAAGACTGAAGCTTGTAAGACTCATCTCTTCAAGGAATTTTGCTCAGACCTCAATCCTCTCTAGTCCTATAACCTCTTTTTCTTTGAAATGTCCTGATCAACCCCTGAGGCTAACTGGACATAAGGGGATTGTCCTGTGATTCCTCTTAACCACTACTTCCCCTGAATCCAATAATCAACATATATTGATTCAGATGCACTGTATTCTGGTGCCAGTGACTACTGTGTATTTGTTGCCAGAAGTTGGAGAAGTTGGAAATTCTAATATTAACCCATAAGAAACATGGTATTTGTCTCTTCTGTTTTATTTACCTAAATGAGTGTTTAGAGGTTTCACTCCTCTGAGAAAAGCCAGAAAGACAAAAAGTAATTTTCTACTATTGGGAATGTTATGAGCTGTCTTTGTAATGGGAAAAAATAAAAGAAAGCAATTCATTCAGTCTACACATGGAGAACATTTGAAATCATGCTATATAGATATGTATCCAGAAACATGGAATCATAAAGATGATACTGCCAACAGTTTCAATAAAATAAATGCAGGATGGGAAGTCCAGTAAAAATTATGAAAAGATTGAAATGTCAACAAAATTAAATTCATCTGATCAAGTTTTGCCAGGGTTTGGCTGTCTCTAGCATAATAAGGAACCTTTTTTCACTTCATAATATTCTTCACATTTTCAGAACAGCTTAATGAAAATGCTAATATTTTGGTAACAGTTAAAAACTTGGAATAGTCCAAATACCACCTTGATCAGCAAAGATTAAGTGCTCATAGCAATATCAAATGGCTCTGAGCCCAGGAAATTTGCGTAGTTCAGAGCTCTAAAGCAGGAAACCCATGCACAGGAAAATTAGTCTGAGTTATAATATACATTTAAAATGCTTCATCTGCAATTCTAGGATCCAATGAACTCTGATAACTAAAGGGGTTTTCATATTATTACAAAATTAGACCTATGTAGCAATATAATTATTTAAAAAAATAATTTCTTGACAATTGTGACAAAATGGATGAAATCAGAGGGGATTATACTAAGAAAAATGAGTCAAAGTTGAAAGATAAGTAGTGTAATATTATATAGAACAATAAAGGTAAGGATCAGACAAAACCAAACCAAATACAACCATATAAATCTGTCAGACAATAATATTGAGGCTAACAGAGTGGGTGGAAGGTGGAGAATAAAAGGAAATAGTATCTAATGAACTACAGTAGAAAACTATGGGTTCTTTGATGGAGAGTATAGTGTGATACTATACACCTTGTGGACCTCTGAATCAGATACACTATTCTAAACCAATATTGTCTTAAATGTAATATTAATCACAAAGCATTTTAAAATTCTTTTCTGCTAAATGTAATAAAAGTGACTAAATAGTATATATAGTTGCATATGATTATTTGAACATTTTTATTTTGCATATGCTTATTTGAACAACAAACTTGCACTGCTTTGCTTTGAATTCAGTATAATTCAAAGAAATTGCAAAAGGATTGATTAATCAGGTATACTTTTTTTTTCCTTTTTTTAAAGATTTATTTATTTATGCATACAAGAGCTGGAGTACAGAACAGAGGTGTGGGAGGTGAGAGGATTCACCAGTGACAGAGTGGGGAGCAGAACAGGCAGACTGACTGAAATACACTGCTGAGGGGAGCAGCCAGCAAGACAGGAGAGGACTGCTGGGCCATGTGCTTCCCCCCCCTCAACCCCCCAAGTCAGGGATCAAACTTGAGCTGCTGTGCTGCGGATGCTTCACAGTGTGGCACCCAACCCGCTGTGCAACCAGGGAGGCCCTAATGAGGCATTTTTTTATCTAAGTAAAAAAACACATTTCAAGGGCCATTTTAAAATCAGAGATTACATTCAAAAAATTTAAGTGCTATAATTTAAACAATCCAAAACCTTCCTAAAAGTTCCTTTTTAAGAAAGAAATTTGTAGAGCCTCCCTGGTGGTGCAAGGGGTTAAAATGCAGTGCTATGAAGCTATCCGCAGCCACTGCTGCATGAGTTCAATCCCAGCCAGGGAGATGACCCATATGGTACAGCTGGCCTCTTCTGTCTCACATGCTCCTCCCCTCAGCAGTGTATTTCAGTCGATCTGCCTCTTCTGGTCCCCACTCTGTCGCTGGTGAAACCTGTCACTCCCCATACTTCTGGCCTACACCCCAGCTCTTGTATGCATAAATAAATTTTAAAAAAAGAAGTTTGCATTATGACTCTAATAATATATTATTTGATTGATTGTATTACCTTTAGTAATGAGAAAACTATTAACTTCACACTCATTTGTCTGTTTTCTACGTTTGGCTAATCAACTAAGGTATAAACCTGACTTAACACTTATACTTCAGATAGGCAGCTAAGTTCAATTTTATGATTTACAAATTTGAATTCAGTGTCACAATTACAAAAAACATAATTAAAGCACGTGGCAAATAAAATTGACTTAATTTTCTCAACATATCAGGTCAGGAAAATTGACACAGATGTAGCTATGCTGCTGCATATTTTTAGTTCTCTTTATTGTCTCCTGTTCACTGAAACATCTGTTTCATTTTCCAAACTAGTAAAAAGTCATCAAACCCTGATAGACTCCACACTGAGTTTTATGGGTCATATTAGTTCAATTCTTCTTTTCTTTTTTTGATCCTAGCACATTTTTCTTATAAATCATGTTAACTAGACTATTTGATGAGATGATTGTGGAAATTTTGTCTATAAATCTCTCAAACTTTTACTTGATATAATTATTTTCTTTTAAATGTAAACTACTTGTACAGGGGCATCCCTGGTGACCTAGGGGTTAAGTCTTAGCACTACCACCATAAAAGCCCACCAAGATGGTCTGAGTTCATGCCCTAGTCAGGGAGGTTACCCACCTGGTACAGCAGACCAGTCACTGTGTCACTGGCTACTCCCCTCAGCAATGTGTTTCAGTAGGTCTATCTGTTCTGCTCCCCACTCTGTCTCTGGTGAATCCTCTTTCCCCCTGCACCTCTGACCTGCACTCCAGTTCTTCTACATAAAAATAAATAAATACAATCTTAAAAAGTAAAACTACTTGTACAATAAAATATCCATTTATCAGAATATTATAAATTTAAAATATTTAAAGGAGCAAACTTCACAATTAAAAAGTAATTTATAATTGTGAAAGTTCAATTAATTGGCTCATACAAGAGTGTCTGTGTATTTCATATCTAAAAGCATTGAAAAATATAGATATAGACATCTATGCAAAAGTATCAACCATAAATCTAATTAAGAATGCTTGCTGATTTTTTTTTTACAATTACTATAGACGGGTGGTTGCAATTTGTAGTTTGTCTTATATTACTCTACACTTATAATTGAATACTTAATGAATTGATATTACTTTGGAAAGTACACAAATATCTCAAAGCTTTAAAAGTTATACCAACGGGGGCCTCCCTGGTGGCTCAGTGGGTTAAGCCAGTGCAGCAAGAGTTCGATCCCTGCTGCCGGCCAGGAAGGAGACCCATATGGTGCAACATACCTCTCCTGCTGTGCCTGCTGCTCCCCTCAGCAGTATACTTCTGTTGATCTGCCTGTTCTGCTCCCTGCTCTCTGTGGTAAATCCTCTCACCCCCACACCTCTGGCCTATACCCCAGTGCTTGTATGCATAAATAAATAAATCTTAAAAAAAAGTTATACCAATGAAAATAAAAAAGATCAAAAGTGAAAGTTATTATATATGTATATACATATATCTATATGTGTATCTATATTTATATATCTATATGTATAGATATATATCTATATGTGTACACATATATTTCATCTCTTTCCAAGAGAAAAAAATAAAATGAGTCAAATTTATAATTCATAAATTTATAAATACTTATAATTTTTTATAAATTATTACAAGATAAATTCTTACAAAATAAATTATTTTGACCTAAAAAAAGCACAAAGCCACTATTTTATCATTAAGATTTACCTCTTTGGATATCAAATTTTTAAAGTGAATATTTAATCATATCATGTGAATATAGGAAAAAAACTGTGGATAAATAAAACCTGTACAAATATCTGTATAGATTTCCTACAAAGGAAAAAGAAAAGCAGACTCGCTATAGCTCTCCTCTACGTGTGAGAAGCAAATTATTTCCTATAAAGCATTCTGCACTTGAAAGCCAGGAATTTTGGGTGTGATTGACCTCTCCCCCAATTTCAAGTGACCTTACCATCATGGTTGAAAGGGTGGTGGACCCATCATTGGCTAAATAGTCAATTCTATACTGATATCCTGCTGGGCACATTGATTATTTCTGATGTGAATGGTAACTACACTAGTGAATCAGAGATATGCTCTAGACTCTTACCTAGTAACTGGGAGTAAAAAAAAAATGAAAAAAAATGAATAGTTGCTTTGATTAGTGTGGTATACAGATATAAAGTGTGAATGTGACAAAATAAGGTTATCAAAAAGTTAAAATAGACTATGGTGATAGTGCATGGGTAAATGATGGTGGGAATTATACATGGAGTACACCTGAGAGGAGAAAGCATACATTGTAATATATATATAAAATAAAAACTATAATATATATATAATAAAAAATATAAGAATAAAAGTTTATCTTTTACCGTTGAATTCCCTTGGCCTTGTGTTCAAAATCAAACAACCAAATATGTGTAGATAAATGTTCAGACTGTTCTCTTCTATTGATCTATTTATTTGGCCATATGTCAATATGAAAATGTCTTGATTAATGTAATTTTATGGTGAAACTTTAAGTTACATAGAGTAAATTCTTCTTTTGTTACTCCTTTTTCAAATTCATTAGACTATTAGTCTAGGTTATTTACATGTCCATAGCATTTTGAAATCGGTTTCTTAATTTCTAGTTTTAAAAGTTTTATAAAATTTTGATCATCATTGCATTTAATTAATACAATAATTTAAGTTATTAATATCTTAATATTGTGTGTTATGATCTATGTTATATATATTTCCATTTATTTAGTTATTTCTAAAAATTCAACAATATTGTTAATATACAAACACATATATTTCTTAAATGTATCCCTAAATATTTCATGTTATTGTTAATGGCATTTATAATTTTTATTTTCCAAATATTTTTTCTCATATCTAGCGATACAAATAAACTTTATATTTTGAACTTTTATCTTACACTCTGCTAAGTCACAAAAAAAGTTAAAAAGAGAACATAATCAGGAAAACCATCGTTTATCTTAAAAAAATTTTTGAAAACCACATTATCAAGAAAAATAAGGTTTCTTTCCCATATCTCAAATATTTGAATTTGAACTATAGAATTCACCTACTAGAATTAGTGAATGCGTATGGAGACTTCTATTTTTTCCTATTAGTGATGTCATCTTTATGTCACAAACGTATTGCTTAATTAAACAAAAATGTAGTTTATCCATTTCTTTTTTTTTTAAGATCTATTTATTTATGCATACAAAAACTAGGGTACAGGCCAGCGGTGCGGGAGGGGAATGAAAGGATTTACCAGAGACAGGGCCAGAGGCTGAACAGGCAAATCTACTAAAATGCACTGCTGAAAGGAGCAGCAAGCAAGACAGGAGAGGTCTGCTGAGCCAAGTGAGTCACCTCCTTGGTCTGGCATTGAGCTCATGTTGCAGTGGCTGTGGATAGCTTATTAGTACTGTGCCTTAATCCCTTGTGCCACCAGGGAGGCCCCTCCATTTCTTTTCTTAAAAGGTAACAGTCTTCATTAAATCTACATCTTTGTGCTTCTACATCATGACAAAACTTTCAAAAATATCTTTTAAGAGGGCAGAATCTATAGCTACGACCTTGGTATTTAAGTATCAGTATAATACTGGGCCTCCTATTTTCTCTTAATATAACTCAATTTATTGAGCTATAAAACATACAAACAGTATCCACTACTGTACGTCTGTTTTTCCTAAAATAAAATCCTAACCCCAAAGGCTAGTAGGCAAGGCCTCTGGATGGTGATTATGTCATGGTAAAATCCTCATGAATGGGATTAATACCTTTCCAAGAGAAGATGAGAGAGATCCCTAGTCTCTCCCACCTTGTGAAGATGTAAATAATGTGCCACTCCAAAGAGGGGCCTCACCTGAATATGTTGGCACCATGAACTCCAAACTTTAGCCCTCAGACTGTGAGCGTAGATATCTGCTCTTTAAAAGTCACCCTGTTTGTGGCATTTTATCACAGTAGCCTGAACAGACTAAAGCAATCTCCATCCCAAATGATTGTGTGTTGATTAAATAAATAATGTGATATATCTACTTTCAAGATATCCTTATCTAGTAGGAATGTTTCAATATATAATGAAAATATCATTATAGTTTTTATTATATTATTAGTTTATTGGTGATAGTGTCTTCATAAGACTGTCTAAAGAATGCCATTGTGATGATAACTCTTATTCCCTATATCTATTATTAGGATTTAGAAACTTTGCCTCTATAATTTCTAGATACTTAAAATATTTAATAAATAAATTTACTATTTATTAAAATATTTACTTTATATATACTTTTCTAGCAATCAAATAATCTTACTTTATTTTTGTCAAACAGCACTTCATACAGTGTTGATCAGACCTTTTTAATAATATTGACATTGCCTATTCTTGTAGAGAACACATGGTATTCACATTTATATATTAATAATGTGGGGTTATATCGGATTTGTAATAGTAAAGTAAATTGGGATTTCAAAATGCTAATTACTGGTTGGATGAATTTGTTCATTTTCTTACCTCAGATTTTGTTAGAGGGGAATCACTTTAGAAACATCTTTGTCTGTCTTAATACTACTAAATTTATTACAAAAGTGTTTTTGAGAAAATGTTCATTCAAATATCAGGGAAAAGCTGTAAGATGTTTTCTGATTTCAAGTCTGGCTCACTAAAATTGGAATGTGGCAGCAGTTGGGACTCAGATAACCACAGTTAAATGTGTGCTTCAAACTGACGATGTGTAAAAGCACAATCTCTACTTTAGAAAATTTACACTGACATAGTAAGCTAAAACCTATTTCCAGAGTAAGCATATAAGCTCAGTAAAATCTAAGTAAACATTGTACACATGTATATCTACACTTTATTACAATGCATATTATATACATATATAGTGAATATGTTATATATTATATAGGTATATAATAATGCATATAGTTATACAGGTGGGTAGTTATATATTGTATATAGGTGTATATGTATAATATAATATGTATATTTATAATAGGTTTTATAACTATACCTATGAATGTTTATGTGAAAGAAAGAAAAAAGTAGAGAGAGGAAAACCATGAAGGATTTAAAGTTTGAGTAAATATAATGGTTTTATGAAGTCATATTTTATGATATACAAAACTTTGAAATAAACTGTTAATATGTTAAATCTACTTACAGATTTAAAAATAAATTCCATTTTAATAATAACACTAGATTTGGTTTACTGAATATTAACCATAAGTTTTTGGGACATGGGTAGTCATAGATTTCAATTTAATGTATTTTCTGGATGGTTTCTCAATTTAATATCTGTAAAATACAAGTATATAGGGCAAGTATTAAAAGTATCAAATAGTTAATATGTATGTTCAGGAGTTTGTACCTAAAAGCTGGTTTAAAACTTACTAGTTCTATCACTTTGGGCATGTTGCTTAAGTTGTAGTAATAACTTATATCAGATTTTCATTCGGGAAATAATTTTAATGACTTAATGACAAAAACAACAATGACAATGGTGATGATGAAGGTGAATGCATACATAACATAAAGGACAATTCAAAAGGATTTACCCTTGGTATTAATATATATTGACTTGCAAAAAACAGTGGAGTGAATAAAAGGCTGGGACAAGGACACTGCAGATAAGAAAAAGGAAAAACCTAAACAAAAAAGCCTTGCTACCTAGGATGCCCAGGAAATATATGACACAAATGAAACTGAAATTTCAGATAAACAAGGAATAGTACCTTAGCATAAGTATGCCCATGCAATATTTGGAACTTGTATATACTAAAAAGTGATTTTTGTTATTCTATATCTAAATATAACTGGGCATCCTCTATTCGTTTTTTAAGTAGTTTGTACTAAACCTAGCAATCTTTCAACAGCTCTAAGGGAAAAAAATCATACAGCTTGTAGATGAGGTAATACAGTTTATATCAAGTAATATATATATAAACATTTTTGTATGTGTATAAATTAGGGTTTTAAAAATATATATGTATTAATATGTGTATAGTTATACTATATAGCTTTAAGTAAAAAGTATAGTATGATACATAGCATGATCTATTATAGTAAATTCAAACAAATATAAAAATGATTATATTTTTTAAAAGGTATGTGTGTCTTAAATTTGTGTATCATATATATCTTTTATACATAGACATCTTATAACAAAGAAAGGAGGTTTAAAGAAATGAAGTTCAAAATCCATTCATAAAATGACTCTCCGAGTTGAATTTTGATTGTACAGTGAGATTGAAGAGCTATATCAATTTTGTTATTCCCTAAAGGTCATCATTCAGATGTATTAATCAGATGTCCAAGGAATGCTGGGTCTGTACTATACACATGTTTTTATACCAAGATATGGGAATTTGATTATGTAAGCACAGCTGATTTCATGTGGTGTCCACATCTATCTGATCCCAGTCTTTAAATTAAAGAAGCATTGGGCTAGTCCAGTGTCAACTCTTGGGTTTCTTTTGAACACATGAAATAGGAAGGGGCACAATTAATTAGCTGTTGTGAACATCGGAAATTTCCAGCTATGCATTTTACATTCAAATTGACCCAGAATTACCATTTGAAATCTTCTGAGACCACCTAAACCTATTTTGGGGAGAATTTATAAACTGCCTGAGATAAGTCTTTTGTTATATTTTTACATTTGATGAATGTAAGCATTTTAATTTCTTCAAGTTAACCAGAAGCTCTGTTGACTAGATTTTCACTTTTTTTCTTGCCAAGTATTCTAATTATTTATTTCTAGCAAAAGAAAATTCCATTGTATTTGGGGGACCTGCATTCTTCCTCTAATCGTGGACTGTACTTCATTCAGTCAATATGTGTGTTTCCATGGTCATTGATATATCAAAGGGGTAAAAGTCAGTCATTTTGTAGACTATCCTCAGACGGGTCTGGAGCACTTTTATTATTTTTTTTCAGGATATAATCCATTCTCCATCAATTGCTTCTTTAACAACTTGCATGGTAATTTAATCACATGTTAAAATTCTAGGTTCTGAATTTAAAACTCATTATGATCTCTGTTCTTTGATATACAGTTAATACAAATCAAATCAGTAGTAGTAACATTCTGATTTTACTTTATAATATTTGACTACTGTCATTAATCCACTGGATCTACAATCAGATTTTAATGTTATGGTAATTATTCTAATTGCATAAGCAAATTTAACTGTTGGTGTCTCTTCTTGGTGCAATTAAATGATATATCAGATAATTTAAATGACTAAAATGTTTGATTCTATTGTGTAATAGAAATTAGTGTTCAGAATTTTAAATAATGTTAATTTATGCTCCAGGACTTTTTTGATGTTAATAAATGAAAGACCCATTCAAATTTCAAATATATGAAAGGAGTAAATACAGAGATAAAATTAATTTTAAGGCCAGATAGGACTCATAGAGAACAAGAACAAAAAGAGTGGTATGACTTGAAGTTCTAGAAGTACAAAGTTGGAAATTTCAGGGAAATCTCCTCACCCCTCCAACTCAGGAATCCCCTCTATTACTCTTGCTAACACTTGGACTTCTGTGGTGCCAGCAAGGGCACAGAGCAAGTTCTTGATGATTCCAAGAAGACAGATCAAAGGAGTCCTGGAGCTCTCAGTGGCTTTTTATACTTTTATTGCATCATTATATCAGAGGTGACCAGGTACATGGCAGATGGGGGAGCAAGTAGGGGGGCCAGGAGGCTGGGAGGCCATCTTCACTCTCTGGTCTATCACTCTCTCTGCTTGTCTTCTTCTGGTGTTCTCATGACACCGCCCTTATATGCCCATGTCTCAGCTCAGGTGCACCCACTTGTGCATGCTCACTTAGGCATGCATGCAGGACCTCAGGTGTCCATCATCACACCAATGGCGGGAGGGCGGAAAAGCCTGATAACTTTTCCATTTACCCTACAACTTTCTTCTGTGGCTGTTTCCCCTGTTCAAATTATCAACTTACATCATGATGCTCTTAAAAATCTGAGTGTGATATTTTCAAATCAAAAAGTTTTAACTGAGCTCATGGGAGTCCCAGAAGTTTTGCCTTCCATAATCCACAAAGTAAGATTAAAGGTGATCAGTGGGCTGTAGGTAGAAGTTCCCCCAGCATAGAGTTAAGGACTGAAATGTAGGAAACTATGTAGAGTGGTTAGTCAAATTTGAGAGGTAGTCTTTTGGACTATATTATGAATTTTGACCTTTATTCTAAGATCAGAGAAGGGATTTATTCTTGATACATTTAACATCTTCGTGTTTTGAAAAGGTCATCCTGATTGTAGGGTTGTGAGTGGACTTAAAGGGAATAGATAGTACATTAAGACCAATAAACTATTTCAACACTTCAACCAAGTATTAGTAATGGTATAGGCCAGGGTGGCAAAAGCAGATATAAAGGGAAATGGGACAATTTGTAAAAGGTGTGGAGTCAGTCATCCAGGACAGACCATGAGTTCAATTTGGGATTAGGGCAGAGGAAGGACAGTGAGGGATAGGGAAGTGTCTTAGGTTTCTTAGTTGTTTTTTGTTTTTTTTTTTTTTTTGGTTTCTTTCTTAGGGATGGTACTAATCTCAGACAAAGATGCTAAGAGAGACAAGGATCCCTAAAGAAGAGTTATGTGTTACATCTCAAACTTTCCTTGAAACCCTTTAAACAGTACAGCTCTAGATCCTCATAAATTACATTATGGCTCAAAATCACTAAGACATTTTGAAATTCAATCATTATATATGCAATAGGTGTTAGAGGCTTTGAACATCTTTAAACTGATATATAGGATTGTGATATGCTGAATACTAGCCCCTCCAAAAGGAATTTACTTCCTAATGCCTGAAACCTGTGAATGGTACCTTAATTGACAAAAAAGGACTTTTCAAATGTGATTAATTTAAGTATCTACACGTGGTTGTGGTAGTGGTGGGGTTATCCTGGATTATCTCACTAGACCTTAAATTCAATTACAAGAATCCTTACAAGAGGAAGAGAAAGACTTGACAGAAAAAAGAGCAGTCCCTGTGATGAGAGGCTAAAATTTGAGAGAGCCACCAGAATATTCTAGCCACCAGAAGCTAGATAAGGCAAAAAAAAAGAAAAAAGAAAAGAAAAAAAAAAATTCCCCTAGGGCCTCCAGGAGACAGGAGAGCCATTTCCCTTCCCTTATCCCTTGATTTTGAGGCAGTGATACTGATTTCGAACATCCGCCTCCAGAACAATCACAGAATAAATTCCCCTTGCCTTTTAACTGTCAAATGTGTGGTAAATTGTTATAAAGACCATAGGAAACTAATTTGAGGAGTGTAGGGTAAAGGTTGATCAGGTCTTTCCACCTTCTCACCACTGATGATGGACACCTGTGGTGCTGCGAGCATTCCAGGGTGGGCATGCGCAAGTGGGCGCACCTGTGTTGGACACGGGCATAAATGGGCGGCGTCATGAGGACGCCAGAACTGTGAAAACTGCAAGGACCGGACCGAACCGAGAGAACCAGCAGGAACAGCAGCAGAAGCAGCAGCAGAGAGAGAAGCAGCAGCCGAGAGGGTAAGATGGCTGGGGGCTGCCAGCCTCCCGGCCCCCCGGGCCCCCTGCCTGCCATGTACTTGGCCACCTCTACTAAATAAAGTATGAAAAGCCACTGAGGGCTCCAAGACTCTCCTTCCCTGACCCATCTGCCCAGAACCATCCCGAACCTGCCTCCAGTGCCACCCCCATCCTGCCGCTACAAGGAGCTAACTGAAATTGCTTTTATACTTAAAATATATACTGATGTGGTAAGTATCCTCTGATATAGCATTTTAAAATCTTTTATTTAAGCTTGGAATATCCTGTTTCACTGATGAATATCTTCAGTTCTTATTCTCTGTGCACCAAAAAATAATTGGTGTATATTCTTCAGATAGAATTTAGTGCCAGAAAATTACAGATATAGATCTTGTGGAATTTAAAGGAATAACTAACTATGACATTAGAATATTAGCATCAAGTTGAAATTCAGATGGTGTCTTTCCAGGTAAAATAAAGTGAACAAACTTTTCAAATTTTGTAATAAATGCAAGTTTTATAGAAATCCATTTGTATAACCTAAACTCAGGTTCATAAACATTTGAATAATTAACTGTTCTTTTCTGTTAGCATTGCCAGCATAAATCATTAAATTTAGAAGTGATCTTCTTAGAAACATAACTATACTTATAAATATAACTTAAAAACATAACTATGTGTTTTATTATTTTGAACTAGAAATGTATCTTCAATTATTTGTCAACTGATTACCTACCCAGTGGTAGTCAAATATAAATTATGAAAATAAAGTGGCATAAAATGGTGCTTAGAATTATCTATATAGTTTTGTTTGTAGATAACAAGCAAATCAATATGATTTTAATTTTAACAAATTTTATATAGTTACAGGTCTAGATAAACAACAGCATAAAAGGGGAAATGTACTCATACATTTGGTCTTAGAAACTAAGCTATACGTTTACAGAAATACTTTGTAAAGGGAATTTTGAACGAATTTTTGTGCAATAAGCAACTAATCATAGAGACTAAGTTCAGAAAACGTAATGTTCCAAAGGCCAGATCCCAAGAACTTCTTACAAACTGATGAACAATCTTAATCTAGTGGAAGCACTGATAATAATAACCCATGCCCCAATCATACACAGTATTGTCAACCAATGTCTCCTCAATAACAAATAAAACAATTAATAAAAATGAGAAATGGGCTAATTCTAAAAAGATTTGGCTAATAAAAATAATAACTGCAGTGAATAAATTGAAAGTGAGCTAAGGTAAATACAAGATCAATTCAGAAGTTAATGAAAGAGCAAGAAAGTTGATAAATTGAGCTTAAGAAGGTGGAAGCCAGCAATTCATTTGAGATTCTTTATGAATTTTCAGTACTATTGTACTGTCTGTTTTCTCAGTTGTAACATTTATCATGTGTTTTGTGATTCATCATATATGAAAACAATCTTTGTCAGGGTCTTGTCACTGAGTTCTGACCAATGAAATGTGGGTGGAAATTGTAAGCCTTATAAAACATTCTAAGTGACCCTCAGTACACTTTCTTCATTTATCTGTTGGCCAACTAAATGCAGTGGGTAGGTGGGAGATACTTCAGAATGAGAGAGCCACAAAATTGAAATGGCCTGAGTCCTTGACTATTTCAACTAGGATTTTCAACAGAGCATTAAACGCACATGAGATGGGAATAAACAAAATCCTATTACTTTGAGTCACTGAGATTTGTGTTTGTTATAGAAGCTAACACCTACTGCCTTTTAAAATTTTTTGTTTCTATTTTTTTAAAAGATTTATTTATGCATACAAGCACTGGGGTACAGGCCAGAGGTGTGGGGGGGGGGTGTGTGAGAAGATTCACCACAGACAGCGGGAGCAGAACAGGCAGATCAACAGAAGTACACTGCTGAGGGGAGCAGTGGGCACAGCAAGAGAGATCTGCTGCGCCATGTGGGTCCCCTCCCTGGCCGGCAGCAGGGATCAAACTCGTGCTGCAGTGGCTGCGGTTTGCTTCATAGTGCATTGCTTAACCCACTGCGCCACCAGGGAGGCCCTTGTTTCTATTTTTTAAGTGTTCCTAATCACTTAATAAATATTATATCATCTAATCCTCACTACAACCCAATAAAGTAAATAATAGTATTATTCCCATTTTGCAAAAGAGGTAACAAAACACATGGTCTCACAGCTAGTTAGTGGCAGAGCCAATATTAATCTCAGCAATGGTGGCTGCACTTTCTGCTATTGTCTAAATTTAATTGAGTATTATTTTCAGAATGTTCATTTGTGGGAGATATATTTTGTGTATTTCTAAATTTGGTATCAAGTCTAATTTTATGGCAGAAAAGCTATTTGACCAAGATCCACATTCAAGAAGTTCTCAAATGTGAAGTGGTTATATTAAACCATTGTATTTTGGGTATTTTATAATTGAATTAATTAAATATACAAAATTAAAAATTTCCTAACTTTTCTTCATTTCCTTTTCAAATTAATAAGGAACAATTAATAATTGGAAGTGGCCCAAGAAATTTCTTAGTCTCTGAGGACTCTGTTTTGTGCATTCACTACTGAATATCTTATAATAAAAAAAACAAGTATTTGTATGTTACCTAAACAAACAACACAGTATTTTGTTGAGTATCTAAAAGCTTATAAGACCTTAAAAGGTGCCAGAACATTCCATGGCACCATCAGTTAAGCCCCCAATGAAGCTACAGTATTAGGTAAAAAGATGACTGGGAAAAGAAAATGATATTTGAAATGAACTTCAGCCATCTTTTATGTTCACCTAATTCTGGAAAAAAAATACATGTTTTATATATTTGCATATGTTAATATATAAAAATCTTTTCTATATCCATATCCAATAAAAATTATTAGGCCACATGTAATTAGAAGTTGTTTTATTGACAAAGAAGCTATTGACTATGGCATCTGGGTCATCTAGGAGTTATTTTGAAGAGATGGGATCTCTAAATTTTACTTGGCTCCACTAAAAAGAAAGGGAAGATCTGTAGCTAATGAAATGTAAAAATGTAACACCTCAAAGGGGTTGGCTCATCCTTTGGGAGTACACCAAAGAATCTGCACCAAGTTTAAATATAAGTCCCAATACAAGCTGTGAGTTTTGAGTTATGAAGAATGTGGTTTTTTATTTTTTCAATTTGTCATTTTCCCCCTGACTTTCTTAAACTAGAATTATTTCTATCTTCAAGGAAAAGGTATCTGTGAAACTTGGGATTACAGTGAAATGATTCATATGATGAACTGTCTTTTATCCATCCACATGAGTGACGTGTGTGTGCGACATTCCATCCTCACACAAGCAGCATGCACATAGAATGTTTGTCAGATAATGTGGACTTGAGTCACACTAGTGAAATTGCATGCACTTGTCTTTATATTTTCTGGTGATAACTTTAATTATCCATTTACCTTTTCCACATATAAAATTGTCCAAATTCAGTTTAAACTTCACTTGTGATTTTAAAGAGTTCTGGTACAGGGAAACATAAGGAGACAGTATTTTAAAAAAAAAGTAATACCTTTGATAGAGTAGAAACTTCATTTATTTAACATTCTTGTGTCTCAGCTAAGGCTCTTTAACAAAATATGGATCAACAAGAGAAAAATATCCAAGTTTATTTAATTTTATATGACATGAATATCTAAAGGAAGTGAACATCCAGAGAAGTGGTAAAACCTAAGTACTTATGTATTACGTTAAACAAAGAGCAGCACATGTGGAAAAGTATAAAATATGAGAAGACTAAAGGTAATAGTCACTTAAATAATATTTAATTTGATTATCTCACCTGAACTCCCTCTCCCTGGTGATAGGGATTGTTGTTGTTGTTTTTCCCTCCAGTATATGAAAGACACTTTCCACAGGGAGTTTTAGCTCCTACTTTCAGGAAGAAAAGTGATTAGGGAACTCTTGTACCTGTTGGTTTCCAAGTAACTTTACTAAAAAAATCCTCAGACCAAAGTGATATATTTTGGGGTGACATATTCTGCCACTTTTAGTAGATAATGAAAGATTACAAGAGGGGAGCATCTGCAGCACAGCAACATGAGTTTGATCCCCGGCCAGGGAGGGGACCCATATGGTGTAGCAGACGTCTCGTCTTGTTGGCTGTTCCCCTCAGGAGTGTATTTCAGTTAATCTGCCTGCTCTGCTCTTCACTCTGTCACTGGTGAATCCTTTCACCTCCCGCAACTCTGGACTGTAACCCAGCTATTAAATGCATAAATAAATATATCTTTTTTATTAAAAAAAGATTACAGTAAATTATGGTTGAATGGTTAGAATTTGATTTCTAGTTATTTTCCTTAATTTTTGAATGAAACATACCCTAAAAATTTTAAGCCTCTTTCCCCATATGATAAATCAAGAATCCCTAATGAAAGCATTATAATGTAAATTAAATGATTTATGTGAGTCCTAAAACAATAAAATTTAGCAAAAATGTCAGTTTGCAAAATTATTTATAAAATAATAAAAGAACAAAGCAGGCTGGCTTGGTAAAATGAAAAGTTATTATTCTGAAACATGTATGCCCCTGTTTGGTATTTTTATAATAAAATATGTGGCTTTTAAATTTTGTCACTAACTGTTGAATATGTAAAACAGTGCAGTAGAGATTTTCAGTGTCTTTTATAAAATATTACTCAAACCTAATTTAAGGAAAACATGGCAAGGAAAATGAACATATAAAAGTCATCTGGCACTGTTTAATTTTAAATATTAGAAAGTTCAAATCAGAAGGAAAACTTATTTTCTGGAAAATTGGATTCACTATGTGTAGCATACACTTAAAAATATAGACCCATCATTAAACAAGACAATTTCCATGCTGGCTGTTTATATGTGACTCAAAAAGCATCTATGTTACAATGATTTGTTGCTATGCATTTTTCTGCTATGTATTTTTCAGGTAAGCATATTGATGTCTCTATATACCAAGGTTTTTGAAAGATAATAGTGATCTCAAATAAAACAAAAAGAGGGAAAGTAATAATAGTATTGCATAAGCTTTTATGATAAGACAGACTAAAGTATTTTAAATAATCAAATTACAATATAAAGGCATAAGGGTCTAAGACTCTACTTCACTATCCTACTAAGTAATCCATTAACTATTTCAAAATTTTCTATTAACACATTTTAAATTATATTTAAAATATTAATATTTTAAAAATCATGCATTGTGTATATTTAATTAAAGTTTATATTTTATTTATATGTTTGGATTTAATATTTGGGGATTTTCTTGGCTTTCATCTGATTTACTGAATATTATTTACTGTGCCCACATCTCATGTTCTTTCCAAAAGAATGCTCTGAATATCCAAAAATAAGGAAATATCTTACAAACCTCATTTTCCCAAATGTTATGCCTGATAATAAAACTACTTAAATAGTTTTATTTATAATATTTTCATGTAGGCAAAATTAATCCTGACAATAAGTGCTACTTTTAACTTTTCTAAAAGATAACTAGACAATATTAGTTTGAATATACTTCTTTATTTATCAAATATGTTTATTTGCTTTTTCATCAGTAAATACATATGAAATATAGGCACAGACATTCTAGTATTGAAATTCTGTGGAATTTTTGATCTGCAAGTTGTTATTTTTATTTAGCTAAAATCTTATTTAACTTTGAATCAATTTAAAACAATGGCCATGGAGTCAAGAAATTATTGGGAAAATTTCTCTAGCACCTCATAAAATTATATCTGTGTCTTTCTTGTGGGCATTTAGGGGTGGTAGGTTAAGCAGGTTAAAATCTTTCCAGAGTGGCAATCGAGGTTGTTTAAATTGTAATTACATTTTATAGTGCAGCTATTAAAACACACCAAACCAAATTTTCAAAATGACCTCTTCCATTTATCTAAGGAATTTTGCCCAATATTTAATTTGTAGACATCTCACTTGGGTCCTTTTCCAAACAGATACCTTTGAATGAATTATTTCATTTCTACCCTTCATACATAAAATGTAATATCTGTAGGTGACCTATATTATCAGTGGAGTAAACTCTATTTTTTGTGCATGATGCTTTGAGATACAACTTTTGTTTGATAGATAAAATAGTTACTAATTCTTCTGAACAAAGAGGACAGCATTGAAGAGTTTCTTGTTAAATCCATTAAAGTTACTTTATAAAAGTTATGAATTCAATTTCTGAAATCTAAGTAATATTGAAAAAATATTGAAATAGTAACACCAGTGTACTTAGGATATAAAATCAAGTGACAGATCAACAGTCTGCATTAATGTGTCTTTAATATTATTTATTCAGCCATATTAATATTATATTTAGGCCTCTAAGAATAAAAACTACAAAATATTGTATTGACTCCAATAGTTATAATTAGTCAACCTGGAGAATACTATTTGAAAATTGCTTTAGCTCTGACCTGTCTTGATATCAAAATGACTAGTCTTAAATGACATCAAGCAAATTGGACAACAGTAAAATAATATAACTAATTTGATTAGCCACTCCTCTTTTATAAGTCAGGAAAAAGTGAATGCCTAGAAGCTTTCCACCTATTTCATAAGTAAAATGGCCTTTTCAGCCTCATCCTAAATATTCAACCAGAGCTCAGCATCTTTTAGCAGCTACTGACAAAATATTTGAATGTGAAAACTTCATGCATAGAATAATTAAAAATAAAGACTACTACACCCAGACCATAAATTCAAACTGTTGTAGAACATGACATATAAATAAGGAAGTTGAACAGCTGCAGTTTGTAGTGGTTAATAATGAAGGCTCAAAGGGTCTCAAGCTGAATCTATGCTCTACTACATAGCAGCACTGAGACACTGGAAAAACTATTTAACCTTCTAAGCATAAGTTTCTTTGAAAAGTGGGAATGATAATTGCAACTGCCCATTCAAGTTTTTGATAGCATAGTAGCAAATAGTGAAAACAAATGCTCTACAAAGAGCCTATTATTTCACAAGCACTCTGTAAATTATTATTATGAGCAAAATAAAAAGGTTAATATGAATCAGTCAATATTCTTAAAAAATAACCACACACACGTTTAACTCTCAAAAAGAATATATATGTGTCTAATATCTGTGTAGGTGATATAAATAACCCAATACTTATTTAGAACATTATAATTTAGCTAGCTATGAGTTCCAGTATGTGAAAATCTGCAGGAAATTTTCCCAATTGTTACTTGACTACATGGTCATTGTTACATGTAGCTGGAAGAAAGAGAAACTCTGATGGGAGAAAAGTAAAGGTGAGGTGGAAAGAAATAGAAGCTAGGATGCAAATTTTACTAAAGTCCTGGATGCTAACCTTGACTTGTGTTTGTATTATCCTAGTTAATGGTCACACTCAAAGATAGTTTAAAATTATTAATTCCTTTTACAAATGAGGAAACTAGACTGTAGACAAACTGATTATATACTACATCTAGCACATTACTAGCTACTATGGACTTGGATCCCAGGTCTGTCTGTTCCTGACCTGACCCATATCTTTTTTTAAAAAAAGATTTATGTATGCATACAATGTACACACCCCTTTGGGGTACAGGCCAGAGGGGTGGAGGATGAGAGGATTAATGAGTGACAGAGTGGGGAGCAGAACAGGCAGAACAACTGAAATATACTGCTGAAGGGAGCAGCAGGTGAGATAGGTGAGGTCTGCTGCACCATGTAGGTCACTTCTCTGGTCAGGCATCGAACTCATACTGCAGTGGCTGCGGATAGCTTCGTGGTATTGCAACTTGACCCCTTGACCCACCTTGGAGGCCCCTGACCCATAATCTTTATAGCTATATTATATGGTCTCTAGTGAACAGAATTTCAGACATATATTTTGATATTCTGTGACTGTAGGAATAAGAACATGCAGCACTAGACAGAGAAGTGTGTCTCATCTAAGCAGCTGAGGAGAAGTGGGACAAACCTTTTCAAAGATCACTATGTGAGGCAAAGAAGCTTTAATGGTTTGGGGTTTTTCATGTCATAAACTTAATTTGCATTCCAGTTCTAACAATTCCTTCTGTGTGAGATTGTTCTGGGATGTTCACCTCACTAAATCTTGGTTATCTTTAAAGTTGAAAGGCACAGAAATATTTTCTTTAAAGCATTTAGCACAGATTCTAATAAACAGAGATGTTAGTGTATAATTGCTATTGTTATTACATTGTTTAATTAAAAGGGTAGTCCATGAAGATGACACACATTGAAAAAATGAACATAGGCTGGCTATACTTAGTGAGTATAGACCAGATTTCCAAGGACAAATAAAGTCTCGCATATAAAATTAGCAACTAGAAATTACTGAGTCCTGAAATCAAACCAGATTTTCAGTGCTAGCTTGCCATTACTAGCTCAGTGGTTTTAACCAAGTTAGTCTCTATAAGCTTTAAATTCTACACCTGTAATTGCTATTAGTAACAGCAATATGTGTCAGAATTGGTTTAAGTTGTAATATTATAACTGATAACAATCTAAATAGCCTTTAAATATATTCAAATTTAATTAGTTTATAAAAAGTTTTTTTTACTCTTTATTATATTATAAAATAAGTAGCTTTAATTGCTACTTAATATTTCTTTAGTTAGCACTCAATATATTTTAGCTATTTTAAAAGTGACAGGATAACAAATTGTATTTCTATCATGATATATAGAAGCTTAAAAATAAAGTAATTCTGTTATGGAAGTTGTTTTCATGCCAAATGAGTAATAATTTAATTATCCTTCTGTTCAATTTTAGTTAAATATAAAGAAGTCTTGCTTATTTGATGTTTACAAAGTTCTGACTACATTATCTTATACAAATGGAAAAATATAGAGTACAACTTCAACTACTAGTAGGATTTTAGTGTTTTTTATGGAACAAAAATAACAAAATTATTATACACTGGAGTATGTTGGTAATATTCCTTCCATTTTAGTCAAGACTTTGTTTAGCGGTGGAGTACTGAAGATGATTTATTGTAGATATCATTTTTATTTTCTGATATGGTCTTTATTGAAATTTTCCCTACTATTTCTCCCTTTATGGAAATGGTCTTTCAGGAAAGCTATGAAGAAACTGCTGACTATTTGTCACGTAAAATACTTGTATCATTTCATTTTATTGTTTATAAAAAATTTGTACACAATCTAAAATTTAACCCTGGATTTTTACAGCAGAGAGAAGTCTCAGAAATAAAGTAGAAATGAAATTATAGTATTTCCAATTACACTGGGAAAAAAACAAACATCCACTCCAAAAACAGGGCTTTTTTTATAGCCACATACAAACAGAGGGGAAAAGAGAAAGAATATATTCAATCCCCAACTGAAGACAAGGATAAGAAAGTATTATGACTTTCAACTCATTTGCAGTACTTCTACCTCAAAGCATCATCACATATCATAAGTTCATGTTCTGCAACAGTAATGATGCAGTTTCAAATATAATGGTAGAGGAAAGTGAGCCATATGAAAAAGCAGCAGGAAATTGTTGTGTTGAAATCTAACTTCTTTTTGGAGAAAAGATTTAATAGGAATCTCACTGTGCATAAAAACAAGTTATTTAGACAAAGGTAAATTGATATTTCAGTCAGTTCAGCTCTTTTGTAGATTGGACATGGATATTATTTCACCTGTGAATTGAGTTCTTATAGATTCTTGGATAAAAATGTATTGATATATATGATTAAATTGAGACCATGTACTGAGTCATATAGTGCCCCAGGTAGATTTAGGAAAGTTTTCACATATTTTGGCATACATGTGGTCTGAATATAGACAGGACAATGATTTAATGTTTTTCTTTGTGAACTAGTATGTTGTGAACTATTTTTAAGGGAGGAACTCAGAGAAAAATAAAACAAAATACACTGTCTTTCTCACTTATGCTGGGATATTATTTGAACTTATTTCCCATATCCCTTTAATTCAGAAGAAGTGATAGTGTATTCCAGGATATGATACTTTTCATCATTTTTTTTAAGATACAATACATTTCAACTAAGTTATCTAATAGTGGACATTTGATTTGTTGCCAATTTTGAGCTTTTATGATTATAGCAGCTATGTTCATTTATGTACATGTCTTTGCACTAACATAAGATTTTGTCTTTGGTAAATATGAGCCAAATGGCGAGGTCATAATGTAGGTATTTATTTAACATTTTAAGATACTGTTAAATAATATTATAAAACTATTAAACTATTTTATATATTTAAATTTCACCAACAAGTTATAAGAAGATCAGTTACTCCAAATCCTTATCAATAGTTTATATTGTCTGCCTCTTTACTTTTCTCCAAGTACACGTTATGATTGTGATTTTCACCTGCATTTTTGTGATGACTAATAATGTTGGGCATTTTATCATGTACTTTCTAAACAATTACATATATTCTTGTTTAAAGCACCTTTAAAATATTTAAAACTATCTTCAAATTTTATGGCTTTTCCTACTATGCTCTAGAAGACTTTCTAGATTCTGGATGCAAGTTCTTTGATAGCTTTATCATTTTGAATATTTTCTGTTCTTCTATCACCTGCCTTTTCATTTTATCTATCATTCAAAGAGTAAACATCCCTAATTTGAATGACATTGATTTTTTCAAAGTCTAGGGTCATTTTAATGTACTTAAAATTATTTTCTTAAAACTCTGTAAATCAGTATATAAATATTCTGATTTCTCATTCAAATGTGAACTTATCCTGCTCAGATTTTCATGACTCTATTCTTCCAGTCATTTTCTATCTTCTTAGCTACACTTTACCCCACAGAACCAAGGGAACACAGGACTCTGTTAGCAACCAGCATACAAATGACTTATGCATTCAAAAAATCTCCTAGGGGAGACATTAAGGGCAGAGAAAAAAAATGGCCACTTCTATTTCTTGAGGGATTTTGTCAATTTGATTAAACCCTCAAAATTTTAAATGGATATAATCAAAATAAGGACCACATTTTAGGAGGACAAGGAGATGGTGTTAGAGCCATACCAAGAATGTCAGTATAATTGCATCAGTGCCAAAAAAAGAAAGAAGGAACAGATAAGAATAAATAGGCACAAAATAATAGCATTAAAATAAAAGAGCATCAAATGTAACCAAAAGGGTGAGGAAAGAGTTTGTGTGGTTTCTATAATATGTCTCAATCTAAAAAATATGAATACATATGATAACATATCACAAATTGCATATTTATAAAACATATCCAAATAATAGCAAGTACAAGTGGATCTATAAATTAATCATAAAAAATGGAATAACATTCGTATTGATGATTAATTAAACACTTAACTCTAAATATGCAATTAACTGAACTATACAAAATATATTCATGGTTTCAAATAAAAACCCAATATTTTTACAAAATAAAAACAAACAAAATTAAAAGAATGTCATCAAATTGCTTAATTTTAAGTGTGAGAAAATTATTATCTAGAATGACTAAAACCAAATATAATTGCCTAGTTATGGTGTAATAAAGCATATCATAAATATATAAAAATATAAACACATTAATAATCAAAGAAATTAAAGCAAACACACTTAAAGGAGATGATGTTATAGATGTTTTTAGTTATTTTGAAAAATAGTTTAGCAATATGTACATAGGAAAACCATAATGTTAATATTTTTGATATAGTAATTGATTTTAAATGGAAACTATATGCAGAAGGAAAGAACTAAAATTGTTATATTATAGAACAATCTCTAATAATAAATTATCTTAAAACTTCAAATAAGACAATGGCTCCAGGACTTGTTGCTATTTAAAATTTAAAGTATAAGTTTAATAAAAATATTTCAAAGATCTTTCAAATAGCATCCAAAGAATGTGAACTGAAAAACTAAGAACTAACATTATAAAAATTTTAATTTTTAAAGTAATTTTGCTAATTGCATCTCATCCTCAAACAGTCATATTAAGTAGTCAAGAGAAAAATGGTATTTAGATAAGAAATTTGGGTCCTAAATATTAACAGTCGGTGTTCAAATCTTAGTTTATAAACTATATAATTTTTAGTAAGTTTATCATCTTTAGGATCTTAGCTTTCTAATTTGTAATTATAAGAATGATAACTAGACCTATACCTATGGAATTCTTTAGAGGATTTAGATAAAGAATTAAAGCTATTATAAATAACAGTAAGTTTATTGTTCAGATAATAAAACCATCAAAAACAACCTGGGTTGTTAGAATATATAGTGGAAATTCAGTGAATTACAATGGAATGAAGGAATTTATGAGAAAATAAGCACAATCCCTATTTCTTCACTTGAGGGACAAATAAGTTTTTTAAATACATCTAAGCAAGTTCAGTATCTGTTTGAGACAGACAAAAAACCTAGTCATGGCTTAATTTTCTCACTTGAATATTTCTAGTGTTGGCGTGTTGAACATCATGATAATTTTATACCAATTAATTCATCTGAGACCTAATCACTAGTGTAGTAGGTCCCTGGTAAAACTTTAGTCTATGAAAAATGTTAACTTTTACTAGAAATAGTTTGATGAGACCTTTTTTGGTGTCCACAGTGGGTTTTGAGATCACCAAATAAGATCAAAATAGAATCTACATAACCTTAGAGAACATATATTTATTTGGTAATGGAAAAAATGTTGGGATTCAAAGGCATACTTTAAGCTATTTATATCACTAAGTAATTATTGATATTTATGAACCAAAGTAAAATATCACTACAGACAATTGTAATTGCATTTCTATTCTTAACCATTATGTAACATTAAAGATCTAGCAATACATTCTCTCTGAAGAGGAAAGTAAAACTTCCAGGATTAAAACATTACCTAGAATAAAATAATTTACAATTATGGAGGTTTATGTTTACGACAAAATCTCTTTCACAATTTATTAAGTGCTTCAAAGGGAGCATTAATGTTTGACATATCTAGACAAAGCTTAGGATATTAAACTAGTCGGGAATAAATAGCCATACATACCTATTTACCTCAAAGAAGTAAGGAACTAAGTCCGCATAATTTAGCAAAGTGTAAGTGCATGATAAAAATAATTTGAAAATTTAGTTATATTTTCTCAGCATAATCTTAATATCATAATCTTTTAAGAAATAGTAGCATAATTCCAAATAATTGGTGATTTTTTTGAATCCTAAAATAAATCCTCCCAATGATTAAATTTAAGATTTTACTGAATGCTGGGCCTCCCTAGTGACGCAGTGGGTTAAGCAATGCACTATGAAGCAAACCCCAGCGACTGAAGGACAAGTTCGATCCCTGCCGCCAGCCAAGGAAGGAACTCACATAGCTTAGCAGACCTCTCCTGCCTCACCTGCTGCTGCCCTGGGCAGTGTGTTTCCGTCAGTCTGCCTGTTCTGCTCCCCACTCTGTCTGGTGAATTTTCTCCCTTCCCTTGACTCTGGCCTGTACCCCAACTCTTGTATGCATAAGTAAATAAATCTTAAAAAAAAAAAAGATTTTACTGAAACTAGTACAAATTGATTTTTTTTAAATAAAGTGACAACAGCATAAGTAGTGAAATTAATTAAAAAACTTAAGGGTAAAACTAAATGATAAGATTCAGTTAGACTATACCAATTACATTCATATAATCTTATTAACTACAGGAACTCAGGAAAGCCCATTCCAGTGGCTATTCTTTTTCCTTTTTGTTTATTGCTTATTTAACTCCAGCTAATATTTGCCATGTGATTCTCCCAGCAAATATCAAAGGTTATTTGGAGGACAAACAGTATCTAGATCATTAAAGAAGAATAATATCATTGTTTTTCCATAACTAGTCCTCATCTTTATATAATGATGTATAATTATTTAAATAAATAAAAACATGACTTTAAAATAATCTTTACAAGCTTAAAAAAAAGTGATTATACATGACTCACTTAACTCCACCCTATCAATAGAAGCAAATATTTCAGTTCTTCTGAGTTCTAGTCTTCACATTGCTAAAAAGTACACTTAAATTAACCAATTTTAAATATTACTTATTTGTTTTAGTAGATAACAATTTAATCTTGTATTATATCACCTGTGAGTTTTCTATCTTTCCACTATCATTATATCATAATCAGGGTTAAACTAATGTCTGATATTTTTCTTACAGCGACATCTCCATAAAAGGGGTAGATACCATATCCCCTCCCCAATTAAATACAGTGGAGTTAAGGGCCAGGTGAAGATGTATAAAATGGAAGTCAGGTGGGCAAGGAAAAAGGAGAGAAGAAAGTTCTTGTTCAGGTAGACTACCTTGTACCCTGGTATTGTTGAGAATGATAAATGGGAAGAGACATATGGAGTAGAGACATATAGAAGAAACATTTGAAAGAGACACATGGATGAGTGATGTAGGGAGGCTGACAGTGACAGCCATTATCTTGATGTGATATGTCTTTTTGTCCCAGCTTTCTGAGACTTGCTTCAGAAGCCCGTCCCCATGGTTCCCTGCCAGAAAGTGGCTGCCACCAGAAGGTAGGGAGATTTCAAGGATTTGGTGGTCTCACGTCAGACAAACCCTCTTGGCAAAGCATTTGTCCACAAGGGAATGGTAATTTTTAGTGTTTTATGTGGAAACTATCACACTTTCTTGTTTTCTCTCTATATGCACACTAATCCTAGAAAGGTTCTTTCTCCCTAACAGTCTGCTTTGTTTTTTTTTGCAGACAGATGACCAGACCTCTTTAGTGAGAGCAAGTTTTGGGTTCTGGGGTACTCCTTGGTGGTATGCTAACATTGGTATTATTCCTGATCAATATTGCATGCTAAATCATATACTACATTACTAGTACATTCTCCCTTTTAAAAACTATCTTTCATTTTTATTCTAAATTTATTTTTTCTCATTTATTTTTTTTTTAAGGACTGCCATTTTCATTCACCTTTCAATATTTCCTCTGCAAAACATAGTCTGTGTTAATCTGAATTGATTACCATTTTGCACCACTGTATAGCTGATAACTTAGGATTCCTGTTCTTATTGATTTGGGGGATTTCCTTCATCCTTTAAATATTGAACTCCCTGATTCCATAATTGCTTATTTCCATTTTTTTAGTTCACATTTTCTCAGATGAGACAAAGATATCTGAAATAAACATAATAGGTAAGGAATTTACACCTAGAATATATAAGCATTTAGACCTTTATACAAGAAAACAGATCTATCGATGAATGGGTCAAGTACATTGACAGATACTTCACAAGAGTAGATATTCAAAAGGCAAAAAAGCATAAGAAAAGATGTTCAAAATCATTAGCTATCATGATAAAGAAAACTAGTGCAAAAATGAAATAACAATGCACAATCTTTACAATGGATATAGTTAAAACAATTACAGTGTCAAATGCTGGCATGTATGAGGAATAATCAGAACTCCTTTGTTCCTGGTTGATTTTTTTTTAAAGATTTATTTATGAGTACAAGAATTTGGGTACAAGCCAGAGGTGTGAAGGGTGAGAGGATTCACCAGAGACAGAGTGGGGAGCAGAATAGGTTGATCTATTGAAATACACTGCTGAGGGGAGCAACAGGTGAGACAGGAGAGGTCTGCTGCGCCATATGGGTCACCTCCCTGGCCGGGCATCGAACTTGTGCTACAATGGCTATGGATAGCTTCATGGTGCTGTGCTTAACTCCTTACACTTACCAGGGAGGCTTCTCTTCCTGGTTGATATTAAAAGGAACTCTGGCAAACTATTTACTTGCCAGTTTCTACTAGAACTGAACAGATACCTAACCATCATCTAACAATTTAGCTTGTAAGTATATTGCCAGAATTGAGTTTCTATGTCTACCAAAAGACATGTATAAAAAAGAGAATCATGACTTTTTACATAATGGCCAAATATGTAAATCAATCCAACTATAGAATTATTTTTTTTCACATGATGGGATATCAAATAGAAATTTCATATTTTTAGTTCAATAAAACAGTGCTTAGTTACAACAATGGGTATTAATCCAATAACAGACATATTGATAAATGAAAAAAAGCAGATTACCCCCAAAATAAGTACATCCTACATAATTCTATTTACTTGGAGTTCAAAAGCAGTCCAGAAAGGGTTAAGCAAAATGTTTGCTACCTTAGTTGAGATGAAAATGTCACAGTGTATACATATCAAATCCAAATTGTATAATGTATGTGCTTGTGTAAACCATTATGCCAAATAAAATGTTTAATATATAAAAGTACGCCCAAAATGTAGTTAAAAGTAAAAAAAAAAAAAAGATTTCTAGAATACTAGAAATGTATCTTTATCTGATCTGTGTGTTGCTGTGGGTGTAGGCATGTGCATGTGTGTGTGCATGACATTATGGCACAGATTTTAAAGGATGAGACCATAAAATTTGGTAAGAATTGAGACATGATGTGAAGGAAAAAACATAAGTAGAGCTCCTTAAGGTTTTCCCCTAAGTTACTGGTAAAGGGTGCTGTCATTTACCAAAGCAGAGAATAATGGATCAGAAACAGTTATAAGAGCAGGAATGCAGAAGGGAAATAATGTTCTTTTTTCTTATCTTTATTTTTTGGAATATTTTATTATTGAGAAACCTGTTAAACGTCCATGTGAATACGATGCATAAGAGATTGAATGTATGAAACTAAAATTTACCAGAAAGGAGATAAAACTTCAGGAATCAAAGTCATATAGGTGATATTTAACATTTTAGGATTACAGAGCTCACTTAGGAAGTTTTTGTTCATGGATTAAATGAATACCATGGCTCTGCAAGAGTTAAAGTTCAGAAAACCTACTAGGATTTTTCTAATTCAAACCAGAAGAGATGGCCAAAGATATAGGGAAAAATAAGGACAATATGCTGTTTTAGAATGCAATCAATATATTGTTTAAAGGAGGAAATCTAGAAGCAATACATGTCTCTTCAGCTTATTTACCTCTTACCAGAGCTCAGTTATGTCACCACAGACAACTGCAAGCCAGGAAATGCAATGTCTCTATAAGACTAAATAGCAAATAACCATATGATAAGAGACCACTTTGTAGTGAATATCAAAATTCCATCAGACCTATGTTTACTTATGTAAACTTAACTTATGTTTACCCAGACCAACTTTTTCCCTTTAATTGTATTTCTATATTCCCCTATTATATATAATATTATTTACTGAATGAAATTACATATCTATCTACAAAAAATGCATTTGAAGCCTTTATATTTATGTGCCCTAGCGAACAAATAGTTACAGAATGGAGGATTTTCTGATGCTTTTTAATGATAATCTAAATTAGCACACAATTTGGTAAGCCCATCTGGAGAGATCTTGTAGTTTAACCTCAGCTAACCATAATAATAAGTAGTACTGTGTCACTGTTCATTAAATCTTGTTATATACATCCATACACAGAGGGAGTGACTTCACTAATAGAGATTCATTAAAAGATTTAACAAAGAATTTGAAAAGAGAAAGGATATTGTGTTAACATTTAGATTCCTCACTTCTCAGTCTTTTGTGCCCAGCTAATTTTAGGTATAACAAAAGAGCAAGTCTTGGTTTTCATGTCTGATGGAGAGAAAAGTCCATATAAAAAAAGATTCCAATTGCCAATAAACCATAACATAGAACTAGAAAGAATACTGAACTTAGAACCAGTTCAATAAAATGATTATTAATATGTTGGTATTTATTTTATACTTTATACAATCAAAATTATTAAAAAATATTTAGAATATTACAATATATTTTAACAGATTCAATTCACTAGTGAAAATATTATGTTTTTAAATGTGTCTGTGTTTCTACAAACATGATCTTTTGACTTGAAATTTTTGGAGCAAAATGGCATGTTTATAAATGTGTATGTTGTGTGTATATAGATCTATATCTATCTATAAACAAACATATATGTATTTGCATGTGTATCTATACATACACAGTTATAGATACATAATATATAACTGAATCAGAGCCTCCCTAGCACAGCCCAGCTGCACTGTGAAGCATCCACAGCAGAGCAGCCCATGTTCTATCCCCAGCCAGGGAGGGGACCCACATGGCAAGCAAAACTCTCCTGCCTGCCCACTTCTCCCCTCAGCAGTGTATTTCAGTCCATCTGCCTGTTCTGCTCTCCACTCTGTCTCTGGTGAATCCTCTTACCTCCTGTGCCTCTGACCTGTACCCCAACTCTTGTATCATAAATAAATACAATCTTTAAAATATATATATAACTGAATCAATATACAATATTGAAATGAATAATTGCAAAATATTATGTCATAATATTAAAATGCTGCCCAAATAAAATTAAATTTCATCTTATTAATGAAATGGGCGAATGAAATTAAACATCACATGTAACACCAAGTGGGAAAGTATTGAGAAAATTATACAGAGAAACGTATATGCACCATAAGTAGTTTCTTAACTCTTTGAACAATTTGGACACTAATTTCTAGATTTTGAAAGATTAGTCTTTTTAAATTTAGTTTTTTTATAGACACTATAGTGGGAAAACAAACTAAGTGCAAATGTGGGGAAATTCCAGTGGTCTTTAGGTATGTCTATATTGCCACTCAATGCAGTTATCTCTCTTTTTAAAAAAAACATTCTCTGGATAAAACCATATTAAACCCTGTAAATAATAAACCAAAACTGTTGAGCAGAAGTAATCGAAAATATATGTAGAGGGCAGCAAAAAATTTGAAATAATTGTAAAGAATCAGCTTTGAAGTAATATAATTTTGCTACTTCTATGTCCTATCAGTAAATACAGTGAAATTCATTAAATTATAATGGTGTAGTTCCTCTGTTAATCTTTCAATTTATTTAGACAGACAAGTGGCAGAAGTAAAACCACCAAACTATTCCCTCCCCAACTGTATACTGTTCTTTTGTTTTCTATGTATTTTTGCCACAAATTAACTCTACAATATAGAATTTCTTCAACATAGCCTGTGTAAAACCTAATTCGGGTTAGACAGTGTTTACCAGTGTTCTACATTTTTCCTGCCCCAACCCACCCCGCCCCACTCCAGGCAGTGTTTTCTTTAAGACTTTGAAATACTGCCAATTATTAAATCATTTTTATAGAACATGCAGATTGAACATATACTACAAGTTTCTGAAAGTGCCATAAAAAATTAAAGTCAATTAGTAACCCCAATAATTGTGCACTGACCTTTGGAATACAATAAACCTGCTTTTGGCTTGCCCATAGTAAATGGAATATTACTTCCTACAGCCTTGTGTCCAGTATCAGTAATTAAGTACTTCTGATAGTCAGGATAAAAACCAAAATAGGAATCAGGAAATTATTCCACTTTTCCTGAAAGGAAATAGTAATGATGTACATACCTTGACAATAAATACAAGTGTTGGAGGGGAGGAATTTGATGGAGTAGTAAGAAAACCCCTCATTTAAATGTTGCACAGTTCAGATAACCCAGATTTGGAAGGAATGCAAAGAAATTTTGGAATCTAAGATATACATAGGAATTCTTACTTTTTTATATAATCTGAAGATATTATGTGTATTAGTTTCTTATTGCTGCTATTAACACATTACCACAAACTGTGACATTAAACAACACAGTTGATTACCTTATAATTCTGAAGTCAGAAGTCTTAAAATTAAGGTTTCAGCTGGACTGTATTCTTTCTGGAGGCTCTAGAGGAGAATGCATTTCCTTGATATTTCCATTTTTTTTAGAAACTGCTCCCTTCCTTAGCTTCTGGCTACTTTTCCATCTTTGAAATAGGTAATACAGCATCTTCTGTCCTCTTTGACCTGTTTCCAAATTCTCATCTGATTCTGACTTTCGAAAATTCTTATATTTATAAAAACTTATGTTCTTATATTGGTTTTTACCTGACTGAAGAATGCAAGTAGTCTCACCATCACAAGATCTTTAATGTAATAAAATCCATAAAATCATGTTAAGTAACATATTTACAGTTTCCAGTGATTAGGACAGAACCATTTTTGTTGGGGGGAACGGATATTTCTTAGTGTACTACACTATAAAAAAAATTAATGATTTATAATTTACTAAGAAAATGAATTCCTTTCATTCCAGAATACATTTCCTATCAATAATTCTAAACTTTTAAGAACTGATACCAAATTCTGTGGAAGTTTCAGTCTGCTATCACCTATAATTCAGTCTAATTAATTTGTGTCATTTAATAAAGAAATTCATTGAATAAAAATGTTTGCTGTTATTAAAAGCTGAGTTATCTCCAGTTCCAGATGATCCATTTTATCTACTGCTAAAAGAAAATAATTTTAATTTTCAAAATCAATTTTCTTTAAATCTGTGTTACCCAAATATGAATGGAGGCTTACCTGCAGATCTAGCTTCTGTCACAGAAATAGTTTTCTTCTCCCTCTCAATTATCATGTACAAAGCTTCTTCATCCAATTTTCCCAGGAGTTTCATTCAGTCCAACTATTTCAAAATTTGAGTTGTAATAGAGCGAATCTATCACCTTCCTAAAGGCCACCTATAAACAATGTCTCAATTTTTTTTTTCATTCTCTTTTCAAATGCCTTCTCTCTCCCCTGGCCCTGTGCACAGAAGTCTAGAGGCTTATCCTCCAATTAAATTAGAAGAACTTGTCAAATATTGTTTTATTCCACTTAGGCATGTTGAATAAACTTTTCTCCATCACATTTTACATTTATATATTCAACTTATTTAATAATGAGAGGAACAGTAGAGAAAACCACACCATAATTATTTTTTATTTCTTCAATTTTTGGACTTTGAATGTAGTGCTGCAAGTAGCCAATGTTAACAAGGGTTAATATTTGCAACACTGTATGTCTCAAAGAGAAACAAATACCTTGGTAATTTTGAGTGATTGGAGAGTGATTTTGAAATAATTTGCTGTTAGAGATCTTCACAGGGAGCAACTTTCAATTCTGGACTCTACTGGAAGAAACTGATAATTATTTAATGTTTTTCTACACTATTTCATGATTCCTTTCATAACAGAAATTGGATAATTATTTAAAGTTTTTCACTGATAAGACTTAGTATTTTCTTTAGCTACTTCATAGGATTACAGATAGATCAAATAAAACAATGCTATATTTTTAATTTTCAAAAAGTATATTACAGTCATTTTAATTGATGAATGCTTGTTATAAATGAAATTATCTCTAAATTCAAGGAAATGTCATTGTTTTCTTCCTTTGAATTTTAATTCTATATTTGAAATAAAGAGTTGAAATAAAGAATTGGCAAAACTAATATAAAAATTTAATTTGTTTCACTTCTCGATAAATAAGGAATGGAAAGCTTCCATGATTTTGAAGTGGCTGAATTGTGGATTTACTATGACATGCATGATGAGTGATTATTGAAAACATCTACAGTCCAGGTTTCTCTAGGCTTCCTTTATGTGCTGTAAAAGTTATACGTTGTAAGTCACTAACAAAATTTCCCTACTGTTACTGCTGGAGTAGCCAAGGATCCAGTTCTAAAAGATGAACTAAAAACAGAAACCCCGTGGTGGAACTACAGAAAAGCAAACACTTTAAAGTTGAATAGAACCAGCAGAAACACTTCTATGACCTCCTAATCCCCATTTATCTGTCCCAATATTGTAGCCTGGATTAGAGTGACCATTTTTGAACCATAAACTTTGAAGTCACAGGGCAAAAGTAGCAAAGTGGGCAAAGGAAAAGAGTGTGTAGTCTAAGATTTAGACCACTGTACTAATACCAAGTTTTCTACATCTGTCTTCATTGTTTTTGATATAGAGCCTTTATTTAAGTTGATTTAAGTGTTATTTAACTTGCATTAGAATGAAATCTTATTCATTTATTCTTTTTTAGCATTCCTCCCAAATTCTGCAACTTTCTGAAAGGAAAGTTGCAGGGAAATATTTTATCTGTACAATCATAAAAGATAAACGTCCACTCAAATTGAAGTTATCTGCAAGGACAAATATTTTCCTCATCCACAATACTCTGAACCCAAATCACTTCATCCAAAACTCTAATGCACTAATAAAATCTAAAACACTGCCTTGCACAACGACAATTGTTCTATGAGCATGGCCTACATATCTGATTATGAGTTCAGTACCCACAGGACACACACAAGTATGAATTGATTTCAACAAAGTTTAATAAGTTATTTTATTCCATTTCATCTGTTCTTGCATGTACAGCTAAACCTAGAGTCTCATAACCATTTACATTTATTCAGACCATTTAGTAAGAAATGTCTAGAAAGTACACTTTATGATTTAGCTGTGATGATTACTAAGGCAATTGGCTTTTAAATCCTGAGTGAGTTATATACTTGAACCCCCAAGTTATCTTGAAATAAAGTGGGCCTTATATTATTAATTATGTTACAACTATTTAAAGTACTTTCTGATTTCTTAGTAAACAAACAAACAAAAAAGCATTTCAGTTCTACCAAATCAAATTTTACAAGTTCTGATGTCACTCATATTAGGTAGTTTTCTAATATATGTTGGAATTTCTGTTAAATATTTTACATGCAGTTGAATTATCAAAATTGTTTAGATGGGGCTCACAGATTTTAAGTATTTTGTCCAGTTTATAACGACTAACAAGAAACTAATCCAGAGGCAACTTTCTTAAACTCTACATATAACAGCCCTACCTTGCAAAAATTGCTCTCCACCTTCCATAGGTAGTCACACATTTTATCATTGCTATATTTCACAGGGACAATGATCTATTTTGTCAGTGATTCAATAAAACAGTTTTAGTGCTTTAGAGAAATATTGAGTTCTTCTCGCAAATGTTTCCATCCAATTTGAAGTTTTACAAAAGAGGGTGCTCTTACCTACTTGCTGTTGCTAGTCTGATGGGAAAACAGACTTGTCAAGCATTGTCTACTCATTGAAATAATTTGTGGCAACCGAGAGGTCTGCATTAAATAAATTAAAGTATGGTAGCCGTAACAATTTAAGACCTTTCTCCTAGCATGCTATTGAAGGTTTAGATTTTAGTATTTTATAACAATATAGTGTTCTTTCAGAAATGTTGTCAATTTTTGCTACTCCCCTGGTAGCATCCTATTTATAAATTAATTTATTGACAGGTTTTGTGTAATGCTTCTTGAAATAGTTCATATTTTGAAATTGTTGGCAGTGAATATGCTGAGGCTAGAGAAAACAAATGCAAAGGACTTGGAAATCAGAGAGATCCTTACTTATCACTTCTTAGTCAAGATTCAAGTGTTCTTTTTTTATTTTTAATGTTTGGGAGGAAAATAATGCATTCTGGTAATTTAATTTTTTTAACTGTTCCAAACATGCCTTTATGTTTCCTCCAGAGATAAAGCCAACTAAGTTATTTTCTTATGATTTTGAATCATAACATTCTTAAGACATAGAATAACAGTTTCAAAAATGCTGAATTATAAAAACTAGATGTGAACTAAAATAAAAATAGTCATTTGAGTATATCTATGAATCCCTATATATATATATTGCTACTTTCAAGTTTATAATCAGTACACAGATGATGTACATATATCCATGTATGGTTGTATTTATGTGTGTACAAACACACATGCTATTTATTTCACTTGAAATTATACACAAGGGGTGAAATAGAAGTTACTTTGCAAGTCAAAAATTCTGCAAAACTCACAGCTCTCTCTGACCTATAAACTTAGTCACCTAACTGTCCCTTTACCCCATCCATCTTGATTTTTCAAAAGAAAATATTTTTAAAATAGAGAGAGCATATCCTCAATATTGTTTCATTCAAAATCACTTCATTATAACATTGATGAGAAAAATAAATTGATTTTCACAAGGGCTACTGTCTGTGACCTGCACTGCTTATGTGTCAGTTTGCATATTTTCTCCCCGCATGTCTGCATATGTTATCTCTGCATATCCCCATATACTCTATATCTCAAACATGTACACATGAGATTGCTATCATGTCTAAGCTGTCCTGTGTGCATGAGTGTGAGTATGTGTGAGTGCGCTCTGCAATGAAAGGGCATCCTGTTCAGAGTTGTTTCCTGCCTTGTCTCCTGAGCTGTTGGGATAGATGATAGTCATTGTTTATAACTAGAAAATATGCAAAATAATTTTTTTTACTTCTAAAGTGTGCCCCTCAGGAGTGATACAATGTCCATTTTTAGCGTTATCTCCTCAATCACATGGCTGTGCCAAATGAAACTGCCTTTCGATATCCTACATTCATTAGATTTGATGACTAGTTTGATGATCATTTTACACTTTCCAGCATCAAATGAATATATTGTAGAGAATATAAGCAAACATAAGTGGCCTAAATTTTTAAATCTATTTCTCAAAACAAGATCATTTCTAGAAATCAAGCCCATAAGTGAACATGCAGTCATTTTTAAAGGATGATATTTCTCACATTAGCTTTACTGGCCCATAAGTTCTGTAAGTCATGGTGCTGCATTCGTTTTTTGTTTTTGGCCTTAAGTGATTCTCACATTTTTCACTCTTCTGCCTCATAAACTCCAGCAGATTGGATTATAAATACTAAACTACTGGGTTCTGCTGGCAGGTTCTGAATTCTCTGCCCACTTTTGGATTTGGGGCTATTTCTTTTTTGAGAATTTCAAAACTGCTCCTTTCCTTTCACCCTGCAGGCTTCAGGCAAAGTCTTGTGGCACTCACTAACCTTCGCACTTCCTTTCTTACTTTTCCTCAGTAAGTAGGAGTAGCTAAATCCAGTAAAAAGGAAAAATTGCCTGGCAAAGTATAGAATTGGACATATAGTGATGAAGTTAATGTAGCTCATACAGATATTATGTAATTTATACAGATGTTGATTTATAATGATGCACACCTGAAAGATATGTATATTTATAATGCAGTGTTAATTCAATAAAAAAAAGTGGAAAACAGAAGAATTAGAGAAAAATGTAAGTGCTTCCAGTACAAGAATATTTTTAACTTGGAAATAGTCCCAGTCATAGTAATTTGGAAAGGCATTCTGTAGTGATAGGATTTAAGGCTTTTTTTTTTTTCAAACAGAAGTTAGAACATGGGAGGGAACTAGACCCTTAATAAATCAGCATTATCAGTACTAGTCTTCTGGGAAAAATGAATAGTTTTGATGTTTATTCCCTCAGTGACTATACAGGAGATCATGAGAAAGTCATTAGTATTCACTATCTCGTTATCTTACTCGTTGAAAACAAAAGTTTAGAAATAGATGTACTAGACTATTTCTTCAGATTTGTAATTATGTTAAAGTACTTGCATTTAATAAAAATGGATAATGGTATGACTGAAAATAACAGGAAGTTTTTTGCCTTCAAGAAAATTGTAGAAGGTAAGTTCCACCTTACTAGTAAGTGAACCTAGTCCTAAGTTATGTTATGGTGACATTGTAATAGAGAAATTCCTTAGAAATATTTGGTTAAGCAAATTTGTTTCTGTAATGTTTCTGAGCATCTTTTCAATGGCTTCCTTACCAGATGACACTGATATTTTTTGCAGTTTAAAAGCCTTTCAGCTAATAAACATTATAATATTGAGTCTAGAAGCCAACTTGTCTGAAATAATAACTTACATATATGTGACAAATAATCATTAATAATGTGTTATTGCATTTTAATATGGTTTTATCACCACTGGCTGATAAGAAATATCGGAATAGTAACATTAGGGGAATAAACATGCTTATATCGCTCTTCAAGGTCAAACTTGAAAAGAACTCAAGGTCTTACAACAACTGCAGTTAATGTTTCTCTTTCTTCTATAGCATGTTGCCTCCAGATTCAGTGTGTCTTTGGGCTGTGATGCAAGTAGGGTGAATCCATGAACCATATAAATGCAGGGTTTTTACAATACTAAAAGGGAATGCGATTCAGTGAATTTTGTGATGGCTTTGGGAAATACAAAATAGCATTTACAACTGCTCTTAGAATTCCTAAAGGGCAATAAAAATGTGTAAGATCTAAGTTTGGGAATACACACACCCATTCCATTGTTGCTGTTCCAACAGCTCTTTATTTAAAGATAAGTAACTGCATTTTTATACCATCCATATGTATAAATATTCATTTGGATTTTTTTTTTTTTCCATTTTGAATGGGGCTGGTAACAAACTGTCAAACAAAAAACCTTGTTTTGGAGACATAATTTATGTAGTTCAGAAGTCCTTCTTTTTTAAGTCATGTAAGAGAAGTTATAAATAAATTGAAAATATTATTAGAAATTCTAAAATTAAAAAGTGACTACACTTATCCCTACTGTGAATATATGTAATCTAATAATCAGGGAAGGAGGAAGAGGAATTATGTTAGACCTAGCTTTTTATTTTTTTAAGATTTATTTTATTCATTTATGCATACAAGAACTAGGATGTAGGCTGGAGGTACAAAGGTGAGAGGCTTCACCAGAGACAGAATGGGGAACAGAACAGGCAGATCGACTGAAATACACTGCTGAGGGGAGCAGCGGGAGAGACAGGAGAGTGTGCCATACTATATGGGTCAGCTTGCTGGTGGGGATCAAACTCCTGCTGCAGTGGCTGCTGATAGCTTCATAGTGCTGCAACCTAACCCCTTGCACAACCAGGGAGACCCCAAATTAAATGCATTTCTAAACACTAATAGTTAACTTTCATAAAGACAAATTAAGGAAACATTCCCATTTACAACTGCATCAAAAATAATAAAATATCTAGGAATAAATTTAACCAATGAGGTAAAAGATCTGAGCACTGAAAACATGACAATAATGAAAAAATCAGACACAAAAAAATGGAAAGATGCTCCATGTTCATAAATTGCTGCATAAATTGTTCATAAATTTGCTGCACCCTATGGGTCAACTTTCTGGCCTGGTATCAAACTCAAGCTGCAGTGGCTGGTGATAGCTTGATAGCACTGAGACTTAAATCCCTACACCACCAGGGAGGCCCATAGACCTGGTTATTTTTTTTTTTAACTTTTATTTTTTTTAAGATTTATTTATTTATGTATGCAAGCACTGACGTACAGGCCAGAGGTGTGTGTGTGGGGGGGGGGGGGGGGGTGGNGAGAGCATTCACCACAGAGAGATGGGAGCAGAACAGACAGATCAACAGAAGTACACTGCTGAGGGGAGCTGCGGGCACAACAGGAGAGGTCTGCCGCACCATGTGTGTCCCCTCCCTGGCCGGCGGCAGGGATCAAACTTGTGCTGCAGTGGCTGTGGTTTGCTTCATAGTGTGTTGCTTAAACCACTGCCCCACCAGGGAGGCCCTAGACCTAGTTATTTTTAACACTCTTCACAGCTGATTATTTGAGATAGATGCATGAATGTAAGTATGTGTTTCTGTTGTTTGTGCTTCTGACTATGTATCTCCCCTTGCCAACATTTAAAATTAAAATAGTTCTTAATTGGAAAGACAAAAATAATTGGGAAAAATTTATTTTTAATGATTTTGTCAGTGTAGTTGATTGATTTGTTTTCATTCATCAAATATTTGTCAAGCATTTACTATTTGCCAAGGATTAGCCTACATTATTGTTTTAGCTATAGTGGGGAATTAGACAAGGTCACTACCATCAATTAGTCTTGTAGGGGGAAAACACTAATAATCACACACACACACACAATTGCAAATGGGGGATACAATTACATTAAATGGAAGTAGCATATACTTAAAAAAATAAAAATAGATTCAGATAGGTAGTGTTATTTGCTCACAAATGTAACTTTAGTGTAGTGTTTAGTTTCATAATTAAGTACTGATATATAATTAAGATTCTTAAAAACAAATTTTTCTGTTTAATATAGACTAGAAAAGAAAAAGAAAGATAAACCATCCTCTCCTATGATAGCAGGAAAAGATATCTTCTACCAAGGCTATATTATGATATATGAAAGGATTCTTAAATTTAGCTTGAAAAATATTTTAAACCGTTTTTGATTGTGATTTAGATTTCCTTTTCACCTTGGCCTGAAATAATGTAGCAAATGAAACCCAAAGACATGTATCAACCCATGACCCAAGACAAAGATGTTACAATTATCTAGGAAAATAAATTGAGACATAGTGGTTAGGCTTTTTAATAACTATTTTAGTCAGATCTTGAAATATCTTTAATAGCTTCACTTAGGCATGGCTAGAAATGGTCTTTGGATTAATGATGTTGCTGATGTTCCTTGATGTTTCTTACTCCTTGAATTAATGAGATGGAACAAAGTGCTGGAGTCAGCAGCAGAAGTAAATATTGTACATCAATTCAAGAGAAAACTCAACAAGTTTTCTCATAAAAAGGGAACGCAGCAAAGTTATTATAACCATGTTTTGTTAAGCTATTGTTTGTGGAAGCTTAGAAAATTAGATAACTTTATTTTAGTTTATATTTCAACAATCAATATATTGGTTATTTTCTTCATCGGTATTACTTTGCATATTCCAGGGTTTTTTTTTTCTATCACTTGGGATCCTCATTTTTTTAATAATCAGATGTAAAATTCAGCAAAACAGTCTTCATAGACACATTAGTCATCAACGTTGTATTAATGGTGAAAGGTCAGAGGAATCTTGTTTGATAAATCTGTCTCTGTGGAATCACATTTTATGGAATCTTATTTGCTAAGAATATACGTTTTGTAATCTTAAGGCTAAATCCTTTTGGTTATATTATTTTTGCAATTAAATTCAATTCATTGGTAGAACAAGGAAAGTGTTGAGTAACCATAAAACAAAACTTATGTCACAGCATATAATTGGTTATATAAATTAGGAAATTTATTTTCACTTGAGCCACTCTTGATAACTATGCTTTTATTTTTAAATATTTTAAATATTTAAATTTTAAAATATTTTATTTTTAAATATTTTAAAATATACTCTTCTAACATGTATTTTTAAAAAGAAAGACGATCATTTCTTAATCATTGTGAGAATATTTTAGAAATAATTATAGCTGTAAAAGGCACATGGAATATGCAGAGTTATAAAGTTTTCTTTGGTATAAAGTGAGATTACTTTAATTTAGTCTTAACATGTTCTTTCCTATAATATGTACCCAGAGCATAATATATTACAATTCTACTTCCATTAGCATAGTTTGAAGAATATGTACTAGAAAAATATGCAACGTTCAAAAATTGGCCACCTGATCAGTAAATTATCTCTATTTTCATCCTGGACACACAGATAACATTGTCCAGCCTCCTTGCAGGTAGAACCATGTGACTGAGTGCTAGCTAATAAAATATGACCTAAACCAGTTCTAAAACTATCAGAAAATGTTCATATAACACTCCAAACTTTCTCTCTTTATTCCTGAAAGGTAATTACCAACGATGCAGCAGAAGTTTCCTTCATTTTAGGGACAGATTCATTTAATAAGACAATCCTGGGTTCTTCCATGGCAACATGGGGCCAAGCAGCCCTCCATCCTCTACTCACTGATTTGTATTAGACTGTGAAGCAAGCATGAAGTAAAATCTATTCTGGTAAGCCATTGAGATTTTGTGATTATTACTGCAGATTAAGTTAGTTGTAATAACAAACACCATGAAGAATTTAAACAGATCATCTTAGGTCACATGTGATGAGAAAAATAAGCATTCAAGGATTGTGCTGGCATTTCTCTTAACTACTTGTCCATTGTGGCAATCGCTGCTAAATGAATTCCATGTTAATTTTCACTGCTTTCCTTAGTAATATAAACTCATGCTAAATGTTATCTAGTAATTGTTGTATAGGAAAAATAAATGTTCCCAGCATTCCCTGTAGTTATCAGTGGCAATGAGTTTAATTATCTGCAAATTGATTTTGTACCAAAAATACAAGTCTACTTCCAGCTATTCTTTTTTTTTAAAAAAAAAGATTTATTTATTTATGCATACAAGCACTGGGGTACAGGCCAGAGGTGTGGGGGGTGAGAGGATTCACCACAGAAAGCGGGGAGCACAACAGGCAGATCAACAGAAGTACACTGCTGAGGGAAGCAGCGGGCACAGCAGGAGAGGTCTGCCACGCCTTGTGGGTCCCCACCCTGGCCGGCAGCAGGGATGGAACTCGTGCTGCAGTGGCTGCGGCTTGCTTCATAGTGTGTTGCTTAACCCACTGCGCCACCAGGGAGGCCCCACTTCCAGCTATTCTTAAACACCTTAACTGCATTTCTTCTTCCTACAGACCCATAGACATATCAGTGAATCAGCTTCTACCATGTGGAAGGGGAATAATACCCTAGTGAGTGAAATGGAACAATGGAAATACTTTTTGTTCTTGGATGATAAAGTGGCCTACATATTATGAGAGGGAAACAAATTTCTACTTTATGCATGCCAGAGTACATTTTTATATCATCAGTATGTAAACTGAATGTTTATACTATCAAATAAATGTATTTTATACATTTAAGCAGTATATCTCATTTATTTAATCCTGAACTTGTATGAGCAAATTCTCATCTGAACTGACTGAGTTATTATCCTGCTATAATCAATTTGTCCTAAACCCTGTTTTCAACTCTGTTTGGCATTCTTTCATTCTAATTATTTTACTTAATTTATTTAAAAGGAAAATAGCCACCTCCTCTCTTATGTTCCAAAATAGGTAACATTTTGTTATTATCTGTGTTTTTTGCCCATACTGTCCTATACAATAGCCTACTATCTGTTTATCCCTCTTTCAATTTATATACTCTGAAAAAAAACTATCTTTAGTAATTACAAGATTTTTTTTTTCACTCAGTAGGAATACTGTAATTGTAAAAACACACAGAATTGCAAAGGAAATAATTGAGGTACTACCTAATTTTTTAATAGTCATGCAAATAATCTATAATAATTTAAAAATGCAGGTATACATAGACATTTTACAGAAGAAAAAAGAGATGGTCAGTGAAAGGTTTCAGTGGGGTCGGATGGTAGAGTAAGGGAGAGAGAGAGAGAGGGAGAGAGAAAGAAAGAGCCAGGCCATGTTTCTGATGGGCAGGAACTTTTATTGCATTCCTGGGCAAGGTTCTCCAATCCCCAGAGTGGAGGTCAGGGAAGTCACACCCAGGTTACAGACTGCTGGGTTTTTATAGGCGGGTACTTTGGAATGGAAAATTTTGAAGTTCCTCTTGCAGGAAGATTGTGGCAGAAAGAAGTTTCTGTAGGTGGTAATCCATATTGAAGCCCCCCAGGTTACATTCAGGTTCCCAGGCCGCATTCCACTGGGGTTGAACTTCGTGAGTCACATGTCATCCTGTTCCACATCAAGAGTGACTTGCTGTCACCATCTTATCTTGGTTACTGATGGCTTCTCAGAACTGCTGCTCTGGGGGCCTGGGTGAAGGGTTAGAGTGAGGAGTTTGGGTGAGGAGCCTGAGTGAAGGGCCCGTGTGACGTTTCAGTCAGAAAACAATTTCTGAAAACAGGTACCATCAAATTTTCTGCAAAGAATGATATTCAAAGGTGAATTAGTTTTCTACATATTAACAATAATCAATAGGAATATAAAATTTTTAATTTACACCATTTATAACACCACCAAAAATGAAATGAGTGAGTATAGTGAAATAACCCAGAATTTCTATGTAGTGACAAAACTTTTATGAAAAAACCAAAGGGTAAACAAATAAGTGTAACAGGATCATCCCAGGAAAGGGGGAAGTTCCAGAATACAGGTTTCTCCCTAAGTGGGTGGAGCTGAGCAGGGAAAGAAGATTCTGCAGAGAGGACAGAGGAAGGGAGGAAGAAGGAAGCAGGGTAGAGAGCAGCAAGGAGACCTGGAGGAGGCATGTGGAGCAGAACCACATGTGAAGAAACTGCGCTTGCTTTTTGGTTTTGGACTGGTTGGAACAGATGTGGGTGAGAGACCCATGGGGAGGTTAACAATGGCAGCTTTCTTCTTGATTTTGATTTTACTCTTTTCCTCCCAGATTTGTCTGACTCTTTCTGACCCTTTTCTATGGGTCTCTACTGAAAGGTCCTTCAGATGTGCGGGAGGCTTTTGGGCCTTACTTTGGGCCAATCCTATTTGGCTGGACTTTTACCCTCAAGGAGATGGGTAACTTTGGACGCTTAATTTAGTAACTATGTTCTTTGTCCTTTCATTATTGCACCCTAATTGAATTAAAAATCCTTTCCATTAAAGGTTTTATGTGTTTGTCTTAATGCAGCGGATGGCAGAACCCATTCAGAGAGGGCAGGCTTGGGGGTTCTGGAGTGCTCCTCTCCCTGCCCTATAACATAAGTAGAGTAATAGCATGTTTTATAATAATGCCCTGTTTTGTGTAGAGAAGACACAATTTTTTTTAGTATTTACAGCTTTCCCATAATTTAAATAGATATTATTCAAAGTAAAAAAAAAAATAAACATTAAAGCTTATTATATAAAATTGGTATCATTAATAGATTTTTCTTAGTCTATGTGAATAATCAATAAACCAATTATTTTGTCCCTATTCTGCAAAGCAGAATGGTCAATGTAATTGATTTCAAATTTAATATTTTTTAAAAGATCACTCAAAGAGTAGAAAGTAACTTTAGTATATTTGGAGAATTATAGGAATACAAAAGAAAATTTTCATTTTTTTTTTTCCTTTTTAAGCCACCAATGTAAGAATAATTATATGCAGAAAATAATGAGAAATTTTTATTATCAGGCAAATAATTCTACTTCAGACTAGAATTGCCTTTGAATTTATGTTATTTTCCTCTAAAGAGAAAACAGGAAGAAGAGAATCCATCCTAAGTGCTTCAAATGATTCCTTTTGTTTAGGAATTTCTAGGCAATCACACTAGCTTGTATATGGAATTGATTCCTTTTCTCCTCTTTTTCGTGTGGCAAACCCAGTATAATAAGTTAGAGATTGTCGAAGCACATGGGCACTCATAAATTTGAAAAGGCAGTTTTTTCTCATTACTAAATTAGTTGATCTCTATTTGTTGATAAGATGTTTTATCATAAAAATAAAAATTACCAAAAATAATTGTTGAATCTCATTTTTCTGCAACATTATTGTGGAACTGGTTTTTAAAATAATGAGGCCTAGGTTAAGCAAGGGCATGTTAGAAATTGGGCAGCATTGGGGGAGGTGAATAGGTGAGACCCTGGAATAGTTAGGTCTTGGTACAAAAGGAAGGAAGGATCCAGGAAATAGGGAAATGTAAACTTCTGAAAAAAGGCTAGGGCATTCAAATACAAAGAAGAGCTGATGGTTGCAAACTAAGGTAGACCCCAGGTACCCAAAATTCCAGATGTACTAGATTCCAGGTACCAAATATTTTAAGTTAAGTGGGACCATCAAGGAATAACCAGTCACAGAAAGACAAGTGAAATTTTAGAATAATGAGGGAAAGAAAGCATATATTCCCTAAGGTTTGACTCTACCTTAGCTCTCTCTGCCCCTTCAAGGTAACATCTACCTGGGAGTCTTTATTCTCTATCTTTTTTCCTAAATAAACTCTTCTTTTCAAGACAAAGTTTGCTTCTCTCTGCTTACTTATCTAAAAAGTTTGTGAATTCCGGGCCTCTCTGGTGGCGCAGTGGGTTAAGCAACGCACTACGAAGAAGCAAACCACAGCCAGTGAAACACGAGTTTGATCCCTGCCTCCAGCCAGGGACCCATATGGTTTAGCAGACCTCTCCTGCCTCGCCTGCTGCTGCCCTTGGCAGTGTGTTTCTGTCAGTCTGCCTGTTCTGCTACCTGCTCTGTCTGGTGAATCCTCTCACCTCCCACGACTCTGGCCTGTACCCCAGCTCTTGTATGCATAAATAAATAAATCTTAAAAAAAAAAAAAAGTCTGAATTCCTTTCTAGGGCTTCACAAGACAAGAACCAGTGGTGATTACTAGGGTGAGAGGCTGTAACAGCTGCAAGATAACCTTGCTCACCAGCATCAGTAAACCAAGCAATCTGTTTGGTTGCAAACCCTATATGGCTCCTTCGCATTCAAAACCTCAGAAAACTGCTAGTTGTGCCTTCTAGAAAGATTAACGATCACTCAAGATGACTCACTATTGTTAAAATGTCAATTTGTTCTGAATTGATCTATAGATTATTGCAATTCCAGTCAAAATCCCAGCTTGATATTTTGTAGGTATTGACATCACCAAATTTTATAATATAAATTTATATTTACCCACAATATTATACTGACAATATAGCAGAAACACAATCAATGAAAAAGAAATCTCAGAAGATGAAAAAGAACAACAATGTAATATCAACTAATTTTTCATAAAGAAATAAAACCAGTTCATTGAAAAGGACTAAATTTTTAACAGTGTTGAAAAAAATCAGACATCCATATAAAAATGAACTTAGATTTTATACATTTTACAGAAATTAACTCAAAATGAATCAAACCCAAAACAAACTATAAATTATAAAATTCCAGTATCTGAAATAAAACATAAGAAAGTTAGGTGATGTTGGGTCTATGATCATGAAAGAAAAAATTGATAAGTTGGGCTTTATTTTTTCCCCAAAGATATATTTTTATTTATTCATGAATGCTAGAACTGAGGTATAGGCTAGAGGTAGGGCCAGGAGAGAGGCACATGGGGTGAGGGGACTCACCAGAGAGAGTGGAGACAATAATAGGCAAATCTACTGAAATATGCTGCTGAGGTGAGCAGCAGGGAGAGACAGGAAAGGTCTGTTGCACCATTGTGAGTTAGCTTCCTGGCCAAGGATTGAACTCATGTATCAGTAGCTGGCAATAGCCCTGACTTTAACCCTGCACCACCAGGGAGATCCAAGTTCGGCTTTATTAAAATAAAAAATTTTGGATCCATAAAACACACTACTAAGAGTGGTAATATATTAGGAAATGATTTTTTTTTATAAAAATCAGATATGATAGAGGTCCTACACCCAACATTTGCAAAGAACTCTTACAGCTCAACAGTAATAAAACAAACAATCCAATTTAAAAATGGGTAAATACCTATTTACAATAGAAGTTATGGAAACAGCCTAAATACCCAGGAACAGAGGAGTAATTTAGAAAAAATTGAGATACACATACACTCAATATGGTATATACTACACTGCTATTTTAAAAACTGAACTTTTTCCATTTGCAACAATCTGGAAGAATTTGAGAGATTAATGCTAGGCTGAACAAGTCAGAAGGAGAAAGATGGTAGTTTCAAAGAATATAGAGAAACAAAATAAAAGTCAGAGAAAACCAAACCAATAACAACAGTTAACATCTGACTGCAAAACTGAGGCAACCAAAAGTGGTATATGGCAGTGTGGGAGTGGGGGAGGAAGGAGACCCAATGGAACATGCATAGGATAATCGGGGGCATAGTTATTGGATATGACATGAAAGCATACATTTGTAGAGATTTCGACCTATCACCCCAAATGCAGATACTATGATGTTAACCAACTTTTCCTCAATAAACATCTTTGGAAAATCATCAAAATATAAAATGGCAAAAGATCTTAACAAACATCTTAATGAAAAGATCTATAGATGGCAAATAAGCATGTATCTTTAACATATTTGTAATTAGGAACTACAAATTAAAACAAGTATTATTGTAACCTTACTAGAATTGATAAAATCCAGAATATTTGACAATACATACTGGCATACAAAAAGAGCTCTGTAAAATGGCAGATTAATGGAATTGTTAACTAACCTTTTTGTGGTCATCATTTTACAATATACGCATGTATTGAATCATTTACACATTACATCTTAAACTTATGCAATGTTTTATGTCTTATATTTTAATCAAGCTTGAAAAGAAAAGAGCCTGTAGTGATTATTAGTGATTGATAGGTTGGCTAACAGGTGTTTGTGGTAATCTATTTAAGAGTTGAAGTTTGAGCAGTAAGAGTAAATAGGTAAGGATGCATTTGGGGAATACTGAGAAGAAGATTTATTGTATCCTCTATTAGATTATTAAATGAACATAAAAGGCTTTAAAAAGAAAGGTTCATTTAACTGATTCCAAAGGTTTAGACTGAGAACTTGTATCAAGGATTTAACTGTCATAGAGAACAATAAGCCCCTCTAAAGGTGAAGTAAGCAAAGAGTTATGAATTCAGGGTATTTCTATGCTGCATTTTGAAAACCCTGAAGATTTCTCAAAAGTAGATATCTATCAGGTAAGTGGACATTCAATATTTTTGAGGAAGTTCCCTGCTTGTTTATATAGATTGGGAGTTAAAATAACCAGGATTCAGTTTCAGATAATATACGTTAATCTTGCTGATTTTTAATTGTTTAAATTTACTTTTTTATACATATTTTGCACCATTGTTTATTTTTGTGCAATAGTTGCTTTTTGTTGGTGTAGTTCCCATAGAATTCCTACCACCAATTCACCTGTGCACCATCACAATAGTCCTTTGAGTTCTTCCCTGACCTCCAGAATGCTTGCTGATTTTTATAGGAAGGATTTTATTACACAGTATTTTAGATTGTACAGCTAAGTGATAAATTAAAGAGACAGATTTTAATGACTATACTAGGGACAAGTAAGGTATAGTCAAGAAACTACTGGGCTACCGCACTATGAAGCACCTGCAGCTATTGCAGCACGAGTTCAATACCCAGCCAGGGAGGTGACCCACATGGTGCAGCAGACCTCTCCTGTCTCACCTGCTGCGCCCCTCAGCAGTGCATTTCAATCTGCCTGTTTTGTTCCCCACTCTCTCTGGTGAATCTTCTCAACCCCCTATAACTCTGGCCAGTACCCCAGTTTTTGTATTCATAAATAAATAAATCTTTAAAAAAAAAAAGAAATTTGTGTAAAAAAAAAAAGAAACTACTGATTATGAAACTGAAGACTGGAGCTTTCCCACACTGCTTAGGCAGCTGGAGTCCTGGGAAAGCGGTGGCAGTTTTCCCCTTGGCTCCAGTGCAAACAGCAGTTGGCAACAGGCATTTTACTACCAGCCACCAATGGCTCCACTGGGCTCAGGCTGCAGGCAGAGACCAGCAGTAGTGGTGGGTGGCGACAGAAGTTTCCCTGACCACATCACCCCAGAGCATGCAGCCCCTGGTTCAAGTCTGCAGGGAGGATCAGGGGCTCAGAGGACCCCATTGGACCCACTCTGGTGCTGTGGTTCCAGCTGCAGGCAATAGAGAGGCCTGTGGATTTGGTTTCTGATCATAGAGTACACATCATTAGTCAGCTATAAGCTGGTTGGTGCTAAATGATCCAATCAGCCAAAGGGGTTGAAAACGGTCCAATCAGACTTGTAGACGGGGGATTCTGTACGAGAGTATAAGGGAGGGCAAGGACCAGCTTGGGACTGTCACTTTCAGTTCCTGGCCTCAGAAGAGAGCATTCCTGACCTCGGAAGAAGAAAGAATGATGAGCAGCTGACCTCCAAGGAAGAAAAGCCAATAACCAAGAAGGATGAGCAGCTGACCTCCAAGGAAGAAAAGCCAATAACCTTCGCAGAGGTCTGACCAGCCGCAACTGCCCTCTGGCTTTGCCTCTTATACCAATTGAAAGGAGCACCAAAGGCCTTGGGCCTGATGTCTCAAATTGCAGTTTGTGGTTGTTGGTGGGCAACAACTCACAAAGGGTGTTGACACCTTGTTTCTAATACTACTGCCACCTTGTAATGACCAGCACTGTTGATGAGTGGCTGATACCTATCTGGTCTGGGTTACTTTTTGAGCACTATTAATCATCCAGCACTGCCTTCTGGTGCTGCTGCCTCCATTGCTTCTGGCCCTGTGTCCCTCCTGACCTTCAGACTCTGGCTGCTGAGGGTTGCTGTGGTTTCATCTCTGTGCCCTGCCTGCAAGCGCCTCCAGCTGCGGTGAGTTGGAACCTGCCCCATTCCTGGCTGGCTGCATGCACTCCACGCCCTCATTCATCTAAAGCATCATCTTGCATGAGCAGTCTTTTGTATATGGTTTCTGGACACTGTGGACAGTCTGGAGAGAGATAACCTGCCACCTGTGACTTAGAAACATTTGCTTCCTCTGTTTGTTAGATAAACGGAATTATTCCCTAAACCTGTGTATCTTGCAAATATATGTGAGTGAAGCACCCACAGGCAGTGGCTTGTCCTCTACCCGGCCACTGTCTTTTGATGTTATAGCACCCCTACACCCCCTGACATCCCTCTGTTTCATTTAGGAAACTACTTTTACCAGGAATAATAACAAAGCTAAACTATGCCTGATTAAAGAGCTGCCACTCTAAGTTCTGACTATAAAATCATGCTAGTATAGTCACTACACTACTCCTGGTAGCAAAAGAAATGTTTATTACCCAAGCCTGCCTCCTAAACTAATATGGCAGGCAGAATGACAACATCCAAATATGTTCACACTCTTATTTTGGGAACTGTGAATATGTTGCCTAAAATGGGGAAAAGGCTTTGCAGATTGTGAGTAAGGGTGTAGGTTTTGAGGTGGGTAGATTAGCCTGATTACTGAGATGTCCCAGCTTTATGTATTCACATTGTAATGACCTTGACAGATGAGGAAGAAAAGGATGGAAGTTGAGATAGATACTCATTTAAAAAGCAGTCACTTGCTCACAAAGACTTGATGACCAAACACTAGAAGTAAGGAAAGATAAAAACCTTGTTGTGCTGAGAGGCAAAGCCAAATTATAATTAACAGGTGGCCCTGATAACACACCTCTGAAAGCAGTATAAATATAGCAGCCAAATTAAGTCTATCGGAAATGCTTTGTACTGCATGCCTCTGAGGTCTCCAAAGCCTCTCCACATTTAGAATCTGCCACAGGAGTCTTTACCCAGAAAAAACAGCACCCCCTTTGGAATGAGCTAATGCTATGTGGGGATCTCTTGAACCTTCATGTCTGCACTCTCATTTGCTTGGTCTTTCAACCTTGTCTTAGTGGTTTGTATCCTCCCTCTTTCTACTGCCAATTGAATTGTATGTTTATATTATAATGTAGACTCCCCCTAACAAATTTGTGTTGTGGTTATATACCTTTGATTTGAAGCATAAGTGAAACCTCTCAACTTCTGTGGTAGTCAACACTTTTGAGATCCAAACCTAACATAAAATTCCACTTGTTGAAGGAGGTCATTCAGAGGCCATGACTACCAGATGACCTTGGAGCTGAACCCAGATATACAGTTTCCTCCAACCACACCTCCCACACCCCACCACCTCAGTGTATATGTTCTGTCCCCCATTCTCCTACTAAGAACTGTTCAATAATGTAGCCTAGAGAGTATCTAAGTTACTTTTTAAATTCACCACCTCCAAAACTGGTACAATATGCCCCTTTCTTGTATTCTACCTTACCTTGGAACATGGGGATCACTTTCAGGTTTCACCTGGAGAACTCCTGAGATTGCTTTAACAACATCAGTCTAGTCACATAGGTTCCTAAATGAATGGAGCTTTCCAGCTTCAGTTACAGATTCAACATTAAGGACTCCTTCATCTAGGACCTCAAGGGTCTAGAATTGTTTTTAAAGAAAACAGATCTCTACTGAACTCCTAGAGAGAAACAGAGTCCTATTGTAACCTCAGTTTTGCCCAATGAGAGCAATGTTGGACTTCCAACCTAGAAATCTCTGAGCCTGAGTGGGCTTGCAATTGTGCATATGAGTGAAGAAACACAGTGACCAGTCCTCTACTGGCACTGTCTTTGGATAACTACGGGCCCCCATAGCTCCATTATACAATTAGTGTTTTACGCCGATAAGGTTGTTGAATTTTACTGTTTAATATTTTCTTGAGAATTTTTGCATCTTTGATTATCAAAGATTATGACTTGTAGTTTTATTTTCTTGCGGTATCCTTGTCTGTTTTTGATATCAGGGTAAAGTTGGTTTTGTAAAATGAATTTCTGTCACCAGTTCCAGAAACCATACATTTCTTATCCTTACCCTGTTTATCTTTTTTGCATGGAAAACCAGACAATAACAGCTGAACCCAAGTGGAGGTAGAAGACAAAGGATAAGCCAGTCTCATAACCTAAGGAAAAAAACACTCCCACCGGTGCTATGCCAGAGCCAGTCAAGACCAAACTTAGAAGGAAAAGGTATGTGGTAATAACTCTGAGATTAATCCCTTGCCATCAGGGAGGCCCCAAAAAGGTATGTGAATGCAGTTGCTAGAAGCCCTTGCTTATTTCTTTAAAATATGCTTAACCCTATAGTTTCTCCCCTTCTTACACATTCCCTATATAAGTCCCTGCTTCTCCCCAAAATGGGGAGAATACCTTCAGAGCATAAATTCCCTTCTCCATTCCTTGACCAAAGAATAAAATCCTCTGCTGCTTGAACTTCAATTTGATCAGGTGTTGTAAGAGTCAAAGAACTCAAATGCTCAGTTCCTCCTTATCTATTTTTTTTCTCCTTTTTGGAATAGTTTGAGAAGGTAAATATCTGGTAGGATTCATCAATGATATGTGCTGGTCCTGAGTGTGTGTGTGTGTGTGTGTGCGTTAGGAGATTTTTGATTACTAATTCTTTATGATAAATTGCTATGTCCAGAATTTCTATTAATGATTCTGTAATGAAATTTTGCATTTTAAGGAGTTTATCCTTCTATATTTGTCACTAAATTTATAGTAATTTATGAAAGCAAGAAAAAACTAAGAGACATTCTGATATTTTAGATATTATGTGTATATACCTATTTAGTAAGTTCTAAATCCTAGATATATAACTACAAGGATATCTGATAAATGTCATGAGAGAGCCTAGATAAACATAAATTGCAAGCCAGTAGGAATAGTTACTACAGTCCTGTTGGAATAAATATACTAAATCACAGACTAGCAAGTCTGGTCCAAACAATTTGGTCCACTATACTGACCATTGCAATGGCAGGTGCCATTGCTACAGTGCAGAGAGAGGAGCACCCCAAACCTGCCTGCTCTAAATAGGTTCTGCCATCTGCCTCATCAAGACAAAACACATAGACCTTTAATGGAAAGAAACTTTAATATAATCAATGTGCAATATAGAAGACAAAGAATATAGTTTTCAAAACAGATGCCCAAATTTATTCATCCCTCATGGGTCAAAGTCCACTCAAACAGGATTGACTTAAAGCAAGGTCCAAAAAACTACCACAAGTCTAAAATACCTTCCAGCAGGGACCCATAGAACAGAACCAGAAATAGTCAGGTAAGTTTGGGAGAAAAAGCACAAAACCAAAGTCAAGATAAGAGCGTCCATGGGAAGTTAACACATCTATACCAACTAGTCCAGGAACAAGTGGTAAGCAGATTCAGTTTCTTCACATATCTCTTTACTCCAAGTAGAGATACTCTACTCCAAGGAGACTCCTCCAGGTCTCCTGGTTCTCCCTTCTGTTCTCTTCCCACTCCAGTCACCTCTCCAGCTTCTTCTTCTCCCTGCTCAGCTCCACCCTCCTTTGGGTGGGATAGGGAACCTAAAACCTCCTGTTTTTCCTGGGCATCACCTTCTTTCACCATGATAAATAAAAAGCATTAGATCATGACTAATGATTATTCACAATTTCCTGGAGGGAGGAAGCAGAGATCCCACATGCACAGTTGGATTGTGACCTATCGAAACATGCCCAGGCATAGCTCAACCCAGAAGAAGCTGTGAAGTGGGAGTGAATAAGGAATAGAACTTTTTCCTCCTTTCTAATAATAACATGAGCTGATAACCGGATACTTCTTAGTAATCATTTCTTTATATTTGGGAGAATTTCAAAACAAGATATAAACAGACCTAAAGATAAGTCTTAAGCAATCATGAGTAAGAGAGCAACAAAACTCAGCATTACAAAGAAGAAGAATGTTAATCTCAACATTTTCAAAAAGGTTGTTTCTGGTAGAAGAAGATAAGAAATAACCTTACATATTAGTCTGAGAATCTCCCAGGTAATAATCACCTTGAAAGATTTTTTTCTCTTTTCCTCCAAGTTAAGGAAGGTCTCAAAACCCATTTGACCCCAGCTGTAGAAGGTATTTTTGTAGGATTCTCTTATCAGCAGCTTGCTGCAGGCATTTTGCAGAGCACTTGAATTCTTCACTGCACTATTGGTGCAGAATACAAACAAATCCTAAAGTGAAACAAATATAATTGATGGCATTGTACAGTAAACAAAGAGTATGTATTTTAAGCAAAATCAGATAGTAAGGTGAACAGTATTTTGGCAATTAACATTTTAGATTGCAGTGTATGCCTTTGGGGTTGCTTGCCTAATAGCATAATACAAGCACTTTCACACCTCAAAAATTGAGGTGCTAGACCAGCTATCTATTGGGGACATGAAAAGGAGGGCTCTAAAAATGTTTCCCTTGTCACTGTTAGAGGAGGTCATGGAGAGGGTGTGACCTCCAGTTGACCAGAGCATTGGAAGTACCCCACACTCCCAGCCCAGGTGCATTTCATTTTCTTCCTGTTTGAAGAAGTTGTCTGTGGACATATCCCTGAGATAAAATGTTATTGAGACCATCTGCATGGTGTATGTCAGTAAACCCAGTTAAAACTACTATATAAACTTAAAATGTGATAACTGATTGTGGAAAACAGCGCTGATTTTGCAGTCACAGTCACTGGGAACACAGAGACAATACTTGCTAAATAAATTCTCTAGTTCATTTAACTAGTTCATTCAATCTTGAGTGACCTGCCTCTTTCTTTGATCTTTCCTGCCCTTTGCCTACAGGGGTCAGTTTCAGATTACACTTGGGAGACTTCAGAGGTCTTGATCTGTCTCTGATCCCAATTACCTGTGGTCAAGAACTGTATTAAAGACAAGAGCATTCCAACCTCCCTTGCTGCAAATGGAGGAGGTGTGACAGTATCTTAACTCTGACCAAATAGTTTCAAAGAAACCCACTGTGATATACCCACAAGAGAAAAAAAAAAAAAATGACCTTTAAGCTTATTTCAACTCTATTAAACAGTTTTAATTATTCAAACTAATGCTGGCCCAATAAAGAGTTTCTCCCACTTCCAGTCTGCACCAGACTGGGGAGAAAAGAGTCGCCATCTTTGAACAACTCCAGAATTTTGATATTATACAGGGTTGCAAATAGTAACTACAGTAATAATGCTGATACCTTTTTTTTTTTTCCTTTTAATGGAGGTTTTCTTATGATCTAAAAGTGAACAAATAAACATTGGAACTAGGGAGAGGTTTTATTTGGGAGCTAGATAAATCTATCCCAAATTTTAGTTGGTTCAGGGAAAATATATTTGCTTCATGGTAACTCTGTTTAAGTCTGAGTCCTGGTCTTTCAACATATTGTGCAGACACTGTTTTTCCCCTTGTCTAAGAACATGTGTGAATCCAGAGCATCCCCTCAGACTTTTCTCTCACCAGTCTGTTGGTGTTGATCTTCTCCCGTTGCCTATTCTTCTAATTAAACATCAACTTTTTATTGTAACCACTCTCTTTTATTTTCAGCTCTGACCCTTCTTGTTCAGGTAGGGTCCTGAATAGCATGCATCTTCAGTGGCAAATGCATATAATGGTAGACATGAGTTGCTATCTAAGTCATTATCTGAGGCTCCCAGCTCTCACCCCGCCCCACCATATGCCAAATGGAGCACCCCTCACAGAATACTACTGACCAACATACATCCAGTCCCAAACACCAATTTAAGAAACCTAATTTGATTAACAACAAAAGCTACACACTGGGCCGGTAAGGAATTTCTAGTTCCTCTCTTGACCTGGAACCTTTTCTTTACTATACAACTAAAGAAAAGGGCTGCCCTTGACACAATTGCTTAATTTTGTTTTATTTTATATTATTTTTTTTATGGCTTAGAAGAGAAATAGAAAGTACTGCTGATCATGACATTGTAAGTCATAGGAAGATGTTATTTCCAATAGAAGAAATTTGTTCTTTAAGCATTTTGTAACATACAGCATTAAACTGTCAAGATTCTGTCACTTAATAGTATATTTTGTCAGCTCACCATTTACATCAGTATTGGGAATGCACATTCAACAGATTCATCAGCCAGGGCACATGCACAAAAAATGATGGTGTCACTTTGGAAACTGAAGTGTCTATTAAATTTTCTGTGGAATTTTTTACATTATATGCTAGAAGCCATAATTACTGATCTAGTCTTACTTTTGAAATATTGAAACTATTGAATCGGTATTTAGGCAGTTTCAGTGCACATTAATACACTTTAAAGGGCTAGGGAGGGCACTGTACTGTAAAATGAAAATGGAAATGTGGAAAGTTGGTTTCAGTTTGTGCTAGTTTCCATACACATCTGTGTATGGAACTGGAATCTTTACCTTTTGTACATTGATTGGCATCTTCAGTTCCTGAACCTCATGGAAATCATCTGCAGAGAACTAGTTTGATTACTGCTACAGAATTAAAGATCTGAAATGAGCTAAACAATCTAGCACCTCTTAAGAGTTTCTATTCCTGAACTGGTCTCTGTTTTGTTCACATTTTCTACTTGTGGAAGAGGAGGCAGCACTAAAGAGGGGAAAAAAGTGACAGGACTAGCTAGGCACAATATAAAACATTTTTTGCTTTCTTGCCCATTTAAAGCCCAGTGTTGTTAACAAAGGTAAATAAACAATTATTCTGTTAGTGTCTATGCCACTTCACTTTTAAACACACATTTGACAAAAATATACTGCAGTACAAATTTCCTTTTTTTATAACATCCTTACCCTACTGTGAAATCTTCTGTGGTTATATTCGCCTTCCAAACTGAACTGTCTCTGAAGTGATCTATCTGGTGGAACTTTGCTACAATCTAAATGTATTACACAACCAAGTTTATTCTACAGTTCATAAGGTAAAAGCAATATTTGTTTATCAAAAATCATCTCTAAAACTGCTAATATGCCAAATATATGTAAATCTAAAATAGTTAACTTTTCCTGAAATTAAGAATGCATAGTTCATTTTTGATTGAACATTTGATATAATAGAAGTCTGTATTTTAGAAAAAAATAACTCTAACCACTTAAAGTACCTGCATCATAAAAAATGTTTGCCCTGAGACAGCACTAATGAAACAAACTGAAAAGATGACACACTCAAGCCCCCTTCAATCTTCCTGGCAAAATCCCTTCAACTTCAGTGTGAGAAAAATTATCAACAATTATTTAAATAGTACTTCTCCTTCTGCACAACTGTTTCTCTTCACCACTCCACTTTTATTCTGAGTCCCCTCTTTGAGTCTTTGATACTTGAATTCCCTCTGCTGATGTTTAAGCGAAGCGCTGATCTAACTAGGCATCGGTCTCTTTAAGGTCAAGGTCAGCAACTGAGTTATTTTTTTATTCTCCTAAATGCCTATCAAAAGACTTGGCAAAGAAAAGGTCCTTGAAGGATATCTATAGAACAAATGCTCACACTCTTGGCATGTCTTTACAATAGCATTGGAGTCAACTGCTTTAAAATGTTACTGGAAGTGATTTTAGTCTTAGTATTCTCATTAAAATTAAATTGGATAAAGCAATATATAAAATATCAGTGAAAACAGAATGGTAATTGTTGAAGTAGAGTGAGGTTAGTTAGCATTGGAGATCATGATTATTTCTGCCTTTCATGCAGAAATCATTAAAGGCGCCCTGAAGAACTACAAAATGGCAGTACTGTGGTCTGAAAGTCACAGCTTTCCAGTAGTTACTTATCTATAAGCATCAATGTCTTGTGGGAGTGCAAAGAAACAGGAAGCTTTAGAAACCATGTAAGGGACAGTAAGATGAAACGGAAAACACTTTTTTGAAATGTATAAGATGTAAATGAAAATAATATATTTTAAATAGATTGTTACTGTTTTTGTAGAATCTAGATCAAATATTCCTGCCATATAATCTTTACATAATCCATGTACAAATGCTATTTTTTAAATATTTTTTTAAAAATTATTTATGCATACAGGCACTAGGGTACAGACCAGAGGTGTGGGGGGGTGAGAGGATTCACCAGAGACAGAGTGGGGAGCAGAACAGGCAGATTGAATGAAATACACTGCTGAGGGGAGCAGCAGGTGAGGCAGGAGAGGTCTGCTGATCCATGTGGGTCCCCTCCCTGGCCATCAGGGATCGAACTTGTGCTGCAGTGTCTGTGGTTTGCGTCATAGTGCATTGCTTAGCCCATTGTGCCATCAGGGAGGCCCTACAAATGGTATTTTAATTAAACTAAAACAATAAAATAATTAGGGAAAAAATTATTCCAGTAGAAAAAGTGTTTTAAGAACAACAGTATTAACAAAACTTCTCTATTACAAAGTATTGTTACAGAATGAACTATGCAGTTAAACGTAACAATTATGCAGCAAGTTACAGTAATAATTGTAGAAAATATTATTTAATATCTCAAAGTCAGAAGTTTCTTAGGCCAGAAAAAATGGTACTTATTCTGCAGCACTATCAATAAAATACAAAGTAGTTGGTCTGTTGTCACATAGCATAGAGACTATGACTTATTTTTGGGGGGAGGAGAGATTTTTAAATGCATTAATTGTATCAATAGAAATATTAGCAGGTAAAACTGAAAATCAGATTTGATTCAAAATTTATTTGAAGCCAAATTTATTTTAAGCTCTTCATCTTGAGATATGAAACTCAGAAAATATTTACCCTGTCTTGTAATGATCTATATGGATAAGTAAAATGAACATTGTTATATATTATATAAAGTGATATAGAATGATAAATGTAAATGTGTGCTGGTAAACTAGAAATTAGGATCAGTTATAAAACATGGGGAAATTGCTGTTCCTTGTGAAAAGCATCCACATAATAGAGGACTAACAGGGGTATTAAGATAGGGATGTATATACTTGTTCCCACATATTGATACCCTGTGCTTTCATGAGACTTAATAGGAACTAAGTATTGGATCCACATAGTCTGTTTATTTTCCAGAAATGCCTATCTTTGCTTAGGAATCTGCCCCATCCCCATGACTTTTCCAGAATAATTTGTCGTTAGCCTGTTTCTAAAATTATCATCTTCTTGGAGCCAGATGGAAATAAAAGTGCTTTTTCCTCAGCTTATCTTTTTTTTTTTTTTTCAAAATTAGCATAATCTGTGTGGGTTCCATTTTTTCCAATGACTCAACCAGTTCCTAACTGACCTAAAATGATGGCCTGTGGCTGCTTCTGCTTTGTGTATTTGAACATTCTCATTTTCATGGGAAAATGAAAATTTTATTCTCATATTTTTTCAAATTTTATCTGAATATTTTATAATACGATAAAAATGTTCAAATAAAAAAAACTATAAGAAATTGATGATATACTCTACACCTTATTTGAACATAGAGCAATGTTTGCTACTCTTTTATTGTTCACTTTTTTGCTACAGTATTTTAAAGTTAATCCTGACATGTCCTTTCTCCCATAAATACTTTACAATGTAGTAGCTCTAAAAGACATTTTTAACTAAACATAGCACTTAAATTAGCAGTAATTCTTTAACATCTAATCTGGTCCAAATACTCCTTATGTCTCAAAAAAATATTTTTAAGGTTGGTTTGATCAAATCATTTTCTCTTCATTTACTAGCCAGAAATTGTAAAATAACTCCCCATGTACTTTAACTGGTAACTCTGAAATATAGTCTGTACAAAAAAGGCAAAATAAAGGCAGGAGTCTTTTACTTTTGTATGTTAATCTTGGTTCTTATTATTTGTTTCACTCTGCAATTACCTACTTATTTTACCTCATAATTATAATACCAAGATTACTCATGTGAATAGTAAGATTGTAGAAAGTTAAGTATCTCCTGATTCATAATTTTTTCCTTAAAGTTATTTCACTTTGAACAAACCTTTGTATTTTAAAAGCTCTTATAATTTTATTCCCTGGATAATTATGCCACAAACTTAATATGCAGTTTAGTTGACTAGCATTTTTTTTAAATTTTAAAGAATTATGTATTTTTTTAAGTTTTGTCAAACATTTATATAATTTCTCATGCCAAAATAGTGAAAAAATCTAAATTAGGGAAATCTTCATTCTTTCATGGTCCTTTTCATGTCATTTCCTCCCTTACCTATATGGGAATATTCTAATTAGTTTTTGACTATTGTTTTCATTATTTTTTGTGTGTAACTATTGTGCACTAACCAATTGTACTACTGGAGTTCACCATTATTTTTTTTTCTAAGAAATATAAACAAGGGTGTATATATACATAGTTCTCCAGGTCTGTTTATACAATTAGTAAATAGTACTCTGTAGGGACCTTCCATCCAAATTCCTTCAGAAGATACATCGTACTCTAATGCGTGGGTATATCAGTCCCAGTTTTTTGCTGCAGTGAATAATTAAAAATGAGTAGTCATGAGCATAATACATTTTATTATTTTGTCATATAACTAAATGGATTCCAAGAAGTTTAAGTCATACTTAACTTAGCTAGTTATTGCAGCCACGATAGTGGTTGTAACAGTATGCATTTCCAACAACAGAGTTTTTGTATCTTTATAAAACACCCTTAAAAGGATAGTGTGCTATCAGCTTTTGAATATTCTTACTTTTTTCCAATTTTCACCTACAATGCTCTATGTCAAGTATATGAATATACGTGTATACAGTTTCATGGCTCATGACATGGTAACCTTAGTTAATGACCATAATTTTATATAGAAATAAAAAAAAAGAAATTTCTCTTTGTGATGAGAAGTCCTAGATTTACTTTCAACATTTCTATATGATATATGTGAATGTCTATAATACAGTATTTCTTTGTCTGACTTTTCTCATTTAACATAATGTTCTCTATGTTATTGTAAATGACAGGATTTCTTTCCTTTTTTGACTGAATGTTCCTCTATATGAGTGTGTGTGTTTATTATAACTTCATTGGGCATTCATCTATCAATGGACACTGAGGTTCCTCCATGTCTTGGCTGTTGTAAATAATGCTTTTATGAACATCAGATGTGTATATAATTCTTTGAAATAGTGTTTTTCTTTCTTTTGTTATTAGTCAGAAGTGAAATTGCTGAATCTTATGGTAATTTAATCCTTTAAGAAACTGTCATTCTCCTATCTTTAATGAATGCTGTGATTCATAATCACACTAACAGTGTACAAAGTCCCTTTCTTTCCATATCCTCACCAATAGTTATCTCTTGTCTTTTTTGTTGAATGTTCTAAATGTGAGAATGCAGTTTTAATTTAGATTATAATTTTGAGCTATATTGAGTGAGCATAATTTAATAATCTTGGGGATTTTTGAATTTTTTTTTGTAAATTATACCATTACACATTATGTTCATTTTTTATTGAGTTGTTGGTCTCAATATTTAGACACAATTTTTACATTAAGACTATTCTTCATAGTGTAAGTTACAAACATATCTTTTCATTTGTCATTTTATTTTAATGAATGCATTTATTTTTTTTTATTTAGCTGAAGCTATGAACTTTATCTTTATGGATTTAAAACTTTAAGTCATAGGAATGTTTCTGTACTCCCTCATTAGAAAATAATACATGATATTTTTATAGTTTCATTATATTATATGTTAATTCTATCTTAAATTAATACAAATACTATTGGGACATAATAGGATTTAATACTGTTTTATATTTTTCTATCTGCATATGCAGTTGTTCTAACATCATTCATTCATTCATTGAGATAACATGGGTTTAAAATATGTGTTTTGGAAGTATATGTTGTCCCCTTCAAGTTGTTGATATTTTACCACACGCACCACCAAAACCCAATATTCCAATATTTTACTTGTTTTATCTACCTTTGTCATAAAATTTGTATGCATTTACATCTTCCTTTCAATGTTTTTAATGCACCATTGATCTATACATACCCTTATCACACATTTAAAAAAAATTTATAGAGCCCTATAACTTATTTTAATACATTACATAGTACTACCACTCTTATTTAATATCCCCATGGCTACTTTTGCAAATGAATTTTAAAATTAACTTCTCTATCCTTAGGAAAATAATGCAAATTTCATTGTGATTGTATCATACATATAAGTTAAATTTTTCCTTAATATAATAATACTTGGGAGCATTGACATTCTATGAAAATTTGAATTATTTCAAATAAAAGAACACTTTCTTGGGAATATTTTTATTTAACTATAGTCTTATTTCTTTCAGGAATCTTATATTGAATTTCTAATTGTCACTTCTCCCCCTATTTCCTTGTATTTTTATAGCAAATTGATATTTATCCTTTGGGTAGAATCTTTTCTTGTTATATCTCCCAACTGGTTATTGTGTGTGCATACAAATAATACTGTATTTTAAATAAATCAAATAATCTCTAATCACAAACAATCCATATCTGGCTATAAATTTCTACAAAGTTGCAGATAATCAGTCATTCTACATGACTGAATTTATTTTTCTTCAGCATATATAATTAAAAAAATACACACATGAACATTGTTTGGTTCTTTCCAATTTTAATATAAAAGTTTATATATATATACTATTAAACATTTTGGGGGTATGTAAGTGTGTAAAGAGGCTAAACAAATTCATTATTAGTATCTTTAAACACGGCATCAACTTCAAAACTTTATTAAATTTAGTACATGGATAACTGGATTGAATTTACTTTTTTAAATAGGGAAAGGTAATTACATTCAGTAAAGAAGGTAAAATATTCCATAGTTCCTGAATTTGCACCAACTAAATAACTTTGATAGTTGTTACCTAAACATAACTGACCAAAAATCAGGAAATCAGAGACTTTTAAGGACTTCAGAATTCTGGGTTTATTTGGCTTATTGAATCTTTAGGCTTGAGTATAATGAACAAAATCAAAATAAATACCTGGTAAGGTCAAGCATTGTTATTTGTTTTATTTTGTCTTCCAGTGGATGTAGAAATTATCTTTGATAGAGATACCTGTAGAGACAACATATTTTTAAAACTGGTGTTTACATATGTAGTGCTTTTTTTGGAGCCTGTTCATTTAAAGATTCTGTCTGAGTTCACACAGGTAAATTCTAAAAATTCTAGTTGTTCCACAGGAATGTTACCTGTGGATAATTTCTAACATCACATGGTATCAGCAAACAGAATTCAGCACTTTTGCTAGTAATGTCTACAGATTCTAGTTCTCTGTACTTTAATTTACATATCTTTCCTTAATCGTATTCACAATGAAACTCCTGATTAAGATTAAACACTGATGGTAATAGGGATTTAATACAAGGAGTAAAAGCAGGAACCATGTTATAAACTGAATTAGGAGTAGTTATCTTCCAGAAAATAGTCAATTTTTGTCATATGTCTATATAGATAGACATATGAGACTTGTAAAAATAGTGCTATAAAATACATTATTATAAATGATGACAATACTGAAATTTATAAAATAATTTTATCTTTACCTTTTGAGCATTTAGATGCTATAAATTTAAGAAATTTTAAAGCATAATTCTCATTATGAAAGACATCCAAGTTTAGTATCAATTCATAAGTAAGGAACTAATTTTATATGTAAACCATACATATACATTTCATAAAGGCAAAAGGGATATGTATGGCAGAGATCCACTAAGAGATAGCACTCTCTCCCTATATATTCTTACTCAGTCTTCCCTGGTGGTTTCCACACTGGGAAATGAATTTAACTCTAGGACATAGATCTCACTAGACTTAGTAAATCTACTCATTTCCTATAGGCAGAAAAGGGAGGAAAATTTAGCTAAAGAGTGCCTCTACTCATTTATTTCACAAGAACCACTGCTTGATAAATTAAGCTAATCCTCTACAGAAATGTTCCAATCACCTCTGTAATTACATACTATATGGAAACACAATGGATGTGGCCTTAATTACTATGCTATAAGATACAAAGTCTGCAATGCAGTGTTATCTACATAAAATGGAAAGGCACTGTGTATTCATGAAATTTAAGATTATATTTAGTGTGAAATGGTTTTGAAGGTCATAAGCAAACTTGCAAATTAAAAGTCACTGATAAGACATATTCTCACATTTGCTGTATCAATAATGGCATAAATAGGTTATATATAAAAGCTGTATTCCCATGGTTGGAATTTGAAATCTGTTAAAATTGAGTGTACAGAAATTCCTAGTCACATGAAAAAATTTAAATTAGGTTATTATCATTAGCATTTCTCTCTTAAACAGTCTATACATGATTTACTCTATCATAGAAGATGGAGAAGTTCCAAATTAAGGCCAGTGGATTAATAATTCTGACTTAGAGCAGAGGCAATTTTAGCCTGGCTAATTTTTCATATCTGCTCAATTAACCTCATAGTGCTTTAGAACAAAAGACAGCATGACTAGTGTCATTTAAATTAAACAAATGCCATTTATCTGTCAAAGTATTGACTTATATCAGCTACTCCAAGCCAAGACCACAGTATCAAAATGGGTGGACAAGCAGAGGACCACTGGGACTTAATTCTGTGGCATTTCAGAAATCATGCATAGCCTAATATGTGAAGTTTGCAATTTAATCAGCAATTCAAGATCATCTAGTAAAGCAGGACTAGGTTAGCTAACAAACAGTATTTTCAAAATACCTGGTTTATATTCTATTGTGACCTCTGTCATTGGAGAGAAGTACTTTTGTTTTCTGGGAATGATGTCAATGATTTCTAATTAAACATAATATCCTAATTTTACATTCAAGTCATTTATTTTCAAAGATTAGAAACCGATATCATTATACTGGTCTTTTGAATAACTTTCTATTTAGCAGCTGCAGTCTCCAAAGATGCTTTCTCAATAAAGCATTTGTGTTCCAAACAGATACAAGTTTTGAAAAGAAATTAACTGAATATCATTACAATTTACCAGAAAAGGGAATTATTCCTACTTAGCATTTATGCTCCTTAAACAGATAGGCATTATACATTTTCAAATCATTATCTATGTAGAATAATCCATTTTAGTTTTATCTGTTTCAATAAATTAAAAAAGCATATCAAATCAAATTCAGAATAAACATTAGTTCAATCACTTTGTAGAAACCTAACCATATTTTGCAATTTAGCATGAAATATCAAATGTACTTATGAAACAGCTATTTTTGTCTTTGTTCAATGCTATGAAATTTTCTCTAAATGATTTCTATTAAAATCATGACTCCACATAGCCAGCCTATGTGGTCCGAGACTAAGATCTAGATGCCCACAATGAGCATGTGTAAGGAACCAGTGAATATTTTATATGTGCAGGCATATATAAAAGGAAGACCCAATAGCCTCGAGTTTGAGTTAGTGAGGCAAGCATCAGAAAAGAAGGATGAGGGTCTCCCTGGTGGCACAAAGGGTTAAGCACCACAGATAATCATCCACAGTGTATAAACAGTCACTGCAGCACAAGTTAGATCCTCAGCTAGGGAGGCAATCCACATGGTACAACAGACCTATCCTGCCTCACCTGTTGCTCCCCTCAGCAGTGTATTTCAATCAGTCTGCCTATTCTGTTCCCCAATCTGTCTTTGGTGAATCCTCTCACCCCCCACATTTCTGGCCTGTACGCCAGTTCTTTTATGCATAAATAAAATCTTAAAAAAAAAAAAGATATGACTCCCATTACTACTAAGCAGGTATAATAGAATCAAGGCTAATTAAGGTTCTGTGAACTAAAAAAAAAATCTCTAAAATTTCTTTGAATATTGAACACCAAAAAGCATTACAAGTTGGAAGAAGCAATTATTCTACTGATGCTGAACATAACCATAATCATGGAATTTCAACTTGTTCCAACTTCAGTGTTTAAAACCCTGAGCACTGGCAGCATTGGGAGCTGCTGATCTTCTGATATCAGAAAAAGTGGAAACTGTTAGGACTTGGGGAACAGACCAGCCACTTCATTTAACAGCAATATTTTTTAAGATAGGTATTGCATCTGTAATTAGAGCTTGAGTTAGTGTATCTCAAAGAACCTCTCAGATGTTGTTCTAAGAACATTTTGTGAGGAAATGGCATGGGACTCGTATCTGAAGGGTTTGTTTCATGAGGACTGGAGATATTCAGTGCTGTTGCTGAAAGTTCTAGTTCTATTCTCAAAATAGAGTGGACTAAGGAATTGCAGCTAATCAAGGAAATTTATGTTTTTCCTTGTTTATATAGGGAAACAGCAAAAACTAACTGAAATTATTTTGTAACACTGTTTAGTATATTATTATATTGTCAAGCACTGAGTCTAATTCCTAGAATTAATATTTTACTAAAGACCTGAACAACTGTGAATATATGGGCAACATAGTCAAATGTACTTTCTTCAGGTTTGTACTAATACATTTTCAGGTTTATAGGCATTTAATATCACAATAAATGGTAAAACATAAAAACCTTATAGTTTCTCCAAAATTACTAAAAATCACAACCATTTTTTAACACTTTTGTATATAATTAAAGCTATTTTGTTTTGCTGTGGATTTGGAGAACAAAATCACCTAATTTGAATTGCATAGTTGCTTGAAAATATATTTAAATATGTATAGCTTTGCATAAAGATTGTATAATTTTATAAATATAATATCAAGACAAAACAGAAACTGTCACAAAATTTTGGTTCTTTATCTAATTAGTTCAGAGAATCATTAGAAAAGACATTACATAAATATATGGCACATAATTCTATGTGGCATATAAATATATATTATAGGTTTCTTAACTAGAAAGCAGATTGTAAATCTAAACTCCAAGGAAAAAGAATAGGCAGTAACTCAAACTTGATAGGGTAAGATATACTAGGAAAATGCAAGAATTAGCTGGGGAAGCCAGTCTCAGGCAGCATCTTGGCTGCTTATCAGGCAAAAAGACACAAGACCAGAAGCAAGGAGAAATTTAAAAGAACTGTAATTAGAAGCATTAGAGTTATATATAACATAAAAATATTAAATTCTTGTTCATGACAGCTAATAGGTTTTTTGTTAACCCTGACTTGTTTAAATAATTAATCTGTTGTTGCATTCTGATAGAACAAGGAAAACTAATACATAAATTATCAATGTATTCCATTGATAAAGAAATGAGAAAGTATTATATAGACTGTATATTTGACTTCTCTAACTATTCTATGTAGGAAAATGTCAAAACATATCAAACTTCTATAATTATATTTTCAGTGATATCAGTAATTTCTATGATTGAACTGTAGACTTGATTTTATAATGTCTTGTGTTTAGACACTGTTTTATTTTTTTCCTAGTGATGAGTTGTGAGTTGAGTTAAAACAGTAGACCTGTCAGCCTTTAGGTTGTCTGGAAGTAGCTAGAGACCCAGGGCAAATTTTCTCAGAGTGGGTAAAAATTGCTCCATACAAATCAAGGTTTCAATGTCAAATTTATTTTTGAAACAAAGATTGAGATAGGGTTCTACAGTTCAGGAAAGTCTGAGAAATATCCCCAAACATTTGCCTAGAGCTAGCGTTGTATGGGCTGCTGGCCTACAAATACCAAAAGAAGCAAGGCCTCATCATTATAAACTCAAACAGCCACTTTTTAAAGCACTGATCAAATAAGATTTTTTTCCAGTATTCTCATACTGGAGGAATATTATATCAAGAGATTTTAGTTAGATATTTGGGGCCCAAAGATAACAGGTGACAATTAAATAATAACAAAAGTTATGTTAAGCTGACAGAGAATTAGAGAAGAATGATACTATAAATATTCAAAAAAAATACATCTAACAAGAGACATAAAATAAAACCAATAGTTAACTTATTAACATGGAATTAAAGTCTTAGAAAGTTCGATAAAGATTTTAAAAACATACTTTAGACACATTAAAATAAAATCTATTCATATTATAAAAAGGATATCATAAAATGCTATGGGACACAAACAGAAGAAACAGTAGAAATATACAGAAAGGGAAGGACCTAAAGGGAATTAAAGGGGAATTAGACAGAAATGAAAGGACATTGACAATAAATCAAATACTCCTAAGGAAATAAACTTTGTAGCAGATAACTGCAAAGTTAAGTATGAAGATCAATATTAATGTATTTTTCTATTAATATAATGTTCTTTTTCTCTTTTTCCCTATATGATTTTAAAGACAAGTGTATAAAAAAAGCTATAAGTTCACGTTGATGGGCACACAATGTATAAAGGTTAAAATTGTGAGAACAAAAATATGAAAAGGTAATAGACAAATATAGGAGCGGAGATTTGATAGTCTATTGAAAGTAAATTGCTAGTAATCTGAACTAGATAATTGTAAATTAAGGGGTTAATTCATCTATTAAGAAAAAAAATTAAATAATACCTAGTAAAACAAATGAGAAAGGAATCAAAAGGGCGCATTTGAAAATTTCTATTTTATACGAAAGAAAGTAGTCATGGAGGAACTTACCAATAGGAAGGTATTAAAAAAATAAGTAAAGGGCAGAAGTAGCCCCTTCTTAATCAGTAATTACATTGAAGAAAATGAATTAAACCCTACAATTTAAAGGCAGAGATTGCCCCAATGGGTTTTTTAAAAATCCAACTATATCCTATTTACATTAGACTTATTAAAACATAGTTTGCTTCCCATTTAATTTTCCTGTTTTATTATTTGTCATTTGAGGAATAGCAGTAAGGCATTCAACAATGTTATGGTAGTCATGCATAGTATTATTTATGAGAAGTGGTAACACAGGAGCAGATGTATTTTATTTTTCAGGAACATTTTTTCAAGTAAACATTATCCACTTTTTTTGTCTCAAGAGTTAAAGATAGTCACACATTTTAAAATTTCATATATTGGAGAAAGACAAACTAAGAGGGATTTACTTAAGTCATCTAGCAGGTCATTGCTATAATTTTGTAGGAAATCTTTATTCCACTGAGCACAGAAATACTTAACAAGTCTTTTCTGTTTGCTAGGCACTTGGATATACACTGTAAATAGACCAGTGATTAGGATAATTCCTCTGTCTCATGTTTGGATCATCTTCTGTAGGATCTCCTGCTTAAACTGGAGAAAGAAGAAAAGAATCATGCACACTGTGATAACTTCCAGTTGCCCAGTGAGGTCAAACTTGAGTGATCTGAATTCTTCTCACCACTCTTTGTTCCTTGGATCTGCTAAGCTTTAACTCTGTCAACCAAATGTGGCCACTGCTTTACTGCTGATTCCTCAAACCCCTATTCATAATGCAATATGCATTTTAAGAATAAGAATTCTAAAAGTCATTTCTCTTCATCTACAGTGACAGTTGTGGGAATTCTTTCAGTTCCTCATTCAGTCAACATTTAATATTCCCCTACCCTTTTATTCAGTGATAAAACCCAGTTAGAGATAACATGACCTATTACAATGTTAGGTTGGCCCTATGCTAACCTTAGTTTATTAATCCCATTTATCTCTTCTTGGTACTAGTCAAGAAATCTGAAAAAAATGGGCCCCCATAAATACTGATTGAACGCTGTGGGTTTTATTTTCCAATTGCAATAACACACACAAGAAATTTATCATTTTCTGAAGTCCAAGTCTACAAAGTTTTTTTCAATATGGACATTTTAAATGCAAGCAAAGAATACCTATCAATCTATTCTTAATTATGCAACATCAATTGAAGTGCTTTATCTTGGAACACTACTTGGCAACAGTGTTAATTTTCCTTTGAAATAATATTTTATCAGTCTAATTTAAATGTGTTTTTTCAAGACCTTCTACATAATTATATTTCCCAGACTAGAAGTTATATTGTAAAATGTTATTCAAGTGATTTAACATTTTATCTTTTAAAATTGTTCTATATTAGATAGCTGTTATGGTGAGTTTCTCTTGTGCACTGCAATCTGGATAATATAAGCCAATATACGATATTGTGGAGACCACTACTTAAGTCTTTTCATTTTTCCCTTTAAATATTGTGTACTGTGACCCCATGTTTTGATAGCTACATGAATTTAAAACCTGCTTACTTACAAGAGCTAGAGAGGGACCTGGTAGGTTATTTACTTTCCCAATGAGCAGACTGAGCATGAAACTGCAAAACAAAATCAATTCCATAGACAATTGACTCTGTCTATTCTAATGGAAGACATTATCTTTGCAATCTATCTGTGCTAATGGAATAATGTTGCAAATAACAAATTATTAGCCATAGTAATGACAATATTCTTTAAATTTGACATTGTAAAGTATTTATGCTTACATTTGAATGTGAACTTAATATTTTGAGAATGTATGCGGCTTCAAACAAAATAATGAAGTTTTTAAATCAATCTCCAATTATTATTAACTGTATGCTCTAACCAACCTCCTTTATTTAGTATTCCTTAAGCATGTATAAACTTCCTCACCTTTTAATTTCTGATCTTTAATTTCCTGCTTCCTGGAAGATACTATTTTGTTTTTTCCTTCATCTCTTATCCTGAAACTTTTTAAGGATGAGTTCTGGCCAAGAATATCATTCTAACTGGATATAAATCTAATCTTTTTCTGAATTCATATATCACTTGAGACAGAATTGTCTTGTAGAAATAAAATGTGAGTTGCATATGTAACTTAATTTGTTCTAGAAGGTAATTATAAAAATAAAACAAATGAAAATAATTTTATTTAACATAATATATGCAAAATATGATTTTCACATGTAGTTATCATAAATATTTTAGGTTTTTTGTACTACATTTTCAAAATGTAATACATTTTGTATATATAGCATGTAAAAGTTGTGTATATAGCATGTAAAAGTTGTGGACTATCTTCAGTCGAAAAACTATCACTGCTATTGTTGTATTGGACAGCACAACTTTAGATAATAGTGTCTATTCAAAATATATTTATCATTTAGAATTTTTTGTGTGTTTAAATTCAGCTTTTCAGAGTGTGCAAATCTGCTTTATTCAGGTATAATTTTGCACATAATTATTTAAACAGATTTCAACTCTACACCTGAGACCTGATAAAGTTAGACACCCATGTAATAACCATCCTACATTAGTTTCCTATTGTTGCTCTACCAAATGGCCACTCTTAATAACTTAACTGTAAATTTATTCATTTTACAGTTCTAGAGTTCAAGGGCCTAAAATATGTCTTATAGTGTTAAATTAAGAACGTGGGCAGGACTGATTTCTCCTGGAATTTGATGTGAAAGTACATTTTCTTAATTTTTCTACCTTCTAAAGTACAGTTACATCCCTTGTTACCTGGCCCCTTTCTCTGTCTTCAAATCACATAGCTCCAAACTCTGCTTTTGTCATCATTACTATTTTCCAACTTTGATTCTTCTTGCTTCTTCCTTATAATTACCTTTAGTGATTATATTAACCCCACCTTGGATATTCCATCATGGTACCCCCCATCTTAAAAGATCCTTAATGGATTCACATCTGAGGACCTCCCTGGTGGCGCAGCAGGTTGAGCGCTGCACTGTGAAGCATTATAAAAAGGCAGCGCAAGTTCAATGCCCAGCCAGGGAGGGGACCCACATGGCGCAGCAGACCTCTTCTGCCTCGCCAGCTGCTCCCCTCAACAGTGTATTTCAGTCGATCTGCCTGTTCTACTCCCTACTCTGTCTTTGGTGACTCCTCTCACCTCCCGCAACTCTGGCCTATTCCCCACCTCTTGTATGCATAAATAAATAAATCTTAAAAAAAAAAAAAAGATAGGTGTATGTTTGAGAAACAAATGGACAAGTGGAGGCAGAAGAGTCAGTGGTAAGATTGCTAAAAACTGAGATCATGGGCGCCTCCCTGGTGGTGCAAGGGGTTGGGTGCTGCACTATGAAGTATCTGCAGCCACCACAATGCGAGTTCAATCCTGGCCAGGGAGGGGACACACATGGAATAGCAGACCTCTCCTGCCTTGCCCTCTGCTCCCCTAAGCAATGTTATTTCAGTCCATCTGGCTGTTCTGTTTCCCAGTCTCCCACTCTGTCTCTGGGGAATCCTTTCATCCACCCCACACCTCTGGCCTGTACCCCATTCTTATATGCATAAATAAATAAATAAATACCAAAACTGAGATCAGTGAACCTGCCAAAAACACACAAAGACTTAGAAATTTTGGAAGATTCCCAATTCCAATCCCCATTTTCCTCATAATCTAAATCTAATAATGTCCATCAAGTTACCTGCCAATCTTTAAATTATACCTCAGGGTGAACACTTGACTGAAGCCACTCTCTACATATCCACATTCACAAGTTTAGTTTAATTTGCTCACCTTCTATCCTCATCATTAAGAATACCTCCTAACCCAGTTTCCAAAGCACACCACCACTAGGAAAAACTGATAAACTCTAGATCCCATGGTCCAACCCCCACACTACTGGGTCATAAGCATAAATGTAGAATCCTGAGCAGTCATTTCTCAAACAAGTTCCTTAACTGATCTTGTGACCATGATGTTTGGCAATTACTTTTATAATGTTCTGCCTTGTTCTTGTTTCCAAAAACTTGAGAGATTTATCTATATTCCTATTAGATTTATCATTATTCACATTTTGTAGTTTCTGGCTCTTTTCTTGCTTAAATAACATAATAAGTAGCATAACTATGCTTTTCAATTCTTAGAAATTCATATAAGCCTTTCACAGTTTGACACTCTATATCTGCAATTGCTATCTATATACATTATCTCCTGATTATACCCAGATATTGTCTCCCATTTACTATCACCCAAACTCTGGTAGAGTCTTAGAATTTAGTACAAATTTTTATGTCTGCTTCTTTGTCTTTTATGCATTTTGGGACTCAGAGCAAGCCACCACAAAATAAGTCAAAGTGGCATATTGATTAATTTGCATTAAAATCACTTGAGAAGTGACTGATACAGGAAGAAGGCTCTGATCCTTTTCTCCATCTTGATAGAAGGAAGTAACTTTCCGATGTATAAGTAACTACCTGGCACTTGGAGATAGAGACACATCATTATTGCCAGAGATAGAAAATTCAGGGCTATATAAATAAACTGCTTGGATTTTACTATTAGTAGGTAAGTCTAAAGTTTTGTGGTCTGCTCAGTTTTGTATCAGTTTCTACTACTGAATTATTTGATAATCATGGTGCAGGAACTATATTTATGGGGCCCCCATTTGCACTAAATTAATTTTTTTTCTTCCTATTAATCTGTGCCATGTCAAATTAATATATGTGCCATGTCTAAAGAACTTAAAAGAGTAATGGAAAAATTTCCTTTCCCCAACAATATGTGTGCATGCAGAAACACACATACACACAAAATGCTTATTCCTCAGAAGCTATTTCATAAACATGTGCTTTAACTGGGTCTTTTGATAAGAGAAGCCTTTGTCTATGTCTTCTACAGTGAGAACTATTTAATATTTCAATCAAGTAAAGAAAAGCTAAATATCTACCAAGAAGCAAGTCAAACATATATTTTTTTTCTATTTAGAGGTAAATAATACTTAGTTAGGAGTTGACAAAATTAGTTGACCTTTACTGTGTTCCACATCTGATGTAGCACTTGTGACATTGTCACAAGTAAATTCTTAAATATGTAATGTTGAATATGTAAAGTTAAGTTATATATGCAATATTAAATATTGAATCACTCTGACCCGCAGTAGAGTGTGAACTTCTTGAAAACAAGACTATATTTCATTAAGTTTTGATTTGATGACAGAATTCATGAACCAGCTACACTCTTATGAAATGTTTGCTAAGTGCATGAATTATTTTAGTACATTTAGGGGAAAATGTAGGGTCCTAAATAGTAAGGCACTTTTTATTAGTCTATAACACTTTTTAATTAAATGTGTTTTAGGCCTGCATTAATTTTAGAATTCAAATTTTTCAAATTTAGTGAGACTATATTAAATATCTGGATACATCATTAAGTGCTTGTTCTGCTTACTGTACTGTTATGAACTCTAATTTTATTTATTCAATAGCTATTTTAAAAGAACCTCTGTTACATAGTGATAGGTGCCACCTACTACTTTAAATCCAGGTATGTATTTTTCTAAATTGATTACCATCTGTTTATGAAACTTCATCTATTCCATTTATTTCCAAAATATATGATTTAATGAAAAATAGAATAATCATAGGAACAAGGCAGAGCAGTTGTCTAGAGAAATTGTTTTCTCTCCACAGCAAGAGAAATTCTCTAGAACGTTGACCATTGTTTGAGAGTAGGATAAGGACAAAGTGATTATGTAGATCATATGAATGAATATAAATTGACACTTCAAGAAATGTGTGGTGAGAAAGATGCAATTAGATTAGGCATATGATTGAGACTATTAATGTTGAAATGTTAGTTTTTGTCTTATGTTTGTTCTTTGGTATATATAATGTGAACACATGTCCATAAAAAGAATCGGTGTTGAAGAGGAAGTAAAAACTACATTAGTGAGAAGGGAAAAATAATAATAGTTTTAGAAAAACCAGGCATTGTTGTTGTGCACTGCTGTGGAGGAGTAGGAACTGGGAAAGGGAATCATTTTAGAACATAGAATTTGTCTTACAGGGAATGAAGCTAGACTAAGAAACCTTTTTATTTATGTAGCATCATAGTTATTTTTGTTATGATTAGCTGATGAAATAGCCTCTTTCTTGAGTCCATTAGAATTACTGAAATGCTAGTTGAGGCATATCAGCAGATATTTATAATATATTAAAAATAAAATTTTGTCATTTGCAAGAATATGAATAGAAGAGGGGGATATTATGCTAAACAAAATAAACTGTAAGGATAAAGAACTATATTGGGTGATTTACTCATGTGTAGAATACAAAGAAACAAAATAAAAGAACAGACAAATCTAAACTAAAACAAACCTAGAAATCTGGCTATAGAACTGAAACTACCACAGGGGTAGGGAACCAAAAGAATTTGATGGAGGACTTATACGTGTTTTGGTGATGGGTGTGATATGATAACATCTTAAAAGGCGTGAACCTGTACCTCTGAGATACATAACATTTTGTAAGCCAATGTTCTCTCAACAAGAAAATATAATAAAAGAATTATGCAAATGTCACTTTAGTGTTTTTTAAATCATTAGGAAGTATTAATATGTTCAAATATCAAAATGATTTAAATCATTTTAATTCCCTGGCTGTAAGTAATCTCATGAAGTTGTATAATACTTTTTTTTTATGAGTTTCTGTTTGTTTTTGAAATTCTATTTTGCATTGCTGCTATTCTGTACCTGTTTAGAACACCTTACTTCATCAACATAAGGGTTCATTTCCATTTCAGTTATCTTTGTATCAGTTTTCACATAAGTCACTTAATAAATGTTCAGTAAACAAACCTTGAAAACAAGATAAGCGACATAAATGTAAGTTACTACATTCCCAGGAAGACAAACACATGTACTTTTGAACGCTAACAGGACTGGCTGTCTAAAAATTATGAAGTGAATTTAAAGTTGAGAGAGGAACTGGCTGTCTAAAAATTATGAAGTGAATTTAAAGTTGAGAGAGGAATTACTTAACAGTTTATATCCTAGAAAGATTAGTTAGTTTGAGTGTTATGAAGATTAGTTAGTGGACTCTGGCATTTGATAGCTATGCAGACCCGCGAACATACATAGTGCTTGGTGTAGTCTGTGCAAATGAATATTTATAAGGAAAGACTTAAAAATTTATTCCACTCCCTTATAGGTTTGACTGGATTTCACTACTTTATTCATTGCTTGGGCTTGGCTGAATATTACTCAATTACTCAAATGTTTTGTTTTTATCTGCCTCAGGTCCTCCCAACCTTAACTTAGATTAAAACCATAAAAAAGGCCCATTTTTAAAGCTGTGCAAAGAAAATACTACATCAAAACTGTTAATATACACTTCCAACAGAAAACATGCATATCTTCATTTGTCTTTCACCTCATTTATGTCAGCCTATATCTTACTGGCAAAAATTGCTTTCCCGTGCAAGACAATCTAATTTGACTGTGATACTGCCTGGCACTTGAGTATTACACTGTTTCTTTGGTTAAAGTAAAAGATTTTCAAAACCAGTCCAAAAACTTTATTATCAGGGCAGAGCATCAATGCATCTCTTGATCATTCATCACAAACCGTATGTGTGAGCGCTGGAGGAGAATGAATCATTCTAGATTACCTATCTCATACTTGAGAGGTCTACAACAAAACAGCAACAGCAAAGATTAACTTGCTGGAGTTTCCAGGAAATTTACAGAGGCTGTTCTGTGGAAAAATAGAAACCCCATTTGCAAGTTCCTTACTGTGAAAGGTATTTTAAATCAGAAGAAGCATAGACATGAAAACTCTGTGAGGGTGCCCCATTGGTCAAGGTACTCTTGATAATATTCCTTTTCATTGAGTATTTTTTATATTTGAAAATGTACATGCATTCAAATGCAGAATCTTTTGACATCAGAATACATGTTAAAAACATGAGAGATTTTGATAGTCCAGGAAAGATATATAGGTAGTGTCCCTATGTCTCATGTTTTTACCCAGGGAAGTGAACTGTGTTCTGAGATAGATGTGCATTTTCTTTCTAGTGACCAATTTTCTGCTGATCCAATTGACTACTGGTAAGTTGGCCTTTCTAGACACTTTATTCAATTAATCAGCATGGTCTATAGTTTACCAGGGAACTCTCGATTGGTTAAAATGTCAAGTTTTCTTTATGATGTGCATCTTTCCAACTTCCACCTCAGTGACTTTCCTTGTTATGATACTATGTGGATATTAAAAGAACCCAATGAAACTAGCTGCTTTGTCTTCTTATAAGCAACCAGGCACCAAAAACTTAGGCTTTCTTATCTAGATCCAAAAGATATTCCTTTACATCTAACATTGTTTTGAGACATGCATTTCAGCTAAGGCACCAAGGATTGGGGATATAATATTTGAATTAATATTAAAATTTATATTTAGTATAATAAACTAAGACTGAAGGCTATCTAGGGCTGGCAATCTGTAATTAAGAAACCAGTCATTCTCATATCTGTCACTCTCTATCATTTGAGAGAACAGGGTATCTTAAGGAATCAAAGCATAGACTTCTGCATGATATAATTTTATAAAATATATGTTAATATATATAATCTATATCTTCATGAACCTTACAAGGCATCCTTTGAGAGCACTATTTGCAGAATGAATATGTGAAAGAAATTATCCCATTTGTATCTGTTTAGACCTGAAAATCAACATAATATTGAATTCTAGTACTTTGGTTACTATTTAAGTATCCATCGTATTCCTTTCAGTTGTCTGTACTATATTAACATCATTGTCCATGATAGTTCCAAATATTTTGCTTTTATGGATATTTTTTTCACTCTCCTTTGTTGTTAAGAGAGACTTTCCATTAAAAACACCAATTTCAATACATTTGTCTAGATTTCTTGATACCTGATGTTGACATTTCCCTAAACTGTGTCCATAGTTTTATATCTGCTACACAAGAAGTCTATTTTTATTACAAATCTACAAGTTATTAAAATATTTTCACTTAGTTCACCATATTTTTGCAACATTCAACTGGGTGTTGATTAGTCTTGAAGAAAGATTAAGGTATTTATCATTTATCTTTCATGTAAGAATACTGTTCCTGGTATTTTTGAAAGAAAAAAAAATATAACCATTTATGAACCATACTACATCAAGTTGAATAGATGTTGTTGCATTCTGTCTTGTCAAACAACTCTGACTATCCTACAGGCATAAACTTTCAAAGTTTTTAACAAAAGGAATAAGAAACTATGTTTTATTGTAAAACTGAGATTTCCAAAGGAATGTGAAATGCCTTGCCATACTTTAAGGTTAAGATTGACTGAGTTCTCTATATTAGCTTCACTGTAATCTCTATTTATAAAACTAAAACACAACTTTCATATTTCTAAAAGAATAAAAGAACCTCATAGTGAAATAAATGGGCATGATAATGGCTGTCTTTGCTCAGTCACTAATGAGGGAAATTATAAGTTAATTTATACAAGAAACATTTTCTGTACATAGTTGTACAATACTCATGACTAGCAACAGTAATCAGACCACAGGTTATCTTGAGGATTTTGAAATGCTTACTTGTTTAAAATCCAATTTCCAAAACCCAACTTCAGGGACAATTTTATTTAAAACGCATGAGTCCTGTCACAACAAAGAATAAATCAAAATAACCCAGTGAAGGAGATAGGGATTTGGCTTTTAAACCCATAAATACATTCATATGTAGACCTTCTTCCAGACACATTTATATCTTTAGAGATCTGAAAAAAATATTGAAGTGCATGCAAATACTTGCTTTGTCAATCATAGCACCGTCTCTGCTCTGGGGCTTAGAAACCAGTAGTTGCTCCTTTACCTTCTGGTAGCCAAAATTAACTACTTCTGTATTGTCACCACAGTTATTGTCTTTCTTGTACTCTAGACTTAGTTTAAACTAATGTTACATAAAACTCACAAGGCAGTCTTCGTGTATTTACTTTGTAACAAATACTTCAAATTCCTATGTATGATTGTTTAGAGGTTAGACATATGGGAGACAAGGATATTTAATGCAATAAGTGATATTTAATTTGCTATATTTTTAGAAAATAACTGAGGTGTTTTTGTGAATGACTATATTAATTGAAACTATGATGTAAAATTTTTATTGTAACTTCCAAACTTTTTAATGCCAAACTGGAGACAGGAGTACTCTGATATTTGTTTAATATCTGTTTTAATTTTTTTTCAAAGATTTATTTACTTTTGCATACAAGCACTGGGGTACAGGCCAGAGGTGTTGGGGGTGGGTGAGAGGATTCACCACAGAGAGCAGGGAGCAGAACAGGCAGATCAACTGAAGTACACTGCTGAGGGGAGCAGCGGGCACAGCAGGAGAGGTCCGCTGCTCCATATGGGTCCCCTACCTGGCAAGCAGCAGGAATCGAACTCATGTTGCAGTGGCTACGATTTGCTTCATAGTGTTTTGCTTAACCCACTGCGTCACCAGGGAGGCTCCTAATATCTGTTTTAATGTGAAAAGGCAATTGCACTGATAAACTTATCGTTAAACAAATTACTACTTGAGATCCTCTTCTGTCTATAGTTAAGATAGTAGAAAGTCTGATTCTCATATTTGAGAATCGCTTTGATATTTTTTATTTCCTGAATTTGAATAATAAGTTATTATAAAATTCATAATGAACATGGAGCAATATAAGAAAAATTTGATCACCTTATTCTCAATCCAAATATTAATACCCAGAATATTGATTGTATGGAAATTTTTGCTTATATTCACTTTCAAAAAATGCATTTTGATCCAGAATTAGTCCAATATGAATGAATATATTTAGTTTATGATCTGAATCTAAGTCTAATTTTAAGAAAAAGGTTTTGATAGTAATAAAAGAAATATGGAATAATATAAACTTTTAATTTTTCTATTTATACCTCAGAAAGATCAAAAATGTTCTTGAAAATTATGCCTACTAATATCTTTTGTTGAAGACTAAATTATGTACTTATATTACATATTTCTTTTTAATGTTTCCATGCTATATTTCTTCCTATTATGTTTCTGAATTTTAGAGGTTTACCAAGTTTTTAGAACACTGTTTGAAAATAATGACTGTAATCAATTATTCAAAAATATATCAGTTTAGTCCCAGAATTTTAAAATCTTATGTGTCTTAAAAAATGCTCTATTTTGGTTAATATCCAAAATAGATTAATATTCACTATATACAAAAATTACTTAACAAAATGACTAAGTAGTTAGTACACAATAGATATATATCTTAACAGACAATTCACCAAATAGGATGTCCAAAGACCAACAGATACATGGAAAAGTTTTCACTATCACTTCTAACATGGAAAACGCAGATCAAAAGCATGATTAAATATCATCTCACACCTATAAGAAAGGCACATCTTAAAAAAAAAAAAAAAAACAACAAAACTGTTGACATTAAGTGCAGGAAAGGATGTAGGGAAAGAGGATTCCCAATACATTGCTGGTGGGAGTGTAACTGGGGCAGCCACTATGGAAAGCAATCTAGATTTACCTTAAAAACTAAAAGTAGAAATAGCCTATGATTCAGTAATTCTACTTTGGGGCATCTATTCAAAGAACAATAAACCATCAACTCCAAAAATTATGAATTCTACAATATTTATTACAGAATGACTTAGAATAGCTAGAATATGGAGGCAGCATAAGTGCCTCTTGATAGAGGATTGGATCAAGAAGATGAGATACATCCAAACAGTGAAATAGTAGTCAACTATAAGCAAAGAGGTAATATTACCATTCACAGAAAAATGGAAGTATCTTGAGCAAATTATGTGGAGAATAGCAAGTAACAAGGAAAAAAGAAAATTATTGGATATTTGTATATATGAGTAAAATAAAGAATGATAGCTGATGAATAGAGAAGGCAAAATACTTACAAAAATTAGTATACATAGCAAATGAAGTAAGGTTTCTGAGAAAAGTGTTAAGGGGTATAATGGATGATGGTAGGAGTAAAAATAACCTTAAAGAAAAGTTCAAGTAGCTGACAAGTTAGAGGTTAACAGTGCACCTGGAGGAAAGAGTGAGAATTAGGAGTAAAATGGCCTACTCTGTCAATTAGCAGAGCAGACTAATCAATTAGCTGTAGTCAAAGTAGATGGGCACAATATAGAAAAAAAAATGTTGAGAATCTGGCATCCAGAAATCAGTCAATTTCTGTTAAAATCAAAGTTGTTAAGGACCCTTGAGAACAGACATTATTCCCAAATTATGCCAATTATGTAACTTGTGAAATAAAACTGAACTTGATGAAGGTATTGCTATTGCCTGTTTTTTGCTCAGAAATAAGCTTTCCATTCTGGGTAACCAGTAAACTAAGAACTTCACCTATACTATCTGTGATATGGCCTTTGATATAATGATCTTAGAAAATCAAGTCACTTTTCTTAAAGTTATTTGTATTCATCTATGTATTATAGTCTCTAGAGCTAAATAAAACAGTGAACATAAAAATTATAATGGTCTCTTTGTATATAATCCATAGTTCTACTCCATTTTAATAGACAAAGGGAGATTTCTGGAATATCAATATAGCAAATTTCAATCAATAGTATAATAATGGCTAACATTTATTGAGCAATTACTATGTTCAAGTCAATATCATATTTTTTATGTGGATTAATTCCTCAAAACAAATTTTACAAAATAACTATTATTATAATGCCTATTAGATAAATGAAGATGAAGCACTTAGAGGCTAAATAGAAGAAACTAGGGTCCTATGAATAGGAAGCAACAAAGTCAGGACTTGAAGATGGCAGACTAGCCACAATGCTGTGTTGTCACTTCTCTTCATTAAAGAGTAAAGTGGGAGACTGTTTCTGGAGATTTTGAAATGGTAACAACTTACAAAAGGAAAGTACATCCAGTGCCTCTGTGTTATTTATTTTTCTCCCTTTACTTGCAGCAGTGTAGAGGGGAAGAAGGAAAAGGGAAGGGGAAATATGTTATTTGTCAACCCTAGAAGCTATTTCTGGCAGGATTGTCAGTAACTACATTATAAAACTAAGTATTTTACAATACTTACAAAAGGGTACTCATAATTGGTAAATGAAGTCATTTTGTGTACATATGATCCATTGCAACCTGGAGATGTATAATTTTCTAAGTATAAAAAGATAAATATCACCACCTACCAGAGTCTTAGGATCATCTAGATTTAACACTTTTAATTACATTTTTCTTAATTTACAGATAGAAATCATTAGGGAAAAAAAAGTGTTTTGAAGGAAAAAAGGTTATCTGTTATTTTAATCTTTTGCTACTTTTAGTTTCTTAGTGCTTATTTTTATTTCATATTTTTTATCCCTTTTAAGACATTCCAAATACTAATTAAATACCCCCGTGATGTGAATTAGGAATAATTTTCATTATGTTCCCATGTACAAGACATACATATCCTGAGATGTTTATATATGAAGGCAATTTAAAGTAAAATATGTATACCAAAGAACAGCATTGCAAATAGAAACTATTGAGATTTTAATTCCAGTGTTATCTATTTTTGCCCCCAGCAACAGCCTGTCTCCCTGTGCCCCATCTCTCTTTACCACAAAATCCTCAAGGTCTTTGTTAATGTCCTCTAATTTTTGAAGTATTTTAATTTATATAATCCTCTGCTATATAAATGCCCACTATTTTTGCTTGAAAAATTAAACAGAATTCCCTGCAACGCTCTCCATTCTGCTGTTAATGGTTGCATCTTCCTTATAACTGAGTAGCACCCAGTTATAATAGATAAAACAAATCTTCTTTTCCAGTCCTCTATCACTGGCCACTTAGGTCCTCGCTATTGTAAATAACGTTGCAATAAGTGTGGTAGAGTGTACAAGGTTTTTTGTTTGTTTGTTTTTGAATTGATAATTTTGTGTTTGTTGGACAGATGCCAGAAATGGAATTGCTGGATCATTCAGTAGCTGGATCATTCAGTATTTCCATTTTTAGCTTTATTTTTTTAAAGATTTATTTATTTATGCATACAAGAGCTGGGGTACAGGCTAGAGTTGCGGGAGGTGAGAGGACTCACCAGAGACAGAGTGGGGAACAGAATAGGCAGATCAACTGAAATACACTGTTGAGGGGAGCAGTGGGTGAGGCAGGAGAAGTCTGATGTGCCACATGGGTCCCCTCACTGACCAGGGATGGAACTCGCGCTTCTGTGCCACGGATACTTCACAGTGCCGTGCTCAACCCACTGGGCCACTAGGGAGGCCCCATTTTTAGCTTTTAAAGGTAAATCCAGATTGCTTTCCAGAATAGCTGCATCAATTGACATTCCCACCACCATTGTAATGGGTTCCTCTTTATCCTTACCCTCTCCAGTACTTGATTTGGGTGGGGTGGTAATGTCTTTTTCATATGTGCCATTCTCATGGCTTTGAGGTTCTATCTTAACTGTAGTTTTAATCTGTAGCTCTCTTACTTGAAGTGATAATGAACTTTTTTTTTTCATACATCTATTGGCCCTCTGGAAATTCTCTTGAAAAATTGTTTATATCTGCTGACCATTTATAAATTGGGATGTTTTTCTATTAATGAATTGTATGAGTTTTAAATATTTTAGGCATTAATTCCATCAGGATCACAAGTGATAACTTGGACTTGGGAAGTGAGAACAATTGGTGGGACTAAGCCCTAGACCTATGGGAACTGACTGTATTCTCAAGGACACAGTATCAGAACTGAATAGAATCATTAGATATCCAGCTAGTGTCCTGATAATTGGAGAATTGTTTGGCCTGATAACCCACCATTTAGTGACCAGAGTTATCAGGAGTGAAATACTGAGTATAGTGTTGTGCACAGAGAGAGAACACAGAACAGTTGTGGTGTTTTGGATTTTGTTGTTGTTGTTGTCACAAAATATAATGGTTATACTAGTATATATAGCAAATAATTTTAGCATTACTTACATGAGAATTTTCTAATCCATAGTCACATAGTCCTCTATTTTCCTTATATTAGAAGAATAATTTTGTTAAGTAGTCTATATATTCTAAAACAATCTCTTTCTCTTAATATCTTATATTTGTGTTGTTTTAAGTATAATTTCCAAACAGATCTGTTTTTACTAATATTAATAGCAAGTAAAAATTCATACAATGACTATATATAGGACCAAAATTAACATACTTTCAGAAACCAAAATTTGCTATTAAGAATATCTGTTTCAATAAGCTATGCATCATGATAACTTAATAAAATTATTTAAATTACTTAGTCATCATCCATATTTTGCGTCTGAGGATGTCTGTACTGTTAAGTTTGATATGTTCTGGTCATCCAGAGGTTTCCTCTTTGGCCTGATTTAGAATATATTGTATTGACTCCATTAATTGATGCAACGTGTTTTAATAATTCAGATACAAGTAGAGCAAGAGCCCTAAAAGCAAATTTCAAAATTAAATGGCTATTCATGGTACATTTACACACACAAAAAAATCTCTGCTATATGTGGCCAAAATGACAAAAAGTCAATGTCATTGTCATATAATACCAGTTAGTTACATTTTAAATTATTGCAAACAATTCTTGAGCTTTTAAAATTACTTTATAATTAAATGTAATGTTATTAAATACAAATTAAAAAAATTCATTTCCAGTGTTCAGCATTTATGCAGTTACAAGTGTAGATTGCTATCATCATCCTTCTGTCATCTAGATCTACATATATACGTTAAGTTTATACAGATTATATAAATAATACAGATTATTTGACAATGCCAACATTCTTTATCGTGCTACCACTGGAAGTTACATTAATATGTTGTACTTTTGAAACAATAAGAGAGGTAAAAAAAAAAAAAGGATCCTTAGCATTACTAGAAACTTACATTTTTTTATGGAAATAATGACTACATTCAGACTCTCTGAAAGGAAATATTTGACAAGTTAATTTTTCTATTTTCTATGTACTTCTATTCAAATCCTCCTTAACTCTGAAGCAATGTCCATCTTCCATTTGGGCAGGGACATAACCTGCACACTTCACCTCATTTGAGTACTGTTGTATTATGTCTATGCAGTGGCATAGACAAGAGTAGTAGGGACGTGTTTTCTATGCTTCTTTGAGGTATTTAACATCTTTTGACTCAAAGCTTAGTTAGGGATTCATTATCAAGACATCTTACAGCCAATTAACAATGTTTCTAGCTCCCTATATAGTGCCCCTCATTTTTAACTGTACCCTTTTATTTTCTATGTAAAGCCTATAAAATATATTTTAGTAAACCACCTTAATTTTAATATCACTCAGAGAAATCATGAGAGTTATGAGACAACTTTTAGTGACACTGACTAAACACACTTTACAGTAAATGATATTTTACAACTCTGGAAAACCAAGCTATTATAGTAGTTAAAAGTGGATATTTCATATATTATTGATATTAAGATTACATACTGCATCAAAGGGAGACAAAAAATATGGAGGAAATGCCAATGAAAATCAAGAAATCTAGATTTTAACCTCTTTTATTATTAGGTACTTAAATATTTTCGCTTTACTTAGGCAAAATAAGAAAACATGAAATTTTACTATGAGTCTATGACTATTTGTAGGTATGGATAATATAGTTTACAAGTATAAGGAAGAATCAATATTTAATAACATGGGTAGAGATTTTTCTCTTCAAAGAATGGCATTGCTTTGCCTCTTTAGAGGTGGGGTTTTCAAAATGGGCCCCTGCTATTTAGACTATTATTTTCATCATTTGAGAGTTTGATAGAAAAGTAAATTCTCTGGCCCCTCTCAAATTTACTGTAATAAATTTGAGCTCAAATTCTGTTTTAACAGGACACTTCGCATATCTGGTCACTCCAATACTAAAGTTTGAAAATCATTGATCTAGGTCTGCTCAGATTTAGATAAAGATTTTAAAAAAATAATAAAATTTGAAGTGAACTAGTTGTACTAGGAACTGGCAGAATAATGATTTAAATTTGTAAAATAAATTGTTTAAACATACTCTTTATAATATGGGGAAATCAACAATTAAATACTAATTTTTATCATCCATTGCTTCTGAGAAATTGGTTGAGACATTAAGCATCTTTTATAAATAGCAATGGTTACTCCTTTACATAATTTGAAAGAGGTATACACTCATTTGTCACTAACTTACTATTGGTAGTAGTACAAAAAAACCTGACTATATTATATATATATATATAGCTTTATATATATAAATATAATATATATATTTTCCATACACATAAAATATTTAAAATGTAATTTTTTATAGAAATTCTACAAAACCTATTTAAATTTATGTAGAACCACAAAAGGCTTTGAGATGCAAAAGTCCTTGGACAAAAAGGAGAGAAATGGAGGCTTCATATTACCTGACTTCAAACTTTACTATAAAACAATGATACCAAAAGCAATATGATATTGGTCCAAAAACAGATATGTGGATCAGTGGACTAAAATCAACAGCCCAGAATTAAATTATCATACATGGTAATACATGTTCTATAATAAAGAAACTATGACATACAATGGGTGAAGGGGAGTGTCTTTAAAATATGCTGTTGGGGAAACTGGCATGATACACATAAACTTATGAACTTTGGTCACTCTCTTATTCCATGTACAAAAATAAATTCCATATGGAGTAAAGACTTAGTTATAGGTCCACAATAAAATGCATGGGATAAAATATTGGCAGTGTGTTCCATGACATCAGTGATAAAGCTGTTTTTGAAGATACCTATAGTAAAGGAAACAAAAGCAGAAACGATTTGCATTACATCAAGTGAAATGGTTTTTAAAAAATGAAAGAAAATAAGAAGATTAAAGAGATATCTTACTGAATATGAGAAAATATTCATGTACTAATCAACAGGAGGTTAGGACTGGCAAGAAAAAGCTTTCCATGACTCCTCCTTGGGGGTCAATTAATTTGTTAGAGTGGCTCACGGAATTCAAAGAAAACAGTTATTTAATGAACTATGATATATTTTAAAATGAAACAACTTAGGAACAGGAGATGGAAGATATGCTTAGGGTAAGGCAGAATGGATGACATAGAGAACATGCATGTCCTCTCTGGAAGCATCTCTCTCCCAGCATCTCTGCTTGTTCACCAATTCAGAAGCTCTCCAGATTCCACCATGTTTGTATGGAGGCTTCATTAAGTAGGCACACTTGAATAAGTCAGTTTCAGTCATTCTCCACTTCCTGGTTGGGATGGGAAGGGGGAGCATGATGCTGGAAATTCCAACCTTCTAGTCACATGGTTTATTCCCCTGGCAAACAGTCTGCATTATTAGGCACTTTTCAAATGTCTCCTCATAAACATAAGCTGTATGTGATGAAAGAAATAAAGAACAAATATATAAAGAACAAATATATAAATACTATAAATCACTGTATTATATATACCTGACTAAGGAGATTTGAACATAGTGTTCAAATATTGTATTTTTAAGTTTTGTTAAATACCAGCATTTGTAAAAATAAAAAGAAAGAAAGAAAAGAAACTATTATTTTTAAGTGAGATTTAAAAAAATCTATATCAGAGCTAAAAATCACTCAGGAAATACTTTCTGATTTTATATTTTAAACAAATATATGGAAATCTTAATTATAAAAGGAAAAATTTTATTTTTTTGTAAAATTAAATTAACACTACCAACAATATGTTTATTTTCATTACTCATTCAGGTACCATTAGAACAACTAGAATTGTACAGTAATAATTTAAATCATTAATTATTAATCATAAATTTAAATAAAAATAATGTTTAGAGTATTATACCAAGTTTCATTCATAATAAAACATAGCTTTAGAATATCATTTTGACATTTAGTCATTGTCAAGGAAGGATAAACATTTTACTTAAAATACACAGCAGAATTCAAAACTCTTAAAGACTTAGCTATCTAGCGGTCTCTACATTCTTGCCTAAGGTCCTGCATATGTTGAAGTTAGCCCCATTTTTATGTCTTGATTTATTCAATAAGGACAGTGAGTTTGATGATCTCTAAGTGATCATACATAAGTTTCTGTGTTCATAAGGAGAAGATAATTACTACAACCTCTCCTGAAGAAATCAACTGACTCTCAGGTCCACAAATCTCCCATGGAATGAGTATCATGCCAATTAAAAAATATAGTGATAGAGATCCAGCTCTCTTAACTTTGCATAAATCTGGTTGTACAAAATAGTTTTAATATCATTGTCATTTTCCCTAACAACCATGTATTACATTGAAAAAATATAAGACTGTACTTAATTATTTTTTCCTAGAAAAATCATGGTAAATAACCAGATTTTTTGTCTTGGTATTGTCTTTTTATTTACAATGAAATTATCTCAGCATATTCTATTAAATCCTTTAATTATTATCAAAGCATTTTCATTTGAATTATTTCAGGTTCAATAAATAAGCACAGCACAGCTTCATACGTATGCCTGATATTATACCTGTTGATAATGGCTGAATGTAAGTGAATATGATTTCACTTAAGTAATTTTCTTCAAGTGGTACTGACCAATACAAATTTTTGAAGCACACTGATGAATAAAATAAAGTTTTAAATGGTGTATTTTTTTTTTGAATCAGAGTCTAAGTCTCCTTCTCCAAGTTACAATTCTGAAAACAAGCAAATAATCAATGAGAATTTATTCTTTGTTCAAAGTTAGTAGATTATCCTAGGCTATATTTGCATCATTTTACTCTGAGGGAAATTGCAGGAATCAGCCATTTTCTTTGAGAATGTCAATAGAGAAATAAGTAACTTCTCATTGTGGGTTAGCTTCAGGATATTGATACAAATGGAATTTTCTGTGTTGCTGCCAAGAACAGAATCCCTGAATTACTAAGACCCATTGAATGGATCCCAGTAGTTGCAGATGTTCCCAATTCTATTATTTCTATTTTAATAGCATTGAGTGACTACAAATTGTTTTTCTCTAAGATTATTGTATTGTTCTGATGATTGAAATCACTTGCACTTTAACCTTCACTCTTGCAAGTATTCTACTGAGAGAGAGGAAGGCATTTGCTGTTGATGTCTTATTGCTGAATTATGAAGCAAAGAAAATGTTCCTTCCTGGGTATTGTAAGAACAAAATGGGCTCATTCACAATAAATCAGAATATGGCTCTTCCTGGTGTGGTGGAATTCACACAGTAAAGAGAAATTACAGATTTACTTTTCCTAGAGAAATGCAAACTTTTCATTAATCAGTTTTCAAAGTAAGGATATTTATACTGTTACTGAAAACTGGTAGATGTAACACTTAGTAAAATAAAGTTGAATTAAGAATTATGTTCACTGAAGAATCATTTTAAGGGATGGAAGAGATATTTAAAACGATGTATTCCCATTTCAGTTTATTTAATTACAATAAATTACATCACAATTTCAATCAGACTCCCAACAGCAGAGCAATAATCTTATAAAAATCTGAAATTCTGCTTTGTAATCTACCAAGAATAAAAATTCTGCAGTGGAATACAGTCATCTTTCAATGAGTTCTTTCCATGAACTCATATAAAGTCTTATTTATTACCTTATTATTGCCTGTTTGGCCTGAAGCAACCTCCAAGAGAACAATTTCAGCTGATTTTTTTTTTTTTCTATCATGCTCAAAGAGATAATGAAAGTTTCTTTTTGAGTCATGCAAATTACTGGAGACCTGCAGGTTTTTTGGCCTGAACAAAAATAAGCTGGCCAGAAGTGAGTTATAAACTGAAAAGTTACCTTTATTACTGAAATCATGAGTCAGGAAGCTTTATTCAAGTGATCGATTTCTTTGCTGACAGTTCCTTCAATATTCTATTTAAGTTCAGCTTGCTGTACTGATAAACAGAATTTTTTTCCTATTGAAAGCATCATGTTTATTTTTTTCTTTGTGTGTTAGGGACTGTCCCACCATTAAATGTAAGCTCAGTGTCTGTCCACTCATACCAAATCATGGCACTTAGTGCAACACTACAGTGATATATTGATTGAAAGACTAACAAGTAGGCTTGTTAAAATTGAACCTCAATAGTAGCTTCCTTAATTTGCAATACTATCATTATACTGAAAATTACAGCCATATCTTGTTTAGAGAAAGTAAATCTATAGTTTATTTTTTACACTTTTCCTTGATTTTTTTTTTTTTGTCAGAGTATTTGCAACTGGGTTGTTTCAAGGCTTAGGCAATTTATGAGGGGGAAATTCAAACCTGTCACTGCACAATAATGAGGCTTCATAGGTGGCATAATTTTTTTTTCCTTTTTATCAAAATAGTGATTCCTTTTACGTTCATGAGAGCTGGTGAAATATTAGAAGTTTTCATATTTCCTTTGTTATAGTGGAAGAACAGGAACTGGAGAGTTTTTCATTTCTGGGAAAAGCTTATGTGTTCCACACCAATGAGGCATAAATGACATTAATCAATGATGACAGTACATCCCCTGTCACTGGGAGAATCTTCCACAGGAGAAGGAAATTGCTCTGACTCGTGATAAACCACTATATTCAGCTACTCAGTGCATCCATCCCATTTGATAAGATCAACTTTAACCTTGGGTAATGCTAGACCTTTAAATAGCCTTGAATTTGAATTGCACCATTTGGGTCTTTTATCTAATTGTTTATACCAAATTAAGTTCTGGTTTCAGGCTACTAGTAGACACTGAAGGACATGAGAAATAGTAAGTATATCCTTTTCTTAGGTCTATCATGTGTATGCTATTGAGAACATTAGGCAGTGTATCATGCAAAATCTGATGAGGATCTTAAGGGAAAAAAATGTCATTATAAAAACCACATTCTTGATAGCTATTTGCTCTTTATTTTTTGGCTTATAGTCTTGCAAATGACTTCTATTTTTTTTTATCCAAGGAGTTCTTTATCACATGGATATTTAGAGTCTACCATTATCTAACTTTCTTTCTCTACTTTGTGATTAGGAATCTTAAAGTCAAATTTTGGCTTCCCCACTAATAATTATGTATAGAAAATATACAGAAACTGAGTCCAGCTATTTTCCCAGCTGATCTGACTTTCACCAATTCCCCAAATAGTTCCCTCCATTCTTTTTTATCATATTTATTTTTCTAACCCATCTCAAACAATGTGCTGCCAGACATCTGTGCAGATCTTTGGTATTCTTTCTCACAATCATTTATTCTCTTTGCTTATTAGAAAGGTTCAAGTAAGTCTGTAGCACACAAGACCCTGCATGAATTTCTCAGACTTCTCTCTCTCTCCCTTCATATTAGTAATTCCTACTGTACCTCACTCTTTCCTCCCATCCCAGAATTCTCTATTCTATTACCCAGTTATATACAGTTCCTCAAAAAAAAAAAAAAAAAAGGCTGTTAAATATATCTGAACCTTAATTCACAGCTTCTGCTATTTTGTATATATTATCATCTTCCTTTAGTTTTCTTACTTTCTATCTTCTCCAAGGTAGCACTGACACCTTCTCCTAGGTTTTCTTGATGTATGTTATAGTGCAATATAATGATTTTTTCCCCCATCAAATCTTCCATAAGGCTATGAATTCTTTGAAGGCAGAGTTGTTTTTTTTATTATTTTAAAATCAGGAAACTGTATATTTCTCAGAAAATTATGCATATTCAATATATTATATGAAACCAGGTGAATGAGTAAGTAGATGAATACTACAGTCTAAGAGAAGCATGGCAGTTTTACTAATTTATGTCAGAGCATGAATTCATGGTTTCCTATGATGTGTTCCCACTTGCAGTTGTGGAGTTATACTATATGAAAGTATTAAAAAGCAATGAAATGCTGCTAACATACACTGTAGTCACATGTTGATAGAATACATCTATTTACTTAAAACATGAAATCAAAAGCACAGCCGCTATATACATATAGTGTGAAACTATCATAGAGCAATGTTTGTTTTATATAAAGGTGCCAGAATTCACACAGATGTATAAGGAATCCATCTGTTGCTTAGATTATTTTAATTTCCTCAGACCACATGAACTTCAAACTTAAACAAAATTTTAAATTTATAATTTCTCATTAGGAATTCTACTTTGACCCATTTGTTTCTGAACAAAAATTCAAGGCTTTGTAAATCAAGTTAGGAATTTTGGGTGAAATTAATGTTTTAGTAGAAAGAAATGATGTATGTAAAACAGATCTAACATTTTCATTTTGTAGACACTTAATCTCCATTTAGCTATAATTATTTCTCTTAGCTTTCTAATACTTTTTAAAATATGAATAAATAGATAATACCTGTGATGAGATTATTACAGAAAAATTTTAAAAGCATCCCAGAAAGTCTCTGGAATGAAACATTATATCTTCAGAAACATAAACAATTGGCTTTTGTTATCATACACTATACTTTTGTCCATTAAATGTGATTTTTTCAAGTTTCAAGATAAATAGCTTTTCAGACATCTACAGTAAACCAGTACTCTGTAGATGACAGTTACATTCTTTAATCAAATTTTATATTATATGACCTTACATATTGTTATGCATTGAAAGAATTTTCTGAATCACTTTAGTCTAACCCCTTACATTAATACTGATTTAATAAAGGCCCAAATAATTTAAGCAAGTTGCCAGATCCTTCACAAATTTTGTTTTTTAATTAAATACTTAGTCATTGATAAATGTTCTAATTTTATAACATAATCCTATATTAATTCATTCTCTGTGTATATAGTAGTATATTAGTAAAATGCATTATGTGCATAAAATATATTATGAATATATAATTTGGACCATGGAAGGTTAATAGAGTGTTATTCTCACTGAAACAGAATTTATATTTTATAGAAGTGGCTATGTTAATATATGAAGTATATGTATGTATGGCTCTCTTCTATCATGATTAATATTTTTCATACTTCCTTTTTATCTGTTCTGTGAAAATTAAATATGCCTGAAAATGTGATTGAAAATGTCAGTAACTATTAATAACAGGCACATTAAAACATTTTGGGTAATTGGTTAAATAATTATAAGGAGTTTAATTAAATAAGTCCAACCCTGGAAACCAATAAAGAGATTAGATCTGCATTATTAGTAACATCTTACATTCCCAAGTATATTTTTATACTTGGACCCACTAGGGCAATTATAATTGTTAGAAAACACAATGAATGTGGAATTTAGAAATAAATTTTAATCTTCAAATATCATTTTAGTAGGAAGTTAAATTATCTAGCTATCATAGATGCCCTTATCTTCCATGCAGAAAACCCTAAAAATTTAACAAAAAGCTATTAGAATTAATAAATTCAACAAAGTTTAATACAAAATCAATACACACAATAGTCAGTTACACAATAAAATATATGGAAAAATTAAGAAAACAATTACATTTACAATAGAGTGAAAAAGAATAAGATAGTTAAGAATGAATGAAACTAAAGAGAAGAAAGATTTGTATGCTGTATGCTGAAAACAAAACAAAAAATACACTGCAGAAAGAAATTAAAGAAAAGACTAATAAATGTCAATGCATCTCATGTGGAGATTGGAGGAGTTTAATATTATGGTGTTTATGTTATGATGTATAAATATACATATTATTAATATTATAGTGTTTATATATGTTTATATTCAACATAATTCCTATTAAACTCCTAATAATTTTTGGAGAAATAGAAAATTCATCTTAGAATCCACATGTAATTTCAAGAGACCATTATAGCCAAAACAATTTTTTTAGAAAAGATTTCAAAACATAACATGATCAGCAATTATCAAAATAGTATAACATGAACCTAAAGACAAATAGATCTATGGAATAATAGAGAGACTAAAAATAAACACAAGCATATATGGTCAAATGATCTTCAACAATAAGTTAATTTAACAGGAAAGAATAATCTCTTTAAAAAATGGTGTTGGAGGGCCTCCCTGGAGGTGCAGTGGGTTAAGCAACACACTATCAAGCAAACTGCAGCCACTGCAGCATGAGTTCGATCCCTGCCTCCGGCCAGGGAGGGGACCCACATGGCACAGCAGACCTCTTCTGCCTTGCCTGCTGCTCCCCTCAGCAGTGTATTTCAGTCGATCTACCTGTTCTGCTCCCCACTCTGTCTCTGGTGAATCCTCTCACCTCCCGTGACTCTAGGCTGTACCCCAGTTCTTGTATGCATAAATAAATAAATCTTTAAAACAAATGGTGTTGAAGAAAACTAGAAACTGGATCTGCACATGTAAAAGTGAATTAGGACCTTTGTCTCACACCACATACAAAAATTAGCTCAGATTAAAATGTTTACATAAGGTCTAAAACTAGAAGAAAGTATAAGGAGAAAAGCTTTATGACATTGAACATGGCAACAATTTACTGAATATGACAATTATAGCATAGATAACAAAAGCAAAAGGACATATAAAACTGTATTAAAATAAATACTTGCCCTTCAAAGTAAACAATAAGTAGAAAAGCCAATCTTCAGAATGAGACAAATAGTTGCAAATCTTATATCTAAGGAGGACTTAATTACTAAAATATATAACAACCAGTTCAGTAACAAACCAAGTAATTTTATTTAAAATGGGCAAAGGATTTGCACAGACATTTCTCCAAAACAGATATAAAGATAACCAACAAGCATAGTAAAGATGCTCAACGGCATTAAACATCAGAGAAATTCAAATTAGGATCACAACGAGGTAGCATCTCTCATCCATTAGGATGGCTTCCAAAGTAAATTTAGAAACTAGGAAGAGTTGACAAGGATGTCAACAAATTAGAACCCTAGTACTCTAAGTGAAATTTTTAAAGATTTATTTATTTATTTATGCATACAAGCACTGGGGCACAGGCCAGAGGTGTAGGGGTGGTGAGAGAATCCACCAGACAGAGCAGGATGCAGAACAGGCAGATCAACAGAAACACACTGCTGAGGGGAGCATGAGAGGTCTGCTACTCCATGTGGGTCCCCTCCCTGGCTGGTGGCAAGGATCAAACTCATGCTGCAGTGGTTGCGGTTTGCTTCATAGTGTGTTGCTTAACCCACTGCGCCACCAGGACGGGCCCTCTAAGTGAAATTTTTAAATGGTACAACTGCTATGAAAATAGTATGAAAGTTCTTTGAGAAAATTGAGAATTATATGATTCTGCAAGCTAGTTGTAGGTATATATACAAAAGAATTTTTGAAATCTCAATCTTGAAGAGATTTTGTATAGTGGCACTTCTCACAATCACTAAGAGGTAAAGGCAAACCAAATATCCACCCATTAATGAATGAAAAATAAAATGTGATATAAACATGCAAAAGAATATTATCTAACCTTACAATGAAGAGAAGTCCTGTCACATGCTACAACAAAGATAAACCTCAAAACAAGATGCAATAAGATAATCACCAAAAGTCAAATACACTATTATATGATTCCTTTTGGAGGAATTCAAAGCAATCAAATTCCTATGAGTAGAACATAGCATCATAATCACTAGAGACCTATATGAGGGGGAAAGTGGAGATACTGTTTACTGATAATTAAATTTTATTTATATACATGTAGATCAGTATCAGGTATATGAAATGAAAAATAGGCAAAAAATATTGGTTTTTTTCCAAGAAAAAAATTGTCAAATTTTCCAAGAAAAAAGTCTTATAAACTCCTACCCATACTTGAAAGTTTTGTAATTCCAGTGTCCACAGAAATTTGAAATTAGAGATGTTATTCAAAGTTGATTGTCTTTCATAATTATTTACATTAATTTTCTTACTGAGGATTTTATAACAAAATTCTGAAAACAATGAACTCTAAAAACAATATAAAAAATGAAAGAAAATTTTTTTCTGATAAAAATGTGTTATTTAAAGCCACATTTTATTTGACCTCCTACCATAGCAATGCTTGTTGGCAAGAATTAAAACTCATTTAACAGTATGTTAAAAGCCTCACATACTCAACCAGTTCAAAAATTTCCATTTGCAAATAGATCTAATGCAAAATGTGTGCTATAAAACATTTCAATAGGCCTCCCTGGTGGCGCAGTGGGTTAAGCAACGCACTATGAAGCAAACCGGAGCCACTGCAGCACGAGTTCAATCCCTGCTGCCGGCCAGGGTGGGAACCACATGGCGTGGCAGACCTCTCCTGTTGTGCCCGCTGCTCCCCTCAGCAGTGTACCTCTGTTGATCTGCCTGTTCTGCTCCCTGCTCTCTGTGGTGAATCCTCTCACCCCCCTACACCTCTGGCCTGTACCCCAGTGCTTGTATGCATAAATAAATAAATCTTTAAAAAAATAAATAAATAAAACATTTCAATAAAAGCGAAACTACTGAAATGCAGGTCATTGTATTTTAGAAAATTTCTCATATTTTTGTTCTTTCAATGCTCTTGCTCTGGGGTTCCCTGGTGGTCTAGTGGTTAGGATTCGGCGCTCTCAATGCTTTTGCTCTGCTGGATGATTAGATTAGTGCTAATGTTTATTGATATACTAAATTGCTCCATGTTAATCTGGTTTTCTTGTATTTATACAACTATTTCCTATAGAAAAAGGTACTTTTTCTTTAAACTAGGGAAAAGCTTACACATGTTTTTGTCTTTAATTTCTTATTTTAATTTCTTAGTTAAGATGATTTAATTAGTGCTAATGTATATTGATATACTAATTGCTCCATATTTATCTGGTTTTCTTGTATTTTGTACAGCTATTTCCTATAGAACAAAGATACTTTCCCTTTAAGCTATGAAAAAGTCTATATATGTTGTTGTTTATCTTTATTTTTTTATTTTGAAAGTAAAGTGTGTCCTCAGGATTCAGATACACAAAACTGTATAGGGAAAGGAAGTAATATTGTATGAAGGAAATAAACCTGGACATAATAAGTTGCAAAAGAGATGCTTAGAGCTGTTCTTTCCCATTCATATTCTTAGAATGCAAATTTGAGCAATACAAACTTTTTTCTCTTAATTAATCAGGGTTTCTCTCAAGAAATATTTATCTCCATTACCAAGTCATTAGAGAGAACTAAAATTCCCAAGCCTTTAGAAATTTAAGCCACAGGCCACTTAAAGGTGCGACTGAGAGCAGAAGTTTGGCGCTAGAATATTTAGTCACAGATGGTAAATGGAATTTTCACTGTCTGCTGCATCCCAGATACAGAGATTAAGTCTCTTTCACACATTTGTCTCTACATCTTTTATACTGTTTTTTTGGTCTGCAAAGTTTATTTGCAGTATAGCATTTTAAGTTTGAGTTTCTGAAGAGATTGATACTTTCTCATTTTCTGGGGAGGAAAAGTGATAGATTGCCTTTGTAAATGAAGACTCATGCTGTTATTGTCTACAGTTCGTAGTAGTCATGTTAGATTAAACAGCATTCTGTTGTGGGCTCCTTATTAATTATGATGCTTCCTGCTGCCATGCTGATTCTTGTTTCCTGATGGTTCTTCACTATGGAGAAGCACAGCTTCTTTCAAAGAAGCCCATCACAACACAAGCAGCTCATTAACTTCAGCCTTCCTCCTAGTTTTCTATGACAAGCTGAAGAACCTTCTCTAACTAACTTTCTAGAGAGAGATAATAAAGTTTTATTTCCCTTTCACAACATTTCAAGGGCAGTTTATCACATTCTTTTCTTCTGGCTACAATTTTGAAGAGAAATAATGGGATGCAGAACTTCATTTTGGAATGTAGTAGATGACACAAAATAAGAGGTTACTGTAAATGATGACTAATAACTCCTTTTTTAGTTTCCATATTCTATTTCTTAAAAAAAAACACATTTTGGTGTATATTTGCTTCATAGAATAATGAATTTAAATGAAATTCCATTGACTGTTTTTTCCACATTCAAGTTCTGCGACTGTTTTTCTTTAGGTTTTATTTCTTTTTCCTTTGATTTTTTTTTTTTTGTTTACTAGCAAATAGAATGTATTTAGCCATATAGAACCCTTCAAATTTGAATATTCCTTAGCTTTCTTAAGTTCCAAATTCCACCATTATAGGTTATTTACTTTGTCTTGTATATATGAGCATTTTGCAACATTGTAAATCTATTTGGATAAGAATACATATCTGAGTGACTTAGCAAATACAAATAATTCAGGCTGAAAAGATTATTTTGCTACAGTAACAGAAATATCAGCAGCCAAACACCAATAAAGGACTGTTTTTCTATCATGTTATTCCTCCAATGTGGTTGCCATTGAGTTTTGCTCATCAGAGAGATGTAGGTTGATAGAGACACCAGCTACTTTCCTGTCTCTATGACTGTTGGTTCAGGAAAAGGGAGAACAATGGGTTGAACACTGACTTTCAAAGTTCCTCAGAAGTTGCACACACCACTGCTCATAGTTGGTCAGCCAGAGTGAGGTCTATGACCAAGACATATTGCAACATGGTAGAAAAGTGCAATCCTACCTAGAAAGAGAAAGCACAGACACATGATCAAGAGCAGATTGCTATAAATTAGTTCCTGCCTGTCAGCTAGATGGGATGAGGGCTGGTAATTTGTATATGAGAAGTGAAAGAAAATTGTGCTTTGGGAAAATATGAAAACAGAGTAGACATAGAAGAAACATGACACTAGGGTTCCCTATCAGTTATAGGAGGAATTCTGCAAAGCAGTGTCACAGCTCACCAACCTTTGATGTTCTTTATTAAAAAAAGTAATTCTCAACTTAGGTGAATATTTTTGTATGTATAATACATTATAATAAAAAATACAAGCTACTATTTAATACATAATAAAAGTAATTTATAAGGCTTTTATATTGAAGGTTTCTGGACAGGAGAAAATATAAATTGTTGATAAAATGGCTAAGAAGTACTGATTTACTCTTAAGATTTAGAGTTCTTCAGGAACAGGAGCTGGTTCTTACATCATTGTTTTTCTGGTTGCTGAACTACAACTAATGACATTTGTTATAGAGCATAAAAAGCAAAATGTGGAAACTAATTACCCTGAGTTAGAGTGCTCACATGATCATTAACTTGCTTACTACTAATAAGCAACTATCTTTTGTTTTTGCCTACCCAGAATTATTTCCCCCCCTTTCATACCATTGTTATAATCCCCGAGCCCCACCCCACCTCTTGGATAATGTCTCACAGGTATTATGTCCATGTGATTCCAGTTCATTGGGGTTATCTCTTCTGGTTTCAGGATAGCACATACATAATATAGCTCATTTCATTGTCACAGCAACTATTTCATAAAGGAGTACATATCCAACTTTTCTATTGGGTATTTATTTTTAACCACTAGGAAAGAAAATCTCTATATTTATATGATGGCTGCTGAAAGGATATGATGCACTAAACTAGTTGGCTCCCCTATTGCAATCCAAATGGGGACATGTATTTGAGAAAGGGGGCAAAGTGGAAAAAATTTGAAACTGAATGGTAGAAAGAGATAAAGAAAATATCATAGACTTAAGTAATTGTTTGACCTTCATATGATTTAACTTAAACATTTCAATTACAGGACACAATTCATATCCATTTTATTACATCTAGTTAGAGTTGGGGTTTTGGAAACCCAAATTATCCTGACAAGTTTTTAAAGCCTATTTCTACAAGTTGAAATATTGCCATAGTAATATATCGACTACCTAAAAATAAATATAAATCCTTAAAAGATTATAAATCCAGTCTGTAGAGATCTTGGGTTTGAGAAGTCTATCATAGAAATAAACATTTGATCTGGATATCCACCGTAGGAAATAATGTGTTGGAGGGAGTTATAGATTTGGGGTCATCAACTTAGATGTGGTAATCAAAGTCAGGGTGATAAATAAAAGAAGTGGTAATCAAAATCAAGGTGTCCTGTCAGAGTATATGTATACTAAAGTAAGGGAATATTGCTATTTTAAATTTGATATACCATAAACCATAGTGGAGCTGGGGGCAAGGTTTGTTTAGACCTAAGAATGGTGAGGGAATACAGTGACTAGTTTATGTAAGGCTTCGACCAGGATCTCATTGCTAAGGTACTTATCATTTATCACTTAGACAAATAAATGGAAGTCGATGAAGAGTTTCAAGCGAGAACAGAATAGCATTTCAACTTTTATTAAGATCACTCTTGTGGAAGAAGAGAAGGTGGATTATAAATGAAGTGAATGATGTCAGAGATACTAATCGATTATTCCAATCCTTTAAGCAAAAGATAATAAAGACCTAAATTAAGGCAATGACAGTGGGAATTAAGATGAGGATAAGGTTGGTAGGAGATTTTGGAGAAAGACTCTTATATGATTAAATGTATTTGAGACTGAGGCAAAGAGTTTCAGTATCAGAGTTTTCACTATAGTTGAGAGACTGATGAGAATTCAATCAAGAGGCAATATGAAATGAATACATTTGGAGGCAAAGTTTTGTTTTGAAAAAGAAAATATTAGGATCTAAAGCCAACAGAAGAATTTGGGTTTGTTTGTCCATAAATGTGTGTTAAAGACTGTGACCAGGATAAAAAGGTCCAAGAGGTGATCTAATATGACAAAGAATGAACTTTAAGCCCAGAACCCTGAGAAAAGGCTAGAACTCTAAGATTTAAGAATGAAAAACAGGGTCCTCCCTGGTGGCACAGTGGGTTAAGCAACACACTGTGAAGCAAACCATAGCCAATGCGGTACAAGTTAGATCCCTTCCTCTGTCTGGGGAGGTGATCATATGTTGCAGCAGACCTCTCCTACCTTGCCCGCTGTTCCCCTCAGCAGTGTATTTCAGTCCATCTGCTTGTGCTGTTCCCCACTCTGTCTGGTGGATTCTCTCACCCCCCGCACCTCTGGCCTGTACCCCAGTGCTTGTATGCATAAATAAATAAATCTTAAAAAAAAAGAATGAAAAACAAACAAACAAAAAATGATGATGAAAGAGAGAAGAGTTTTGTGTGCTTCCCCAAAGGGGAGACTGTCAAGTATGAGATAATGACTGGTTGATCACTATCTGTTTAGTTCTGGTTAGTATAAGAATTATTTAAGGAAACAAGTGTTAACTAATATCATAATAAGGTCTTTGGAGCAACAAAATCATTCTCAAGTAATTTATTCGCTATTTACAAAAATTTCTTTAAATTGTCAATTCTGCCTGTCAGTGAGAAAGAGCTATACTTCTATAATTTATGAAGATTTATATGACATTCTTTAAGCTGTCCAAATTTTAAAACCTTTTACAATGTTCTTTTTTAATTTTCCTTATTAGATGTTATTGTCCTATTCTCTTCTTTCTTATAATCCTCTGTGCCTACCATCCTCATACTTAACTACACTCATTTTTAATCATTGGTTATATATTATTTTCCTAACAAGCGGCAAGTTCTTTGGGAATAAGCCTGCATTTCTTTCTCCATTATATTTGTGGCACTAACTGCATGCCTACTCAGAGGAACATTCATTGACTGTGTCATCCTAATGTTTACCATTAAGCATAATCTGCACTGACCTACCAACCAATTAGAAGGGTCAATTTACTATCTGCATGTTTTCAGTCTGATGCTTTTCTCTCATGTTGTCCCCAGTCTCTACTAGTGGTGATAGCCATTGATATCCATCTTTCAGACCACCAAATAAGTCAGCAACTTTTCTTCCATTGAGCCTAGGAAAATGATGGATGGGGCAGAGCCAAATTATTTTCTTATGTCAACTTTCACAAGACTAATTTTAAAAATTATTTATTTTTTAAGACTTATTTATTTATGCATATAAGAGCTGGGGTACAGGCCAGAGTCACGGGAGGTGAGAGGATTCACCAGAGCCAGAGTGGGGAGCAGAACAGGCAGATGGACTGAAATACACTGCTGAGGGGAGCACCGGGCAAGACAGGAGAGGTCTGCTGTGCCTTGTGGGTCCCCTCCCTGGCCAGAGGCAGGGATCGAACTCATGCTGCAGTGGCTGCGGTTTGCTTCATAGTGCGTTGCTTAACCCACTGTGCCACCAGGGATGCCCAACTTTCACAAGACTAATAATTGAACTGCAATTCAAATGTAAAATTCATCACTAATGCATACTATAGCATAGCAGGAAATGTGAGCTATTTTAACTTTTCTTGGTGATACATTAGGGTAGAGAATTTAAGAGAAGAACCATTATAAGAAGAATCAATTTGTAGATACTCCCTCCCTTTGGTCTATTTGCCTCTACTGAGATGTCTATCTCTACAAATCTCTTCCTCTAATAAAATACATTCTCTTTGAAAAAAATATTTGCCTGATTTATAGGAAAACATCTTGGATATCTATTGAATCCTGAATCCTCATTCCAGTTCGATACCTGGATTTGACTATATGGGCAAGATGAACCCTCACTCATCTCATAAATTCCAGAGAGGTTTCAGGTTATAAGCTAACAGTAAGTAGGATATCAGATTCAAGTACATTTTTTTCTACCAGCAAGAGTCATGAGACATTTGTTCTCTTACCTGGTAAATAATTCATTCTATCTTAAAATATAATATAGTATTTTCCTGTGAGACATAAGAATATAGCTCTACTTTTTAGGAACAATTTACACATTAACAAATTCCAGATATGCTATTACAGATGAAAGGATATGAATTCCTTCCTGTCCTCTATCCCTGAGACTTTACTAAAAGTCTATACTTTTTCTATTGGCTTATTTCTCATAAAAATTGATTCCAATTGAATTATTTTGATTCAAAATTTTGCTCATCTTTGTAGGTAGGTTTCCACTTCTGTCTACTGAGAATTAATGAATGAATAGATCTTATTTATATTAGATATTTATCATATTAAATAACTTTCATAATAACTACATCTGTAGTTCTTCTAACAGCTGCAAATAATGTTGGCACATCTACAAGTCATTTAATTATAAGTGCTGTGTCTCTAATAAAACTGGATTTGGTTCCTTATATACAATGACTTAATAGGGGTAGGTATTTATCAAACATGTAAACATACTTGCCTTCTGAGGGGAGGGGGAGGGTTGAGGGAAGATGGGAGCACGAGGGACTGAGGTGATGGTGCACTGGTGAGATGGTGATGGGGAATACATGGGGATTACAATTAATGGCAAGTATATGTAAATTTTAAAATATTTTAATAAAAAAATGAAAAAAAATAAAAAATAAACTAGTTTATAACACTAAAAAAAAAAGAAAAAAAAATAAACTAGTTTATAACACTAAAAAAAAAAATAAAAAAGATGAAATCCTACCATTTGCAACAACATGGATAGACCTAGAGCAGATTATGCTAAGTGAAAAATTAAGATGGAAAATGATAAGTACTGTATGATTTCTCTCATATGTAGAAGATGAAGACACAAAACTAATGACAAAAAAACCCCAAATTCTTAGATTATAAGAACAAAATAGTGGTTTCCAGAACATAAGGGAAAAGGAGTGGTTACTTCAAGCTAAGAGGATCAGTTGTATGTTGAAAGATGTAAAATAGACATTTGGTAGTGAACAAATGTTTTTACAGATGTTATTAATAATGATATAAACCTGAAACCTATATAATGTTATAAACTAATATTACTTCAATAAAAATATTTTTACATTAAAAAAAAAAAAAACATACTTGCCTTCTGGAATTAAACTATTTAAAAAGATGAGGCAGCTGTAATTGTTCGCATGCTAATTTACCATGAAATGTTTTCACAGCCCTAAGGACACAGACGCTTTATGGTTAATGTTTCAGTCCAATGTAACAGAAAAAAATCTTAAATGTTAAAACCAAAAAATAGTGTTTTTTCTTTCATTTCAGTAGTTTCTCCACATGTATAGCTGTCACCATTGAACCAACTCTCACATACAAGACAGAAATCTAAAATTTTTCCTTGACTATTTATATTCTCTCTACCCATGTCCATTGGCATGTCCAGTTATTTTACTTTGTGTCTAGAATTGGTAGCCATTTTTATCATCACAAACACTATTTAAGTCCATGTCCTCATTAATTATACATTATCATGAATTCCATTCATTACTTGACCTCCTTTTTTCTGAACCTTAATAATTTCAAGATATGTCTTTTACAACAAAATATTAGCCTCATATTATACATTCATTTGCTTACTGTTCCCTTATAACTAATATCCAAACTCTGATTTTCTGGTTGCTTCCAAATGCCTAAGCTCACCTGTAGAAATCCTTTGATTCCCAAACTTTTACCTTGTTCTTCAGTCATACTAAGTTATTTGTAATTTTCACACTTCTGTGACCCCACAAATACTATTCCTCTGGTACACACAGACTTCTCCCTCCTCAATACTTGCTAATTAATGATCTAGCAAACACTCCAGTATCATCCTGCTTAAGAAGCTTTATCAGCTGCTTTGTCCTTCCCCAACTTCTTGCCTCAGGCGTATTTACGGTCTTTTACCTGTATTGAAGCTGACTCCTTACTCTTCTCCCTCACCAGCAGATTTTTTAGTACATCTTTTAGTAACATCTATTAGTAAATATTATTCCAGTGTATATTTACAGATAAAAATAGAGAAGTAGGTATTTAAAGTTCTTTGAATTTGCATGGATTTATGAGTAAAAAATAAATTATTTTAAAATAATTAAATTTGGGCATCCCTGGTGGTGCAGTGGGTTAAGCATCACACTATGAAGAAAAAACACAGCCACTGTAGAATGAGTTCGATCCCTGCCACCGGCCAGGGAGGGGACCCACATGGCGCAGCAGACCTCTCCTGCCTCGCCCCGCTGCTGCCCTCAGCAATGTGTTTCAGTCAGTCTGCCTGTTCTGCTCCCCACTCTGTCTGGTGAATCCTCTCACCTCCTTGGACTCTGTACCCCAGCTCTTATATGCATAAATAAATAAATCTTAAAAAAAAAAAAGAGAGCCAGCCATAATTTTTAAAAAATAAATAAATAAAATAAAATAATTAAATTTAATGTAGCAATGCTAAATGATGGAGCATTTGTCTTAACAACATTCAACATATTTTCTGAATGAAAACTTTCCATGAAATGTCATTATTCAAGGAAAAAGAGGTCAAAGAATGTAGTGAGGACAACTTAAATTCAACTTGTCCATGACTTTTGTAAATTGTGTGTGGGGAGGTATATTCTCTTACTTAACCTGTGATTCATAATATCTCCTTCCCTTGACTTAAAATGTTTACTGCATGTTAGTACTGAGATACCAGTTTTTCAACTGAAGTATAGAACTTACTTTCTCTCAACTCACAGGGCATTTATGAAAGGATAAATTAAACTTCACTGATTTTTTTTTTTTTTTTTACATTGGGTATATATTGGGTATATGAATAAGGGTCAGAAGGCTTTTCAAACATATCAATGCAGATAGTAAACAAGTGTTTCCTACAAGAATTTCCTTCAGCCATCCCTTCACTATTCTTATTATTCAGGTCATTTTACTCTAAATTATTGCCCCATCTTCATGCCATTTCATTATCTCCACTACTCTCCACAGCTTCTATCTTGTGAATTACTCAGGAAATCAAAATTGTTTTCTTTTCAGTTTTCAGTGTAATTAAACTCTCCCTTCATACTGATAACTTTCAAAACACAATTTTGCACATTGAAATCTGAAAAGCTCCTCAAGAAAAATCAAGTTTTCCATTTAACAAAGTCCACCCTGGCAATAAGTTTCAATGGAAAAAAAAACTACCTGGGAATGCTTGAATGAGAGGAAGTAATACATGAGGGTATGTATTACCTCATGGACGCGGTGGAGAAATGGACTTTAGATTGAGCTTCAGGAATGAAAGAGGACACTAGAGAACTAATATAGTAGAAAAACTATACTGTGTAAGCTTTAAACTATAACCATTGCAATAACTCTAACAAATTATGCAGCATCAAATAAAATTGGTCATTTCCACAAAATGAGCTGTACAGTGTTCCAACACTCATTTAATTAATTTCTGAGTAATGTCCACCCCACTTCTAGTCAGTAACAATAATGCTTTTATAACATAGCACTTAAAGTAAAACTTACTAGTTTAACTACCACACACATAGGGTATCTAAAGCTACAGAGGGAAACTATTAGTTCCATAAATATTAGGGAATAAGAATAGAGAACAAGGAAGGAAATACAACAAAAGGCAAAACTCAGTTCAGAAAAAAAATTCTCATGTTTGTAAATGATCTCCTCCCTTATTGTTCCCTTTACCTGCAGTGATTTTATCACTGACTGTAAACATCATGAGAAATTTCCCAGAGAACCACTCACGAAACATGTATTTTACTCCTCCCTCCTCCTTAGATAGCAGTAATCATTTTTCTTGCAATGCTAGAAGCAATCACCCTGTAGAAGCAATCACCCTGGCTAAAGTTACTACTTTTTTTTTTTTTTAATTTTCTATGGATTTAGAAATATAAGGAGGTTAACATACCAAGCTAGAATGATTGTTGTTACCCCTCTGGAATCACTTTAACTTTGAGTTTTAAGAACCCCTAGCGCAGAAAATCCCAACTCAAAGATAAAGCAGAAAATTTGTGAATAGATAATTACAAATAATACTATGAGGGCATATAGTTTTATCCACCCAAAATATTTCAGGTTCACTTATCCACAACTATATCATTAAAATAAATCTGAATTTTTTAAAATAATACTTATTATAGAAACCACATGTACATTTCTACTAGTGGTTGAAGTCCACTTGTCTTCTGATACTTTGGACTATTGTGCTCATTAAAGTAGAGATGCAAATTTCAATGTTAGCATTCTTTAACTTCAACCTTAACTGAAAAGGGTCAGACACTGGTGCTATCCAAGAATGCTGGTGAACACTTCACTAGTGTATTTTTCAATGCTGTGGCAAAATAAATATCCTTCACATCTTCTTAGGAAATATGGGTGGGAAGATGGATTGAACTATTTTCTCCCTAAATATTTATACTTCATCAATAATAAGTACAGGAATTTTTAGAAACTCAATTTACCATATCCAATGGTATGTTCATATTTCAGTTAACTTCCAAACCAAGTTAGCACTCCACTAAACTATACTAGGACATCTCTAAATCAAGATTATCTGGTAATCTTACCTATGTAAGTATGATAAATTAAACCCACCATTTTGTTACTTTTTCCCTAGAGCATTATTTCATTTAGATACAATCGACAAACATATGGCATTGTATTAGTTATAGGTATATTCAAATTTGTATATATTGCAAAACAAGATTGATTAAGTCTAGTTAATGTCCCTTGAGGAAACCCCACATATTTGTTTTTGCTTTTGTTACTTTCGCTTTTGGTGTCAAATCTAAAAGATCATCACCATGAGTGATATCAAAGAATTTACTGCCTATGTTTTCTTCTAGGGGTTTTATTGTTTCCATACTACATTCATATTTGTAGTCCACTTTGACCTGATTTTTGTGTATGGTGTAAGATAGTGATCTAGTTTCTTTAGATATAGCTTCCAGTTTTCCAGCACCATATATTGAAGAGACTGTCATTTTCCTATATATTCTTGACTCCTTTTTTGTAAATTAATTAGTCATATATTTATGAATTTCTTTCAGGTCTACTATTATGTTCCATTGATCAGCCTTTCTGTTTTTGTGTCAGTGCAAGTCATTCTTAGACTCTATTCCCATAAAATATCTACAGCATTCTGCAAATCCACTATAGTCTTGGAATTCATTAAATGTTTAAGTCTACTTCTTTCATCATGCTAGTGTCTGATTTTAGCTAAAACTATGGAGGAAATGAGAGCGAGTCAGGAAAAAGCATAAAAGGAAATGGAATTTGCTTACAAGCAAATTTTCTCAAGTATAATCATTATGAGATCTTTAGGCATGACAGAACCAGCTTCAAAAGATGGGGGCATGAGGGCTAGAGTGAAAGTCTGCTTCTGCTGGCAAGAGAATCCACTGGCTTTGAAAGATCTGGCTGTATATATTCATCTGAATGTATTCGATGTTTTATTCATTTTATTTATCAGAGTTTCTGTCATTCCTACTTAAAACATTAAATTTTAAATAAGAAATCTTGGGAGACTATAAATTAAATTTAACTTGTGTATGATTTCCAGATACATCTGCTTCTGTGATTATAGAGATAAGTGATTATGTTACTATACTCGTAATAGCTTCTTGTCCCTCTGTGTATTTCTCAAGTCAAATATTTAAAGCCTGATAGAGACATTTTCTTTCTTAAGTTATTTCAATATTGTCAAAGATTACTGTCCATTGCAGAGCACTTGTGGTCAATGTTCCTGTTCTTATAATCTGTTACCACAGTTACTTGGTTCACCAGCACTTTTCATCTCAGGTGACCATATAAAATAAGAATCTTATTAGTTGCCTTTTACTATGGTCTTCTGGTTATCACTTTCCCATAAAATGTATGTCAAAACCATATGATTCTAGGAGATATTTTTAGTAATAAATCCTGAAGTAATCAGTGTCAGTAAAATTGGAATCACTGTATATATTTTAAAAGGAAAACAAATTTAATACAAGAGTTTGGTATTTATAAAAGGACTTAAAATTAGTTCTCTCCTGAGTTTCATACTATCTACCACAAGTCTTTTTAAGACATCTAAATATTTTAAGAACAGAATTTCTTTCCATACTAGTAGAATATTGTAGCATTTTCAAAATTGTAATGCATCACTTCTGAAGGGTTGTTATTAAATTGATGGTATCTTGGAGCCATAGAAATGTAACATTTATAATTTCATCATTTTATTTCCATTCTGTTTTCAGTAAGACTGTATTAAGTAACATTCCTCTTTGTCTAGTAGCCACTAGTATGATTAACTTTCTACATCCCCCCTACAATCCTTACTGCTTTATGTTTAAAACATCTGTTTACTCTGGCTTTTATTGTTCAACTTCTTACGATACTCTCTTCACACTTTGATGTATGTAAAAATGAAAGAAAAGGCAGGGTGCCTGAATGACTATGTGAGCTAAACCCTACTTTCTGACTTAACACATTAAATTATGTTGGTGTATGTTGTATCTCAAGCCTTAAAAATGTGGGGTTGTTTGCACCACAGTTACTATATTCCTGTGTCCCCATGTTGTAAAATTGTTATGAAAGTGGAAGTGTTAGGAAATAATATGTGTAAAATGCTTAGAATAGCACCTGGCACCATGGCTATATTTAAACTAATAATTAAAATACCTTGTAAGTTTAGTGTCTTCATACACTAACCTTAGTTTTTAAATGCTGTCTTTATATTTTTTCTTAGAAAGCAAAGCAATAGTTTTCAGTTTTCAAGATTGTTATGAGATCTAGGATTCAGGATTTTTATGCGATCTAAGATCTGCCTTTCCTGGGTTGTCCTAAAATAAGGGTTATGAAAATATTTGGCAACTCCATCAAAGATACTTTTCTCATGAGAGAAAATTCCTGAACATTTTTCTTTCCTCATGTTGTCGCTCAGAAATTTTTTAAAAGTTATTTGAAAATTTTGAATAATTTTTAACCTAAAACCCTCTTATGGGAAGAATGTTGGCCAGCTCTTCTCTGTGAGAAGTTCCCACTAAATGGTAACTTCAACCTGGGTAAGAGACATTCATGTTCTTAAGCTGCCAATGTATTTATCCACATGTGCTGAGTCAGTACAAACATATATCACTGAAGAACTACATGCATTTCATCTCTGTTAACTCCATCAGGCATATTTTCTTTAGCCAGAGACAAAACTGTTCAATCAATGACTCCTTCAGTTTCTAATCACAAAAATAAGGACCGATCCATAAATTTAGAACCTATTTTCTCAGTTAATCACATTTTTATCTACTATTTATCTGTAGAAGGTTGTTTCTTCTCTCATGTAGGAGACACAGTCCTTCCTTTTTTCCTTCTTCTTTTTTTTTAAGTGCATAGACCTCTTTAAGAATCTTCTGAAAGTTTCTGAGAAATACTGACAATCTATTGAAAAATACAGATATGGAATGTAGACAAAAATTTAGTGAATAGTGAGTGGGTCCTTAAAGACAATCTGAGTACCTGCAAATGAGTTAGTACAAGTTTAAAACAACCAACCCATTTTCATAACGATCTTTAAAACTTTACATTATTGCTTTGATTTCTAAAAGAAAATATTAAAATAGCATTTAAAATCCTAATTAGAAACATAGAACATTTCTAGAAATACATAAATAAATCATGAGCTATAGCCATCTCTGGTAATTACAATTGGCAGGCTATGATAAGAGGAATTGGATATCCTTCTTCAATGTTTGGTTTTATGTTTACCATCTGTTGTAAAACATATTTCAATTAAATTAATTTTCTAGTTAACAAAGAGAAATGGAAGAATGATTCTTAAAAAGTTTACCAAATATGGGGAGAGTATCATTTTGATGTTGATGAAAACATTTATTTTAATCATGAAATATGAAATGACCTTTTCATTCATTTGTGACTTTGTCTAAAATCATAATGTACATGAAATTCACTTCCCTAAATACATACACAGAAGCTGTGTAAACCTCATTACATTAGCTTTTAGGATTTTTTTTTTGTATTGTGAACTTCTGCTGTATATAATGTTGCCACTTAAATGTTTTTTCTTAGTAATAAAAGGCAATGACAATATAGAATAAAGATGAAACTAAGATGACTACATGGGGGATATGAATAGAACTAATACATTTAAGAGAAAGAAGGGTTTTAAGAAGACTTTACTTAGATCATAATGTTCCTTATTTGGAAACCTTAAATAGATCCCATTATCTTTGGTGCATTAGAAGGAACATGAATGTGGGGGCATAGGAATCAAGTCCAGATCCTGTAAGTGCTACATCAGGAGGCTCATAAACCTTCTCTACCTTCACACACCTCCTCAATAAAAATGACAGCAGAAATATTCAAGAGCTGAGGATTGCTGAGAAGATTCAAAGCACTAAAAGTAGTTGTAAGAAAATGTGGCTAGTGAGCTCACAAATACAGAATACCTATATTGTCCTAGTAGTTTATTTTCCTAATATACTGCCTAAAAAATGGTTATGTGAGCAAATTATTTCCTACTGATATGCACAAGATACTTATTGTTCATGAATTCTAAAAGTGACACCTATATGTTTGAACAACTTAATTTCCCTCTGATGTACTTTTTGTTCATGCTTACACAGCATGAATTAAAATGCTACAAATAAGTGTAAAAGGACAAAGAGAGAATATTGTCTTAGAATTTGATCTTGACATTGCTCCATCAGTGAACAGGTCCAAGTCCACAACCTTCAAAATACTGACAGGAGGACATCTCTTTTCTATGCAAATTGATATCATGAAAGGATGATTGGTATAGCTTTCCTACTGTGCAACAAATTTAAGTGGAACAGATTGAAAATATCATGGTATTACCCAGATATGTGACATGTAAATCAGCTTGTAAATTAAATGGGATCACAAAGAATCATTTGAAAATGTCCATGAGACTGAAGGTTGAGGACAGCATGTGAACTGATGGGTAGAAAGTGCCAACTATGATATAGGTATATGATACATAGACCTTGAGAAAGGATCCGTGCACAACAGGTAGGGTGCAGTTGGTCTACTTAGGTCTGTAGTGCCTGCATATTGAGTTTGTGGGAGAGGATAATATATTAAATTATTTTGTAGTCAATATTGTTCACTTTCAGAATTTTATAAAGAATTATTTGTGAAGCATACTGAACAAACCAAATAAATTTGAACCCATTTATCATTTTTGCTGAATTTGAGGGTGAGAAAAAAAGTAAGAATTAATTCCTAATTTTATCACCAAGAAAAATTAAGTCCAGCACTAGGTTTAACATCCTGTTAAATTAAGCTTCATAAATTGGTAGAGTCAGGGTGGCTTCATGGCAAGGGGCTGTGATACTTGACGTCAGCTCTCAGCTCTCAAGGGTTGAACATTCATATCCTGAGTTCATTCAGAACAGGAAAGAATAGAGTTTGTTTTAGAGAAGTTGCATCTCTAAATCAATGGATGATAATAATGGGAAGAGTCAGCAGTCCTGCATATTTTTCCTATGGCAGTTGATTACTGTGTATAGTTACTTCACAATCCTTCAATTCAAATGGAACTTGAAGGTCATCCACTCTTAAGTACATGACTCCTTTCACCAGTCACTAGAAAATAGTGATTTGGTCCTGTTTGACTAACTTTGCTAACAACAACTCACTAAATGTGTCAGGAAGACTATTCAATAATTAGAGCTTTGCAATTATTCACAATCTCTTCTTTACATATGGCCTATCTCAGTATAACCTTTTATTTATTCATGTCACACACATCCAGAGTTATCTTTGTCTACAGATCTTCAAATTTCAGTTATTATGTTCTTTTAACTAAACCAGGCACTCTGAATTAGTAAAATTAGTATTACTCCCCTCCTAAAAATGGCAGCAATTGCAACATAAAATATATACAGCAATTGGTGCTCTGCATACAATTACTATCATCTCATTTTATCAGATAGGGAAACTGAAGCCCCAGGCAACAACCTGCCCAAGATCATATAGATAATCATTTGTGCCAAGATTTCCTAATAAGCATCTCATCTATATGGTTCGGTTCTCTCATCCACTACATTTTACTGATAAAAAATGAAAAATTAATTTTATTTATCTTAATTTTTCTAGGAAATTAACTCAAAAATATGAAAGGAAATGTGAAGAACATGTAATAGTCCATAATAGAGGAATGATTGGGAAAGTACAGTTAGTACATTTACAAATCAGTAGCTCCACGTGTTCTTTATCAATGAACCATAATTTTATTAATCAGTTCCCCCCAAATTTGGCCTAACACAAAAATAATGAATTTGAAAAACTATATAATCTAGCAACAGGGATAGAGAAAACTAACTAAATAAGAATAATCTTTTAGACTATAAGATCAACCAGTAGTTAATAGAAAAGGAGTGTAAAGGAAGTGGGTAAACGAGGATAAAAAAGAGAGTTATCTGGTAATATAATATTGTGATATAATATAATTATATGGTAATTTTAAAAATGGGATAATTCATGGGACAATGATAGAAATGAATTTCCATGGTATACTGAATGTAATACATGCACATGTTGATTCTCAGTGATGTATGCCTAAAACTCATTTAATGTTATAATGTAATGTTACTTGAATAAGTTTTTCAATTTCTACTTTTTAACATATACTCAATAAATTTAGTAGGTTTTAAATCCATTTAACTTCCAGAATAAAACATATATAAAATATTCAGTTTATATAGGAACCTCCAAAACAGAAACCTTATCTAAACCACAGAATGTGGGAAATGTTATCAAATCGGCACTTATTATATGCGATGTAATGAGTCCAGTATCTTCTCAAATTGCAACTATTAAGGGTTAGAGTATCTTTATAGATGCTTTTTAAGATCATCTTTGCCATGTGTAGATATTTTAGAAGCTACAATTTGTAGTTTAATAAAAGAGTAACAACTAGACAGCAAACTAATGGAGAAGGAGAAATGTTATTTTGCACTTTTTAGAATGTGCTTTTTACTTTTCTGAATCTTGTAGATAACTTTCCATTTAATTATCTGCATATAAAAATGATCTTTGGCTTCATGAAAGATATGTAAAACAGTTCTTATCACGAACCACAAACCTATGCCATAACCTAAAGTTGGTTTTTAAAACAAGAATAAAATATACACCATAATTTTTCCCTGGTGAATCATGTCATGCACTATTTCTCTCTTTTGACAGTTAATCACTAATTATGTTAAGCAATACTTCTGGTAACTAAATTTCTCTCAAATTATAAAATAAATGTCTGTGGAAGTTGCATTAATATTTTCATGTGTTCACATTGCTGTCTGATTGGAGAAGTCAGATTTCTATAATAAGCTCCCACATGATAAATCTACCATTTACAAATAGGGCACTTCTGAAAATGTTCAGTGTACTTATCATTCTCTAACTCCAACAATAACATAAACATTTTATAGCATCAACCACTGGTTCTAAAAGTAGAGCTGTCTTTGCTTCTTTTCTTCACCACAATATCTGATCTCCTGCTGTTCTCACTAGATCTTACTCAACTAGATTTTCACTGTAGCTCTCATAAATGTCCTCCTCACTTTTTCCTAAGAGACCAACCCCTCTGTTTCATTTCCAGACTATTCTTTTTTTTTTTTAAGATTTTATTTATTTATGATACAACAACAGGGAGGGGTACAGGCCAGAGGTGTGGGGGCGGGCTTGAGAGGATTCACCAGAGTCAGAGTAGGGTGCAGAACAGGCAGATCGACTGAAACACACTGCTCAGGGGAACAGCGGGCAGGCAGGAGAGGTCTGCTGCGCCATGTGGGTCCCCTCCCTGGCCAGGGATAGAACTCCCGCTGCTGTGCTATGGATGCTTCACAGTGCAGCACTTAACCTGCTGCATCACCAGGGAGGCCCTCATTTCCAGACTATTCTAATGACCATATCTTGTTCTTGCTGTACCACCAGTCAACTTTCTTTTCAGAAATCTCCAAAAGAAAGTTCCACTGCCTCTACTATTATCACCAAGGATGACACTGGAAATGAAAACTTTAAATTCTGGAAGGATAGTGTCTCAACGTGTCTATATTTTTCCAAATGCAAATAATTTCATTATCTGCTATATTCAATTGCTATTACATCTCTTTGATTTATTACTTTTTATAGTTTCTTTTTAATTACCATAAATATTTCCTTTACAATTTACCTAGTTTGGTTTGCTGGATAACTAAATGTATGAAATTTCCACAGATTTATCTGTGGTTGTTTCAGCATCTTAAAATGAGGTCAGCAATAATACTATCTCAGTATTATAACAATGATTAAATTATGTTTTATATATATACACACACATATAAGTATATGGTACATGGTAAGAACTTAAATGTTAGTTATTTTTTTTATTTCTGTTTCCATTAACTTAATAAAATTTTGGATTAGTCAGAAATTTGTCTATTTCTTGGTAGAATAACAGCATTCATGGATTTAAGCATAAGTGATTACTGGGATATTTGCTACTCAGTGCTAAGTATTCCAATTACTCTAGGTACATGCTAACCAAAAACATAAACTTGATTGTAGCCTTACTCTTGCCAACAATGTGACATATAGACAACCAATATAAACATGAGAAAATGTTCATCATCACTTATCAAGCAACTCAAAATAAAAATCACAATGAAAAACCTCATGCCCATGAGAATGATCATATTTAAAAGACCATGAAGAAGTGTCACTGGTTTGATTGCTATGGAAAACAAATGGATTTTTCTTAAACTAATAAAGATAGATCTGCAGTATCATTTATAACTCTACACCTTGGTGTGCAGTGGGAAAATAAAGAAACACTAATCTGAAGGGCCGCATGCAATGTTGTGATGTGTACTTAGAATTTTGTGTTTAGACAAAGAAAAGGAAGTGAAGTGATTCAAATGGTAGACTAGACTAACTAATAGGAAAACTGGGACAATTCATGGGACAATGTGGGTATAGATGACAAGCAGAGGAAGTAAAGGGGAAAAATATATGAAAGGGCAACAGTAATTTTTAATTCACATTGGTGGTTTGTTGTGTGTGTGAGTGTGTGTGTGTGTGTGTGTGTCCCGGATTACTATGACAAGAAGAAATAATATAGCATGCACTCTTGGAAATGCCTTTTATAAGTGAGGCATATAAGGAGAGGGACCATTCTTATATAATCCATCTAAAGATAGGCTACACATTTGAGTGAAAGATTGGAGAAATCTTACTCTGTAAATGTCATAGCCTGTTTTTATCACCAGGTTATGACCCAGTGTTTAGATTTATGCTGTTATATCTGTCATAAATCCTTGTAAATGTATTGACTCTCAACATAAAATAAAAGAAGGTTCTAAAATTACAACATTTGAGCCTCAAATAGCAGTGGACACGCTGTTCAGTGTATTGAGTTCAATAGTGTTGTTATTGTCTTTAACCAAAACATAGATTTGCTTTTAGTTAATGTGTCAGTAAAATTTGTTATTAGTCATTTATTAAAATATAACAAATATTAAAACAAATGCTGAAAAATCAGGAAATGGGGAGTCTATTTAAATAGAGAAATGAGGATCAGTATCAAGTAAAATTTTCATAATACAAATGTAGCTATAATGTGATTCTAGAGGCCCTAATTGTGCTAGGTATTACAATGCAGATTCTATTATAAGCTACAGTTGTAGATCCATCGACATTCTATGGATCTTGTTCTATGAAATATACTTATTAACTCATTCCTTCCTTTTCTTCTATGCCTCTTAGAATTGTAACCACAATCTCTTACTTTAGAAGTTACTTTGCCCTAAAGTGTTATTCCTTACAGTGGGATAATTATAAGATGATACTCGTTTCCTTCCAAACCTTCACCAAGTCATGGAATATTACATAATGGGAGTGCACTTAAATGGATTTTTTTTTTCCTTGCCATTAAGGACTATTCTAGGCAGCCTCAGACTTCCAGAATTTTCCAGCCAAACAGAAGGCGTCAGTCATTATAGTCATCAGTATTGCCACAACCTCCACATTCTCAATTCTTTTACTGTTTTCCAGTGCAATGCAAGTCCAGGATTGTGCCTTTGCATATCAGTCTGTGGAAAGCACAGGGCATCTAGACACTTTCTTCAGACTGATACTGGAAACCCCACTCACTGGAGCCTGACTTGCACTGCCCATCTTCACCCCCAACCCTACCACCCACCACCTGTTCCTAAATTTGCTTTCTTAACACATAGTACTTGCTACCTGTAATCCTACAAAACTATACTCCTAAAATTCCCAAAAACTATAGTGAAGTGATTTTAGGAGTATTTTTAATATATTGGTTATTGGAGATATGGATTGGTAATGTTATGATTTTAGGACTAGTGATATATTAACAAACCTTAGAAGGAATGTTTGAAAATCCCTTGGAGCTGTCTTTGGAATAGTGTTGCATTTTATTTTAACTTTTTGTTCTTTAAGAAAATCACAAGTAACAGAAAAGAAATATCTCTTAGCATCCTTTTCCAAGTGTTTTTAAGCATTAGTTTGAATTTTTTTTCTCCACCATATTGTATTTTGGTAATCAGAAAAAAAATGTTTAGAAATGTATTGTTTAATTCATATGAAATGTTCATTTCAAAAAATAAATATGAAAATGTAGTGACATAACTATTGTTGAATGTGAGGTAGAATAACCAGAATTATAAAAATAGAGTGTGACTTGGTCATGAAAATTCTTCATGAAAGTCAATAGGGCAAAAACTAGAAATACACCAAGAACAATGACAGCAAATGATAATTTATCTACCATTGTATGAATGAATAGTAACTGACCTTGAGAACATGATTATTATGTTGGATAGTAGAAAGGATTGTGTAATAGAATCCTATAGCAGACTGAAAACAGCTGCATTATATTATAACTTCCCTCATTATGAGATGATGTCTCTATCTTTACCCTTTAAATCTGGGCTTGAATTGTGATTTGCTTGACTAATTCCATGTGGTAGAAGTGAAACTGTGAGTTCCAGAGCCTAGAGTTTAAGAGGCTTTGCAGCTTATACTTTTCCTTCTTGGAATGTTGCCCTGAAACATCTGTGTTAGGAAGACAGGTAAGCCTGTAAAAGGATGAGAGACTGCATGGAGAAAACATGAAGTGCCCCAGCCAGCAGGCAATATTCACTTTTAGACATGATCACATGAATGAATCCAGGCAAAACCAAAAGACAAATAGAACTACCATCCCTTGGAAACCATGAGAAATAAAAAATTATATTTGTTCAAGCAAGTAAGTAACTAAATGGCAAGGTGGCTTATTGCACAGCAATAGATAACCTAAAAATGAAACACAAATTCTAGATTACCCTGATCTCAGAATCTAAATTGAAAAATACACATTTCACTCTAAGGTGTAATGTACATTGTCCTATGATCCAAAAGACCCCTTGTAAGAGTAACTAGGGAGGTAGTGACCATGGGTAATACAGTCTTTAATGAACCAAATTACTCATTTCTTTATAATTCTGTATGTAATTCATGTACTGTACTCCTGAGTTTTTTTTGCGCTAAGGTGACTGAATCCTCTATAAAATCAGGACAGTCAGCAGTAACATTTCTTTCGGATTCCTCAAGTCCCCAAATGTTCACATCCTTAATCATCACTGATTTTGATGAGAGTTCTAAGATGTGGGAAGGCTGGAAAACACATTTCTGTAGATATAAATAAAATATACAAGTGTATTTCAGATATACAGCAGAACACTGCCTCAAGACAACAGATAAATAGGACCAAACCTTGTGGATTTAAAGTTAATGAAATTGAGGAGGTATTCTATTGGTATACTTAGGACACGGATCATAATCATTGACCCTGGAGCTGTAACAAGGTCAGAGACTTTTTATTTGACTCTCAATTCTGAGACGAATGGTTCCCATCATCTGTTTGTGAGCTTTATGTTTCATTTGATCATCCATTTATACATTTGCCAACTTTGAGTACCTGATATTCTTCCTATCTTTGCTGGTAATTGTCTAGTGAGGAGTCAGATATTGACAGTAAACAAATTACAACAATGAAAAAGTGTTATATTAGAGGTGGACAGAGTGCTATGTAAACCCAGAAAAGGGATTAATAAATTCTAAGACATTAAAGGTTGTTGAAATAGTGATATTTAAAATTAGTCTTAAAGAACGATTATGACCTTGGTTAACAGAGAAAGGGAAAGCATAAAATCCAACCTATCTTTTCCATGCTTATGGAGGAGATTAATCAGGTTAAGTGTATTTGAGATAAATTCAGTTTTGTGGATTTTATTATGGTTTTCATGTCAAACTAAATATATATTTAAATAACATAGATTTCTGGCCTTAAATCGTATTAAAATGTCTTGCCCTAAGACTCAGTTAATCCTGTGGAGTTTAGATAACATCAAAAACCATTAAAATGCTAAATCTGAACATTTAATATATAATACAGTGTTTAATGTATCTTTATGCTTTCTGTTGAGGAGATCAAATATTGATATCTTCATAGCATAAAGGATTATTCATGATAGTTAAACAGGTTCTAGATATAAACTGTAAAAAGATTCTTAGGAAACACATATATTAAGTGGGACTTAAAATAGCTAAATCAATTTTAATTTGCTAATTGCACTAATAGCACATCTTTGCCTAGATGTTTTAACTTACATAGAAGAAAAAAAGAAACATTTTTTGACTGTGCTACGCTTATATCCACCAAAATTGTTTAGTTATGGGGACTTACTATATATAGTTTAAAGTATTTCGGGGACATATATTCATTTACACTTTAAATGTACTCAGTTTCACGAAAAGAGATTTATGACAGATTTTAATTAAAAATTTCCATTATAAAATATTCTAAAAACTCTTAAACTTTCTTCTCGTTACTAGGAATCAGTAATCTGGAAATTACATGAGCAAAACCAGTACATGTATTCAGACTCTCAACTTCATATCGTCATGCCCCATTAACAACTTCAGAGAGTTCACTGAATTTTTCTAAATTAAGTTTTCAGAATTTTTTTATATTAGTCAACCTGTCCCTCAAGCAGATCATTCAAATTATTCATGCAGGTCAAAAATTGTGCCTCTTTGTCAGCCATAGCAAGTACATAAGAAACTTTTGCCATACTTTGAATTGCAACTATTTCTAATTTCAAGAAATCATAATGTTTCTCTCCTCCCAATTACAGGGATATAAACTGGATTCTGTTCCCCTTTCACCCACTTTTATTTTTCCCTTTTTATATATCTGATATTTTTTGTCTCTTAACACATACATGGACACACATGCACATACAATTAGGTTCAATTTTTAAATACTGTCTTAGTCTTTTATCTTCTAAAACGTGTGAGGTATTTTAAAGACATGTACTTAAGAGAACTGTGTGTATGATAAAACACAAATTTGACTTGAAGTTCTATATTCTAAGTAATTGGCATGTTGAAAAATGTCAGCTTCAAGCCATTACATAGAGAAATTTAGCAGTACTAACATAAAAGTTTTCTAAAATGAAATAAAACATTTGAAAGATAAGAAGCTGATAATTTAAAGCCATATTAACCCTGGTATGTCTTATATATAACTATATATACATTGCACACATGATATATTAGATATGTAATCATGTGACTATATTATGTAAGGATGCATTTGTCATATAAATATATTTGACCACATATAGCTTTGTATGTTATTATTGGAAAAAAATGAAGTGGTAAAATGAATAAAAGAGTGCCTAAAATTTGAGAAAATGCTACAAATCATTAGCAGTGCATAGTTGTTTAAGCTAACTTCTTTTCAAAATACTTCTTGGTAAGTTTTAGTTCTCGTGAATATAGTGCTATCTGTCTGCACCTCTCTCCCCCCAATGACCTTATTTTAAATGATTTGGTATTTAAAATATTAAACTAAGCCTAATAACAAGGGGAAGATATGCACAGATAGTTAACAGGAGAATGAAAAAATACTCATTATCACTTTTGGTCAGGGAAATACAAATTAAAGTCACAATGAGATACACTCACATCTGTGAGGACTGTGGGAATGTATACTGGTCTAAACCCTATAGAAAACAACATAGAGTTTCTCAAAATATTAAAAATAGATTTACCATATGATCCAGTAATTCCACTCCTAAGTATCTACCTGAAGAACACAAGACACTAATTTGAAAGGAAATACACATTACTTTGTTCATTGCAGCATTTTACAAATGTCAACATATGAAAATTACCTAAGTGGCCAAAAAGATGAATGGATCAGGAATATGTGCCCTCTATATACAATGGAATGCTAGTCAGCTATTAAAAGTTAAATTCTTGCCATTTGCTACAATGTGGATGGAGCTATAGGGGATTATGTTAAACAAAGTAAGTCAGAAGGAGAGACACCAAATGGTGTCATTTATATGTGGAATATAGGAAAACAAAACAATTAAACTAACGTTTTATCTATGCTCACATCTATAAAGACAAACCCTAGATATTTAAATATAGAACTGAAGCTACCTTTTAATTTGCTAACCTTAAAAAATAACACATCTTTGCCTAGATGTTTTAACTTACATAGAACTAAGAATAAAAGAAACATTTTTGAATGTGCTAACCTTATATCCACAGAAATTATTTAGTTATGGTGAGGGGAGGGTAGAGAACAAAGTGGAGAGGGACCGCAATGGATTATGGTGGTTGAATATGAATGTTTTGGTAATGAATATGGAATGTGGTATAGTAACAACACCTGAAAGGGAAGACCCCATACCTCTAAAACACACATTACTGTGTGATCTGATCGAATGTTACCTCAATAAATATACATATTATGCACATATATAATTTCTTTTATTGAGTCATTATAGCTCCTTTGTTTTCTATGCCTTATTTAATTTGCATATGCATTGGAATAAAATAACTCATATTTATAGCAAATCATTTGTTCTAGTAGTAAGAAAGTACTGAGATCAATTTTTTTTTCTAATTATAATATGGTTTAATTATGGTTAGGTGATGTGGGAACTCGAACAATAACTCCATCCTCAAAACACTTTTTTTTATTATTATTTGCAACTGACCATCCTTAATTTCTAATCTAAGTATAGTTGCTCTCTAGGTCCCCTTGTAAAATATAATACTATAATATCATGGGGGTGGTTCAAGCATTCTGTTATTGATTTGTGGATATAAAGTATAAAACTCTGGATGGAGAAGGGAAAAGGAAAGTCTGTCTCTCAGCTATAGATTATAAAAATAAATTCTCTATTAACAAGTGAATCCCATGTTATTTCTCCAAGCTAAACATTTTATGTTTTCTAAAGATCAATCAATGAAACCAAGAGTTAAACCCTTAGCTACCGGGTCTGAAAAATCTAATGCCAAGTTGAACTAAGGAGAGGAGTCATAAAATGACTGTCACAGGTAACTGAGATGACTATAGCCATCATTATTGTCAACAGCATAAATACAAAATGAGCCAGATTCTAAAATCTTTTCATAATGGAAGTTCTAGTGCCCCCAAACAAAAAGCTCTCAGCAGCGCATCACTGTCTAAACACATGTTCTCAGCACAATTCTCTGAAGCATCAAGAATAATTGCATCTGATTCCTATTTATTATGCTTAGAAATGTATGCTACACATTGCACTCATTACAGCCACATGCTGTAGCTTAAATAATAGGTAAGGAGCATAGCATGGAACTTTTCACAGATCATAATAATGACATACTTTGTGTTGATACTCAATCCACTAACTAACTATCAAAATTGCAAATCAATGTCTGCTGCCTGGATTATTTTGATATCTGTTCTTGTCAAGTTCCTATAAGAAAAAAAATACACGTTTCAAAGGAAACAACTTTTCAGGTGTTTTCAGTTGACATTTATTATTTCTCTGTAGCGTCAGAGAAAAGTAATTATGGTAGAGTGTGACAATACTCTTGAAGGAAAAAAAAATGAGAAGGGAAGAGAGTGAAAGAAAAAGGGAAGAAAGGAGGAAAGAAAGGAAGGAATGACAAGAGCAAGGAAGGAAGCAAAGGAGGGAATATTTGCAAAATACATCTTCAACTGCTTTTAAAGTGTTCTGTTACTCAAAGATTCTCTTTGATTGCCTGTGATCATACATTGACCATCAGGACAATGTCTACTAGCTTCTAATCTTTATGTTTATACTTGTCAGCAGTCATAAGTTTCTATCAAGAGAAGAGTACTATTTCAAATCAGCATTTTTAGCTGGCTGTTAAATTGAAAGAAAGGTCTGATGAAGAGAATGTCTAAAAGAGATCCATCATTTAAAAGGGAGGCTATTTATCTGCAGAAAACAACCAGTTGCCCTAAAGTCACAACAAAACAGATTAATGGAAAAAGAAATAACAGATCTCTCAAATCTATGTTTATTGTACTTTTTATTTTAAATATATAGATTTATTTCAACACCTTTTTATTTCTTTACTCTCCCTTTTTTAATATAAAAAAATGCCACTTGGTTTTCCTTTCCTCTCTTTCTATTGCATGTGTTTACATTTAGCATACATTTAGGAGAAATGTATTCCTAGAAATGTTGCCATTTTAAAGATTTTAGATGAAAAGTTTCCAAAATTCAACACAGAGAAAGGAATGCATTTTTGTAGACACATGTTTTCCAGTTATCTCTAAATGTCCCTCTTAAACCAGCCACTTTCTGATGAAAGATTACCCACTCATTAGTTGTGATTTTGGGATTATCCTCCATTATAGGATTTATTTATTAGTTTGGTAGAAAAATAATCATGGACCCAAAAACTTTTATGGAAAGTCTTGCTAATGTTGTAGGAAGAAGAGCTGGGACTCCAGAGAATATATGAAGTGGGGTATTTACTATAACAAGGCTATTTCAGAATACAAAAGGAAAAAAGATGGAAAAGAGGGATCCATATTTTCTTTTCCTTAGCAAAGTTGTAGGTTAATCAAAGGGGATATTTTATAGGTAGCATCAAGGATGTAACTGCACAGCTTGCATTATATATACCTGTGCCCCAAATGGCAGAAACAAGAGTCTTGATGTTAAAATAAATGACAACTTGAATATCACAAAAAAATTATTTGGGGAAAAAAATGCCTGCAACAGAGATCTAAACATCAATATGAATTGCAAATGACCTAGTATTGGCATCATCTATATCAGATATTGCCACACCAATGATTTAGAAACCAGTACAATCAGTGCAATAATCTTTTTACCAGTAAATTCACTGAATATATTCCTACTTTTTCCCTTTTCTATCTCTTTTTTTTTAAATCTATATAGTAGATGCTTTTAGAGTAGACTAGTTGCTTCCATTATATTTTCTCCCTATTTGAGAAATGATGGATTCATACTCCACTTTATGTTAGTTCAGTGCTATAATACCTATAGGCTAGCATGAATTATCACCATCATTATCAAATATTTTAATCCCTATAGTGCACTGAGAAAATAGATAAAGTAAGAAGACTTTCTCTTGGTATTGTGTACTAAAACCTGAAACATCTCATTAATAAACTAAACTAATCAAATAAAGAAAATTTGACATGTTAAAAAGTAGCATAGTCTCAAACTAGCTCAAAATAAGTTGATAAGATAATGCACTGGATAAAACACGAGTGCCTGTTGGATTATAAGATAAGTAGATAAAACTGCCACATTTTTAAGTAACAAATAGTATGGCAATTATAGTGACAGGATTGTAATTTTGCTGATGGCCCCATTGTCCAAAACATAAAAAGCAATATTTTTTGATAAATATGTACTTATTTACTCCCCTTATTTATTTTTTATAAATTTATTTTTAATTGGAGTAACCATGGGATCCCCCATAAGGTATCACCAATGTAGTGTACCCACCACCAAATCACCCATAGATTTTATGACATTCTTAAAAGGTTTCCAATTATTTAATTATATAATATATCATTTTAGAGTTGTTCTACAGAAAAAAAAAAAAACAACTTTCCCAGGATTGAGTCTAATTCAATTACATATTAATGAAACTGAATTACTGAAGACAATTAAATTTGACATGCATTTTATTCTACTACGATTAGTTGCCAGTTTTCATTACATTTGAATGCAACTCACTGTAGGGATTTCATTAGCATTAAATTTTAAATGAGAAAAGTATGTATTTCGAACCTCTAAGTTTTATTATTTACTATGTAAAGGAATCTTCTTCCATGTACACCCAGTCCAAAACCTTGTTAAAATAAGATTTTTTACTACCTTAAATTGAAACAGAAAACTTATTGAAAAGTTTAAAGACAAATCTCATTAGACATTAAAACTATTCACCATGACTTTTTCTTGTCATAACATAATATTTTTTGTGATTCTTGATTACTTAAAGATAGAATCCCTATGTACTTTTGTACAGTGCCACTAGGGTTGTAAATAATGGCCAAAGGCAGACAATACTGAAAGTAAGAGAATCCAATTTCATATTTTTGTCCCAGATGGTTGTACCAAGACTGTATTTAGATTAAAGCAATTTCTTTTTCTACTCTGATGCACACAACCTTTTAAAACGCTGCAACAGAGATATAGGCTTCAATATGAATTGCAAATGACCTTTTAAGCTTTAAATTATTGCTTATGTATCTTAAGCCCCTGCAAAGTTTCACAAACGGGTAACTTCTTGCTTTCCATTGTTCTTTACCTTCATATATTACTTTTCACATCTATTGTGTGCATTTGCATAGGTGTACATTCATTACCTTTTAAAGATGTGGAAACAAACAGGAAAGTATTCTTCAGAGTGGCCTAGATGTCCAGCAGAACTTTTTAACTCTGAAATTGCCCCTACTAGATCTCTTCAGAACATGATAACCAGACACCAATGCCAACTAGAAGACAGAGAAACCCTAATAAACATCTTCCTAGTTGGAAGTAGCAGACAACTTCATATGCTTCTATTGGAATTCAAGGAAAGAATCTGCTTCATCCCTGGCAGACAAGGAAATTTAAAATATATAGCTAAAAGGAAGATTTTCCCCTCCTTCCAATGAGCTTTAAATATGAACTTAAATTGCTGAAGACAATGTTCTAAAAAAGAAATATCATGATATTTAATACATATGAATGTTCTTCACTAGTATCTTAATAGCAAACCATCAACAGGTAGACTTTACAGCAAGCTTTCAATCCATCATAACTATCAGAAGATTATTCTGATTACCCCATCAACCATCAAACTATTATTCTCAAAGAATATATATACAAATACAAATAAAATGGTTAATTCAGAGTTCCTGATTTCACACTTAAATACTATCAGAAAAGATTGAAACAGTCACTGTTGAATACAATTGGGTGAAAACAAAATCAAAAGAACAGCTTAGTTGGGACTGATGGACATGACATATTCATAGTAAAATTGCAGTTAGGAGATATATGTGACTCACCAGCACTGAAGTGCTGGGGGTGACCAACCACTGAAAAAAAATTGGAATTTGATACATTAGGAATAACATTTAAAATTTAGAAATCAATGGTTTTAATACTTATTAAATTTTAAAAACATCCCTGTTCATTTTTTCACACTATGGGATTTCTCCCCTCAGATGCAGTCACCATATTTTCCACCACTAAAATGACCACAGTCCTCCACCACACTTCACTGTGCTCTCCTTCCCCTTGTTCGCTATTCCACCTCCCCCTCCACACACAAATGCACACACTCCTCTGCTTTCTTTCTGAGTGTCTCAGATCTACAGTCTTCTTTCAAGGGATTAATATCAAAGATCTAAATAGAGTTTATACAACTCAACAAAAAGAAACAAGTGATCCAATAAAAAAAAAAAGGCAGAAGAGCTAAATAGGCACTTCTCCAAAGCAGACATACAAATGGCCATTAGACATACAAAAAAAAAACCCAAAAAGCTCATAATCACTTATACTCAGGGAAATGCAAATCAAAATGATAATAGGATACAACCTCACAACTGTGAGAATGGCCCATATCAAAAAGCCACAAATAACAAGTACTGGTGAGGATGTGGAGAAAAAGAAAGCCCTACTACATTTTGGTGATTTTACTATTTAAAATAAATTGTATTAACTAGTGATAATGGAATGTGTAAATTACACCTTGGAATCTGAGTCTTTTTGAAAGATTGATGGGGAAGCTTAGTCAAAGAATTTTAACATAAGTACATAATTTACTATCAACATGGATAATATACAACTAAATAGTATAAGGGATAAAGAAGAATGAAAACAGAGATTCAAGAGTTACAACTACTGAGGGAGGGAGGGGACACAGCAAAATTTAACAGTAATGGAGAGGCAAGTATGAAGAAAGTGATAATCTTAATGATTTAAAATTTAGAATCTGACTTCGTGATAGAACCAGTGACTTTAAAACATTGAACACTATGTGTAAATAAGTAACCAGAACAGTAATCTTGACTTAGTGAAAGACCAGGAACAGGTTCACTTTTCCTTTTGGAAAGTCATAGACTGTAAAAAAAAAAAAGTGGGGGAGGTGTGGTAAACTCTCTTGTGGCAAGCTATGAAGAATAGTGCCAAGAGGATGTTATAGATTTCAGTCAAGGAAATGTAATAAAGTAGACAATAGGAAGGATATTTCTGGAAAATAAAAGTCTCCTAAAGTAGGAGGTCAAATGGAGAGAATATGTTCATTTATGATAAGAAGTTCCATGGTTTGCAGCAGAGAAAAAAGTCATCTTGGAAGAAATGACAGGTCAGGGAAACTAGCAAAGGACAAGTTCAGCCAATAATGAAGAAGTATAACTAAAAATTGGGTGCTACTGAAGCATAGAGGGAAAATATCCCAGCCAAAATGTTTTTATGAAAAATGTTGAAAAGTAAATATTTCTATTTAACTGAAATATTTAGAAGGTAGAATGTTGGAAAGGCAAAGAGAATGAAGGACAGTACTTTGGAAGGAGAGGTAATAACAGCTATGAGTCATAAAAGGTTACCTCAGGATATCTGAATAGGGAAATGAAGGTTGGCTAATGGCTGGATAGTGTCAGTACAGTGAGTTCTAGAACTTAATCTTCCTATATTTCCGAGGCACCAAAGAGTCACCAGGAAGTAGTAAATTTAAAATTCTTTGAAATTATCTTTCATTAGCATTTAAAATATTTGAGGATTAGAGAATGTTCTTATGCTCATGTTCTAAGAACTTCATTTTTCCCCAAAATAGGAGTAGCATTACATCCTGCCATATATTATATCTGACCCAAAGGTATAGCATAACCCCACATATAATCCTTTTTTTTAAGATTTATTTATTTATACATTTAGAGCTGGGGCACAGGTCAGAGTCACGGGAGGTGAGAGGAGTCACAGAGACAGGGCAGGGAACAGAACAGGCAGATCCACCGAAATACACGGCTGAGGGGAGCAGCGGGCAAGGCAGGAGAGGCCTGCTGTGCCATGTGGGTCCCCTCCCCTGCTGGGGCCCGAACCCGAACCCACACTGCTGTGCCTCACAGTGCAGCGCTCAACCAGCTGCACCACCAGGGAGGTCCTATTTAATCCTTTCATAGAAATAGTTTTGTACAACTACAAAACAAAATTCATTTTGAGCAATACCCATTTCATACTTTATTTGCCTCTGTAAAATATCAAAGGAGGAATTTTTTATCATTGGTTCGATTGTTCCATGTGGGTTATTTTATGTTTGCCACTAAGGCTCTTAAAGACTTTTTCTCTGTCTTTACTAATCTTTTGAAATTCTGTGATTTCTGTCACGTACCCCATGTCTACATGACAGCAAACAAATGTTTCAACAGTAATAATTGGTTCCTAGAGGAATGAAAGGCAGGATCCAGTGTCCAAACAGAAACAATAGAGCAGATTTTTTTTTTCCAGTATTTAGAAAAATTGAAGGGAGTTTTTTGCAAATTAAATATTTTTATACCATTTCAATAGTTAAAAATATTCTAATGCCTACCATGAAGCAAAAGAAAAAAATTGCAATATTGTGAGCCCTCTGGGACTGCCCAAATATAACTCTTCTCCCCAAGGATTTCTAGAAACTTTTTGAAAATACTTTTTCCTTTCTGCCCCACTCCACATTTTTCCTTAAAATTCCTAGTACTGAACTGTCCCTCAGAGCCTGAATTAACATTTTAAATTTAGTTAGTAAGAGCAAATATCATGAATTCTCCATTATTTTGACAGAATTGAAATTGCTCTGGTGAGTCATTAATCAGCTTATCAAATACAGAGTGGGATAGCGAATATACTAATTGAAAGTCAAGAAATAGAGCTTAATTGTTTAATGTCAAAAGCTCAGGGACAGATTTCAGGTAATTGCTGGGAAGTCTATTCACATGAGTTTTAAAATACAAGCACTTGATCTGGATTAAACTAAAGCCACCTTCTATTATAGTTATTTAAAAAGAGCTTTGCAGGCACACACACTTCAATATGGATTAAATAAGTAACTTAAATAAAACAATATGTCTGTTTGTAGATAAAATTTTAATTTAAATCTGATACAGAACTACAAAAGTGAAAACAAATCACTTGTATGTAAATAAGAAGGTTCCTTGTTTAAAAAAAGGCATTATAAACAAAGTATGCTCACAAAAGAAAGTACTGTCTATAACTTATTGAGGGCATAATTTGTTTTTAACCTATACTTTAGAGTAACTATGAATTGTTACATTAGTACCATATAAAAATGATAACCACTAATCTTTCAAATGGAACAGAAGAATTTAAACATTTCAGTCTCAATTAAGGGGGATTCAGTTCTATTAAGATGTATACATATGGCCTATAAGTATCAAAATTACTTCATGTAATTTGATTATTTTTCATCAGTCATAGGTCTAGAAAAGGAGAGATCTGGAATTCTTTGAAGATTAGGAAGAAGTTTTAAAACACAAAATAGTAAATGATTTTAATAACAACTTCTATAAGAGAGTAACTTCCATGAATCTCTGATATATATATGTATGGGTGTTTGTGTGTATATATATATATATATATATGAAAATGAAGTTTTAATTTTTGTAGCAGCCAGAAAGGGGTAGCACTGAAGAGGGTTCTGGATGGTTCTGTTCCTCGCAGTTCTGGCATCCTCATGACGCTGCCCATTTAAGCCCATGTCCCAACTCAGGTGCGCCCACTTGCGCATGCCCATCCTGGAATGCTGGCAGCACCTCAGGTGTCCATCATTAGTGGTGGGCGGGTGGAAATACCTGATCAACCTTTATCCTACACTTTTCAATCTGTCTTATAGGTCTTTCAAGTGGGATGACTTGCCAGCATATCAGTTTCTACATGTTCAATACATGTTCAAAACTAAACTGTTAATACATCTCCTCATCCAAACCTGGCTCTCTACTCTCATTATCCTTCTTGATCTCTCTTGACTGTGCCACCCTCATTAATTATGTCTTAAACTTTGGCATCATTGTATGTGTTTTTCAAAAAAAAATTTTTTTTTCAGCAACTGAGATTCATAGTAATATTGAAAAGAAGTTACAGAGATTTTCTATACAATGCTCCCACACATGCATAGCCTCCAACATCAACACTGTCTGTTAGTTGATGAACCTCTGACAAATCATTATGATACAAAGTCTATAGGCTATTATGGTCTGCTCTTCCTGTTCTCTCTGATGGATTTGCATAAGTAGATTATGACATGTATCTACAAATAGAATGTCAGAAAGAATAGTTTTTTCTATTCACAGCTCCCAATTCATAGCAATTATTGATCAGACAGTTTCCACAGTTGTTTTTTTCTTTTCCAAAATGTCATCTAGTTGGAATTTTACACTATGTAATTTCAAATTGGCTCCTTTTGCTACGTGATACCCATGTAAGCTCTTTTATTGCTTGATAGCTCATTTATTTTTAGCACTGAATAATATTCCATTATCTGGATATATCATAGCTGTCCTGTCTACTACTGAAAAACATCTCGGTTGTTTTCAAGTTTGGAAAATTTAGTTCTGTGTGATAGGACATATTGTACATGCTTAACATATTATGTTTTATGTGTTTTAAAATAATTTCTCCAAAGCTAAAATGATATACATGTAAGATAATGGTGTCAAAGTATGAAGAAAAAAACAATGGAGAAAAAAAACAATGGGAACAGATAAGTAAACCAGGGTGGTTAACATACAAAGTATGGAGGAAAAAGACTCTGTTCTTACCATTCCTCCCTCCCCTTTCCTGTTTTCCAACCTTGTTAAATCTGTTACCTGAACAGTGACACAGGTTTTTCAGTGGGTCACCCAGCCTTTAAACTCTCTTGAATACAATGCAAATTTTATAAGAATCTAGATTATATTCTTATATTTTCAGAAGCCTCAATTGAAAAAGAAATTAACATCTTAATTTTAACTCAACATTCATGTTCCATGGTAATCTGGCTCATGGCTTAAATCCTTTTGTTTCTCTCGCTTCTCTCACCAATATCACCTTCAATAATACTAGACATTGCTCCCCAAATCTATTATTTTCTGTTATTTTTCTGATCTATTGTCCTCAAATGTTAATGCCATACTCTATGTCTCTATTTCATGCAAATCTAGTCTAGTCTTACCTTTTGCATTTTAAGTTTTAAGGTTCTACTCAGGTTTTCTGTTGAATTCTTCCTAATTTCAAACAACATGAGTGATATCTCTGTTTTTGTATAGTAATTAATCTGCAAATTTGTACTTAACAGTTTCTACTTCATAATATAATTGTAAACAATTTGCTATTTATCTTTTATTCTAATATGTGAAATTGTAGAGAATGATTGTATATATCCTTATTTATATATTATTCAAAATGTATATTAATATACATTGTACTTAGACTTAAAGCAAAAGTAAGTTTCTGATCCCGATCCTTCCCATTGCCTTAACAACTGAAGCATCATATTGAGTTCTAATAGGTAACAAAATTCACTAATAACAATTTCACATACTGGAAATTTTGTCTCCTTTTGTGCTCATCAGTGTTAGTTAAATTTTTCTTTGCCAAACATTGGAAGTATATAAATGACAGTGAAATAAAGGAGAGAAACCATCAAACTTTTCTTTGAAAAGGCTCTTTGATGATCATCAGCCCCTCACAAAGTACCCCTAAAGACACTGACCTCTTTATCCCATATGTTTAATTTGTTTTAACTCTTGCCAAATCAAAATCCTACCTCATCACAGTTGATTTTAGATATTAGAAACACTGTTTTCTCAGTAGTTATATTAATATTTTATTCTTCTCCAGTATCATTTGTAATTAAATTTTTTCAGTAGTCTTTTGAACACAAAGACAGTAAGACTACCTATTATTTTTTCCATATTGATTTATAAGATTATTTTTTAAAAGTAATTTAATTTTTAAAATTATTTATTTTTAATTAATTATTTTTAACTGAAATAATAATAAAACCCTTTATTTTCTTTTTTTTCTTCTTACACAGGCGTTTCTCTTAATGAAATCTTTGTACATTTAATTTCATCTTGTTATTTTCTTTAAAGAGAACCCAGGTTAATATATTAAAAATATCGATATCATATTTAATAATAGAAAAAAAGCACAAAAAATATTAGTAGGAATTAAAATATCAATAAGTGTGGGTACAAAAGTTTATTTCTTTTTAAGATAGCATAATTGTGAGCAAATATTAATGACTAAAGATCTAATATTTTACTGGATTTTTATTAGTTATATGAGTTATTTGTAAATAATGTATATTAAGTTCTTGTTGAATGTAGCCTGCGGAAATATTTTCTAGTATTTGGTAGGATGGTTTCTCATTTTGACAATACTTTTTTCACTGTGCAGAGCTCTATAGTTTGATAGGGTCTCATTTGTTTATTTTTGTGTTGGGTTTCCCTCATTATTGGAGTTAAGTCTCTAATGATATCCCTGAAGCCAATGTGAGAAGAGCTAAATAGACATTCGTCTAATGACACAGATGGTCAACTGCCACATAAAAATAAAAAATTGCTCATCATCATGTATCAGCAGGGAAATGTAAATAATAGCCATGGAGATAATACCTAACTTCCATGAGAAAGACCCATATCAAAAAGACAAGAAACAAGTGTTGGTGAAGGAGCAGGAATAAAAGAATTGCCCTGCATTATTGATGGGAATGTAAACTGATTCAGTCCACAGTATAAATGTTTTTTTTTTCTCCAAATATTAAAAATAGATATCTAACATAGGATCCAGCAATTCCACTCCTAGGTCTCTACCCAAAGATTGCAAAAGCACCACTTTGAAAGGAAATATACACTCCTGTATTCATTGCAGCACTATTTAAATAGAGCTAAGTTATGAAAACAACCTAAGTGTCCAACAACAGATGAGTTAAGTGAAGGGACATGATATGTAAACACAATATATATTCAGCTATTTAAAAAGAACACATTCTATTTGGGCCATTGAAGAGGATTATGCTAAGTAAAATGTATCAGAAGGAGTAAGACAAATATCAAATGATTTCACTCATAAATAGACTACAGAGAAACAAAACAGAGGAATAGATTAAACTGAACTAAAATAAACCTAAGAACCCTTGACTATAAAATTGAGACTTCCAGAGGGAAAGACTGTGTGGAGGAGCAAATGGAAGAAATGGTCCAAACTACTATGGTGGTGGACTATGGGTGCCTTGGTGGTGCGGGTTGTGTGATATAAAACATCTGAAGAGGTATGCACCTATACCTCTAAATCATATAGATTGTTGTAAACAATGTAATTTCAGTAAAAATAATAAAATGAACAAAGCAATAAAAACCCAAGAACATACTTTGTGATTCTATCATTGATAGTTCCTAAAACTGTGCTACTTGAGGATCATTTTTATTTAATATAAATATCACAACAATATATATTACACTTTAAAGTAATTCCTATTCAACTTTAAAGCTATAATAAGTGTGTGTTACAGCATTTGACTTGAATTCCTTCAGTTACTAGTAAGAATAGTTTGAGAGACTGGTGGAGAAGTGCACTAGAGTGTCAAGCTTTCAACAAGGCCTTTACAAAGTGCTCAGCTTCAAACTCAAATATTTATGTCAAAATGTCTCTAAACTGTATTTGACCAATCAATGTTATCTTCCACTGAATGGTTAGGTAGCATAATTTGTTTAAACCAGTAACCATTTTGTCAGACTAAGTGTTCCTAATCTATTTAATCTTTTGTTTATATATGAGATTCTTATTATTTACCTTTTCCTTATAATACCTGCCAAATTATATACTAATCATTTATAGATCAATAATACAAAACCTGAAAAGAACCTTAAAATGAAGAAAATGCCCCACTGAGTTTAACCTAATATGATCTTTAAGTCATTCATATTCTCCATGGATGACCTTTGAAGGTCACAAAACACATTTTGAATTTATACTATAATAAGGAAGTAAGAGTAAGTTTCTATATGAAATTACTTTAAACAGCTAAGACATCTTGTAGTTCTTGTACCTATCTATTAAAAACCCCCTTGAAATTATGTTTTCTAAGGTAGGGACCACAGAATTCAAAATGATTTCTTGAAATTTACTGACCATCAGACAAATTCAAATTAAAGATCATATACAAATCAGTGAGACAAAGATACCAGCTTCCTCCTTTCTTTTTCCCTTGGCAAATATGTCATGAGAGGAAAGATCCAGTATCTTTCTACACATTGACCCATACAGTCCTGTTACTTTGAAGCCAGCCATACAACATTGGAACTGTGAGGATATGCTGCCAAAAGTACAGAAGGCCTTGGCAGTGAACAGCAACATTTTGCATATTTGTACTGTGCCCATTGCAGTGACAGCTGCTGAGACAGATTTCAAAGTCTTTTCCACCACCAGTTACCTACGTATTTCTATCCTTGGCACCTCTTCCAAAAATAGAAAATGCCAGCTGTTCTTTTTGGTCACCAAGGTAATACATAGAATTGTTTCCACCCCCAACATAAATAAATAAGAAATAATATGATGGGAAGTAAAAACTACGCTGAAATGGGGGATAACCAACCCCCAAAAAAGTTTTTATTTGCTCATCCGTCTAGCACATCAATACGTTTGGCTCACACTTTATCCAAAACATCCTGCTGCTGCTAATCTTTCCTGAAAATACAAACAACACTGGAGGAAAAAAAATCCACTAATAGCTTGGATTATGTGTTATTTGAGGACTTGGGGGGATTTCAGCATGTTCCTTAAAGAGTGCCAGAAAATAGCAATATCCTATAAATTTCACTAGTTGATGCAGTGGTTCCTATCCCAACTTTGCTAATTCATAAAAGTTTTATCATACTATGGGTAGTATAGAATAGTTAAAATCCAGTTAGTGGGGAAAAGCAGCTTTTAAAAATAATTGGCATGTGGAAAAGACCAAGATAAAGAAGTTTGTGTATGTAGATTCTTTCATATTCAACATAGACATAACCTTGATAAAAATAGAGACTAGCATCATTGTAGTTAAACCTTAAAATGCTTATCTATTATTATAAGATCTGCATAAGTTTTTAATAAGTTTTCAAGTTTCCCTCTTCTAAATATTATTTTTCATACTTGTATCTCAAAAAGATAGACCTTAAAACATGCTCACAAATACATTAGCATAACACTGAAAAATATTTTATCACTAAAAGAATAGTCTATCACTAAAAGAAGAAAAAAATAGGCTTCTCATTTGGATTTTTTAAAATTTTATTGCATTTATTTAAACAATGTAATTATGACATAACATGTTTATAGTACATGTTCAGCATGTTATTACTTCAAAGGAATAGTTCTTTTATTTCTTTTTTTTTATCATTTTCCCTTTAATTTATATATATTTGACATCAATTGTAATCCCCATGTATTCCCCATCACCACATCACCAGTGCACCATCACTTCAGTCTCCCATGCTCCCATCTTCCCTCAACCCTCCCCCACCCTCCTCCCCACCAAGTGTCCCCAATTTGTCCTCGTCTTTTCATTTTTGGTTTTTGTGTCTTTATTGTTATTATTATTATTATTATTATTGTTCTTATTCCTTCCCTTGATCCTTATTTGGTTCCCTTATATTTCTCCTAGGGGAGGAACCATCTGGTATTTTTCTTTTGCCTTCTGAGTTATTTCGCTGAGCATAATCCCTTCCAGTTCCATCCATGTTCCTATGAATGCCTCTAGATTCTCTTTTTTGATTGCTGAATAGTATTTCATCATGTGTATGTACCACAGCTTCCTGATCCACTCATCTGTTTTTGGGTTTTAAGTTCTACAACAGGAATCTTTAACTTTTAATAATTTTAATAGATTTCACACAATATATTGCAATATTTGTTCAAATTAAATATTGAAATCATAAACATTTGAAACTTCTTATACCTCTAATTATATAAGATTTTGGCAAAAAATCATTAAATTTTACAGATTCGTCTTATTTGAGTGAATAAGGACATAACTGATTTTTTAAAATTTGTTGTACTTTTTAATTTCACACTTACTATATTCACATAATATTTAAAATATGAAGAGTCAAGCCCTCCCTGGTGGCATAGGGGTTAAAGTCAATGCTATTAAGCTATGGTCAGCCACTTCAGTATGAATTCAATCCCTAGCCAGGAAGCTAACCTGGTAACCATGGTACAGCAGACTTGTCCTGTCTCTCTCTCTGTTCCCCTCAGCAGTGTATCTCAGCAGATCCACCTGTTCTGCTCCCCAGTCTGTCTCTGGTGAATCCTATCACCCCCTACACCTCTGGCCTACACCCAAGTTCTTGTATACATAAGTAAAAATAAATCTTTTTAAAAATTAGACATGAAATCAACCAACCAAATAAATCAGTGACTCAATATTATAATAGCCCCCTTATCAATGATGATGTTACTCATTTAATATTTTAAATGTTGTTCCAATTGAAGATACTTTCAAGAAAATAGGTAGATGCAGTGTAATTCTGGTACTAAGAAGATGAATTATACTATAGATATAAAAACATCTATGTAAGATTTAGTCATGATAAATACTTTTCACTCCAGCTACTTTCTGCTAGACTGTTAGTTGTTGTAATTATTATTTTATTTTATTAGAAAATAACCAATTATCTCTTTGAAGGAACCAACATGTATCCAGTACCAGTTTATTCTTTTTTCTCTTTAGAGCATTCTTCTCCTACCTATACTCTTCTTCCCTTCAGACTTGAAAGTGTGCCTGCTTCTCAACTTAGTTTTACTACTAAGGGATATCATCTTACACTTGGGTGGTAATTAAGGACTTCCCACATTAGACTTTAATTCCTACCAGTAATTTTTTATAGACATTCAAATGATTCCTCCTCTGTCCATGTACACCCCACTCTCCACCTCTCTTAGAATAGTGAAATATCTATAACTTGCATTCTTGCAAGCATACACCAGTGGTGAACAGTGGCTTAAAATGTCCCTAATATTACAGATGTAAAAGGACTAGTCATGTACTTAGTACTGTAAGAAATGCTGTCAGATGGTTCTCTTATTAAATATAGAAACCTCACTCATAGGAATATTGATGCTTTCAAGACACTAGACTACAAGTTCAGTATTTACCTTCAAAGAGGTTTATGCGTAAACTTTTCAAGCATTATTTGGGATGTGTTTCCCCTTAACCAAATGAAAATTTTAATTTATTAAATCTATACAGTTTTGAATGTTGATACCATTTTTCAGGAACACTAAAGTAGACCAGAAGTCCCATGGTGTTATAACTCAAAGTGGAAACTTTGAGAACTGGAAATGAGGTTTTGATTCGTGTTGTTTTGGGGGCAAAACACTTGTTTTTTCACTGTTCCTGTCCTTTTCGCCAGAGTGTCTGTGTGGGACTGAGCACACAACAGGTCAACTACAACCTCTGAAAAATCATTCTGTAGATATGGCATCAAGAAAACTCATCTGTAGTTTCTTGATTGAGATACCCCAAATAATCCAATTCAACTGTTTCTTTGCTGTCAGAATCCATATTTTTCATTTTCTTTGACTTTCCAATACTTTCACACCTTTGTTTATTTAATATTTTAACAACTATTTATTTAGCACCCTCTACCTAACAGACATTATGTATGCACTTTGATCTCTAAAATCTTGTAAGTACCCTGTGTTTTGAGTACCCTGTATATTTAAGAACACAAATTTAGAGAACTTAAGGGATTTTCTCTCAAATATACAGCTACTAAGTTAAAAATGAGGCCTGGATTTTTTTTTTAAGATTTACTTATGCATACAAGAGTTGGGGTACAGTAGGTCAGAGGCATGGAGGGTGAGAGTATTCACTAGAGACAGCATGAGGAACAGAACAGGCACATGAACTGAAATACACTGGTGAGGGAAGCAGTGGGCAAGGCAGGAGAGGTCTACTGCACCATGTGGATCCTCTCTCTGGTTGGGGATGGAACTGATGCTGCAGTGCCACAGATTCTTCACAGTGCATTCTCAACCCACTGTGCCACTAGGAGGCCCCAGGCCTGGATTTTTTGCTGAATTCACATTTACCTAGTTTCACAGAGTGTATTTTATCTTGATCTTACTTCTTTGTCTTCTACTTCATTATTATCATTTCTCTGCTAAATTTAGTGGAAAGAGGACTGGATTTCAGGGTAGTTTGTTATAGTACATTTCAACCATATCAGTAATAATCAAGATTACACAAAATACATAGTCATTCATTATTGTTTATTAAAAACTAAATTATGTCTTTTTAATGAGGTTGAACTTCAAGTTTATTAAAGTTTCAGTTTTACTATTTACAAAAAATTTTCACCATAAAACTCTGGAAGTAGAATAATTTTGAGGTAATTCATAGCTAATTTAGCTGTAATAATTATCTGATGATGGCAAAGCTGAAGTCTGGTTTTAGGTTTTGTAAGTAGAGATTCTGCATTAAGAGGTAATTTTATAGGAGATCATATTTGGTTTTTGAGCTTAGAAGTGATTAGGAGTCTCCCTGGTGGCACAGTGAGTTAAACTATGCACTGTGAAGCAGACCACAGCCACTACAGCATGAGTTTGATCCCTGCCACAGGCCAGGGTGGTGACCCAAATGGCGCAGCAGACCTCTCCTGCTTCGCCCGCTGCGCCCCTCAGCAGTGTATTTCAGTCCATCTGCCTGTTCTGTTTCCCACTCTGTCTCTGGTAAATCCTCTCACCCCCATGCCTCTGGCCTGTACCCCAGTTCTTGTATGCATAAATAAATAAATCTTAAAAAAAAAAGAAATGAAATGAGTAACAAATAGCCTTTTTATTAGGAAATAGGAAATGAATGACTCAAGACCTAAATCTTTTGACTGGGATTAACTCCCGTGTTGATAACTGAGAACAGACTTAGCCCATGCATTTCATGAATCTCTATTCAGATATCTCTTTTTCATACATGAAATTTCCTGGGTCATAGTTCTTAAACTCTTAGACCATTTAGGTCAATAATGTTTGTGCTTGTGTTTTTCATAAGAAACTTTTGCTTTTTTATTAGATATGAATGTAATTATACTCAGTCATAAGATTTTTCAGCCACAAAGTGTTGACTACATCACTAAAGTCTAGTTAATAATGAATAGTTGATTAAATTGGAGCTGCTCAAAACATTCTTTGGAATCAATATAGGTCCCCAATGACACCCAACCTCCCATTATCAATGATATGCAATTGGAAAAATGCATCTAGAAAATATTTGCAATATGCATTTTTGGAATTAGAAAATATAGATAAAAGTGCGTAGCTGTCATTGTTCATGTTATTGACTTTATGAGAAAATTATGAGTACATCAGTCTATGAAATTTTTTCCAGGTAAAAGAAATTATCAAATATAGTAGGTTACGCCATGGCAGATTAGCTGGTAATATACAAAGTAGATACTGTCAGTAATTATTTATAGACTTTAACAGCTTATGATTATTAGCACTTGGAGATGTTGAATGTTTCCTTGGACTAAACATATATCCAGAATTAGTACAGGATTTTAGTTAAAATTAATTGGATCAAGAATAAAAGATATAGTTGAAATCAAGAGTAAAGGATATCAGTAAAATATCAATTATATTTCTAAGTAAGATTCTACACAGAATATGAAACTATTTATTACTCTTAATGTTATTCCAAAAGTTCTGAAGCATTTTCTGTTTTATGCAAAAATATGAAAAATATTTTCTGTAGACATATACTTATGGGAACTTTAGTTTCAATCATAAATAATAAATAATACAATGGTTTCCTTATGAATAGATGAAGCATAGATTATTATATATCTAAATTAAAATAAGTTCAAATTTAATGCATTAGGGAAAAAAGCTAATTTGCAAAATTTTGAAATGGACCTTCATTTCTCATTCCCATATACTAAATGTATCTTGTAAATAATTTGTGATTTTTCCTTTAAGTATGTGATTTACGTTTCAGAAATCATGAGCTTTTGTTTGAAATGTCATCACCACCACAAGGATTACTGAAACTCAGTTCACAAGCCATGATCATTCCATTGATTCAAGAATGTAGAAAGAAGACAGCTTGATTTTGTAAAGATAGACTGCTGAGCAGCAAAATAGCTAAGCTTTAACTCATGATTGTATCTAAATGGAATCTGCAGTTAGAGAATAAGTAAATCAGACTATTTCTAAAAGGATGGCCTCAAAAATATTCACTTCTGGGCACCCCTGGAACACCATGGGATGTCATTTGTATAAAAGGGCAGGTTTCTATGCTTAGGAGCAAGCCATGGTTGATTGTCCCTAACTACTGAATACAATGACATAATGAATTTGCAACACTGTTCATTAAGCTGCAAGGGTGGTTCATCCCAGAGGTTAATATAGTAAGATTAAAGGTAGCCTAAGAATAAAATGAAATCATAGAGTTTCAAGATCTTTGGCATACCATCTCACAATATAGTAGTGGAAAATCAAAGCAACTGCTATTCATGTTTTGGCATGTGTGTATAAGAACATTGCCCCCATTACACATCAACATGTTAACTACTACTCATCAGCTAGTCTCATTTAGCATTAATTTTCTTACCTGTTGCTGTAATAACTACATGGAAAAAATTGATATACTGAGAATGTTTCAACCAATATTTGATGTTAACTTAATTTAACTAAATTGGTAGTGTCACTAATAACATCTTACATCCAAAGTTAGAACAGATTCAGTGAAATCTAGAATGAAGTTAGTGTTTATAGAAATAAAAACATATAGAAGAGGGATAGAGGGAATTGAAATTATGGAAATAAACAAATCGCTTTTTTTTCCAGTAGCAGAAATTGAGAATTTTTTTTAAAAATCTACTTGAGTATATGACAGTGTTTGGGAAAACTATATGGAAAAATATTAACTGTGCAACATTCAGTATTGTCAATGTTTTAAATAAGTATTAGTTCTGATTAAATATTAGTCATCAAATTAGTCATTTAACCATGAGTGCATTCTACTAAGCATGTAACAGTATCTCATTTTTATTTTAATTAGTAATTCTACAACAACATATGATGTTAACTATCTTTTCATATACTTATTTGCAATCTGTATACTTTCTTTTCTGTGCCATCTTGGAAAAAGTCAGCTGCCTATTCTGGATTATAAAAAGTTAGGCAAGCTGGGGCCTCACTGGTGGTGCGAGGAGTTCAGTACCGCACTATGAAGCTATCTACAGCTACTGCAGCATGAGTTCTATCCCTGGCTATGGTGGTGACCCACACAGCACAGCAGACTTTTCCTGCCTCTCCTGCTGTTCACCTCAGCAGTGTACTTTAGTAGATCTGTCTGTCTGTTCCCACTCTGTCTCTGGTGACTCACCCTCCCACACCTCTAGCCTGTACCCCAGTTCTTGTTTGCATAAATAAATAAATCTTTAAAAAAAACCATTAGGCAAGCAACGTAGTACTGGAGAAGAATATACCAAGAAATTAATGAAAATAATATAGTGTTTAATGTTACTTTTAAATATAAAAGGGCAAAAGTAGAAATTAATAAGAATGGAATTATTAAATCCAGATTGTAGGAAAATATACCTAGTTATTGTCATTTATTAGACCCAAATTTTTCAAAATGTGGGGTTCAGAATTTGTTACACTATCTCTCATTTTCTATATAATATTATCCACATTTCCTTTATTCATTTGCATAACTGAATAATTGAGCTCTGACATCCCCTCCACTTTTTCGTAAACATCCAAATTACAGACATATATCCTGTCCTTTCTTAGAATTTCAAAATTGTTGGTTACTAGAAATGTGTACTATTATAGATTTTACCTTTCTGTATACAAAAAGAAACATTTCCATTCCCTACAGTAAAAATAGTCCACAATGGAACAGCTGATGATGCAGCCACATGCTGGGGAAAATATTTCACTAACAGACTCTGTCATGTGGATTATTACAAATGACAATGAGGCGCTAGATATGGTAAGCTTCCAGATACATTTCTGACAAAGCCAGTTGAGTGAAGATGTGAAATCAGATGTGCCACTTTTATAGCCTCAGCACCCAGTCTCAAAATATGCTCTTACCCTTAGGGTTTGTATTGTATACAAACGCAGTGAATAAAGATTCTGAACAAAGATTCATGGAGCTGTAGGGAAAGCTAATTCACAATAATGTGCTTTTATTTATTGATGAACTTTTTTCAACTTACCTTCTGCTATTAGTGAAATTGTTCTTTTGAAAAATTTATTACACAATCACTTTTTCCATTTCAGTTTAATTTCTAGGTATTATCAGTGTTTTAAATTCTGTGTCAGAATATTAATGTTTGATATCTTTAAAGGATGTTTCTTGGATTCTATATCTTGATTTACTGCCTTTGAAGTTAGGTTTGCTTCCCACCATACTCTCTCGAAAAACACAGACTTGGGAGTTGTTGACAAGATATAGGTATGCTCGTTGTGGTAAACAGTACCTCTAGGAGTCTGGAATGGAGAACACACAGCTTATTTGATTTTGCTTCTATAAAATGCATCAATTAAAGAAACATGGTGCAGCTGCTTAAGTGCAGAAAATAAAACTTGATTGAACTAAGATTGGAGTACCAGGAATCACAGAACTGAATAATAGACCTGTGTAGCCATTAAAATAAATAATTTAAAACATTTTTTATAAAAAAAATATGAAATTTTAATACATAGGGCACAAATCAGGAAAATCTTTAGACTAATTTAAATTCCAAAGTGGATATTAGGTCAGTCTGTCTAATAGCTATTTATCCATGTGCTACCACCTAACTCAAGCCACCTAACCTCAGAAAACACATTTTATGGATTTGCATATTTCAGCATGTTTTTTTTTTCCCCCTTTTAAAATGGTATAATTCCTCTTTCTTCTCTGAGAGCTTGCCCTGAATTTTGTACTTAGTTCATATTTTTTTATCACGTAAGAGTGTGTTCTGATCTTTATTTGAATACCTCTCACACCATGGATGCATGTCTCTCTCCCTCATTTGAATTTCTTAGAAGATGGTTCATGTTCTATTTACATTTACATTGCGTTCTCTTCTATACCGTCTTGTACAAGGACTGCAATATTCTGCAATAATTTAGTTGCATTCCCTCTCTAATGAGAAAAAGTTATGAATCTTTACCTTCTAGAGACATAATGTATAATTTTATAATAATTGCAACTAACAACTATAAATACAAAGAGAGACAAATGAGTAGTTAAAATCCTAAAGTTGGTAGCACTCTTTATTTTGCCTTTTGGCCTCAGCTTCCACAAAAATCCTGCTTCTCTTATATAATAAACAGTGGCACCATTTAGAAAACATCCACGGTATGATTTCCAACCATAACCTTCAGCTCAAGGCAACATGCCCAGGACCTGTTTTGAATTAACAGTGAGTCAACTCAGTACTGTGCCATTAGAGGAAAAATCTTTAGGACTGAAGCAGAAAGACTTCTCAGAAATTCTAATCCCTTACTAAAAGGGAAAAAAATAAGGAGAAAAAAATTTAATAAATTATAATCTTGTGAGTAGAGATGAATAAAGTATTGACTAACCTTCTAATTTTCCCACCAAGATTTCTGTGATCCAAAACCTTGTTAAGGAAAATCTAATTTTTTTTTTCTAGTGGCTTAGCATAAGAAAATTAAAACAGTGTAAGTTAATATTTCTTGGTTTAGAAAGCAATCTTGTTAATTTGATATTGTTTAGGAAAAATATGTTAATACGACAGTACAGATTTCTTTTAGGGAAATTCAAATGGACAGTGTAAAATAAACTATGGAAAAGAGTAAGAAAAAAAAATCTATCCTTTCTCCTTGTAACTTTCAGAATTGAGATGATCTAATTGCACAATATTTAAGGCAATGTCCCTAGTTTTATTGGAAATATATCTTACATGACTATGTTCTGTATTTTTCTCTATTCTCAGAGCTCATTATCTGAAGTCCTTCCTACTAAAAACAGATGGTATTAATATTATAAAAGAAAACAATGATTTTTTACCACTCCAATCATTTGTGTACTGAATTTTATAGTCAGTAATCTCTAGAAAACAATCAGCATAAAAATATGCAATTATTTATTATCTTTTTTCCTATGCAGTTTGTGTGTAAATTTTGACATCAATTGTTAGAATTTTAGTTGATGACTTTGGTTTTCACAACCAGGTTTCTAATTCTTCTAAGGCCGTTCTTGAGAGAGATTATATAAACCCCTTGGACCAATGATAATTGGGTGAGGGAAAAAAATATATATATGTAGTTAGTCTATGTAGGACACTACTATTTATCTATTAGAAGGACAGAGTGGGCAAACTGACTCCAGAGAGAAAGAGCTAACACAGCAAAAACTTCCACCTGCTGATTCCCAAACCCAACACCAGTTTCCCAAGTATATTAAGAGGACCCAGTAAAAAGAGGGAGAGAAAAATAAGGTACAAAACAATTAATATGCCTTGCCACCTAAACCATGGCATCTTTTGTAATTGAACATTTTTTTCTTTTATAAATACATCTTCTGGAGAGCAGCAGAAGGATTGAATACTTGCTAGAATTATATGATTAGTCAAACATGTCATAAAACAGAAAGAGAATTATAGGCTGATTCATCAGAGTATTATCAAATGACTGTTCTAGTCATCTATAGTGCAACAAACTACACTAGATGATAGGGTTTTAAAACAACTAGAATCAATTATTCTGCCACAAAATCTGCATTTTAGGCATGGTTCAGTGGGGAAAGTTCATCTTAGTTTCTTTCACCTTCAGTTGACATTGGACACTGGACTCCCTATTTCTGTAATGTGTCTATTGTAATAATGCTGCAATGAATGTGTAGACATGCTGGTGTTCTTTTCTTTGGGTATATGCTCAAAAGTGGAATTATTGAATTGGTAGCTCTATTCTCAATATTTTAGGGAAAATCCATACTGCTTTCCATAAAGACTATACCAATTTATGTTCCCACAATAAAACCACAAGGGTTCCTTTTCCTCCACGTCCACATCAAAACTGGTTATTTCATGTCTTCTTGGTAATATTCATTATAGTAGGTGTAAGGTGACATTTCATTGTAGTTTTGATATACATTTCCCTAATAGGACTTTGAATACCTTTTCATGCACCTGTTGTTCATTCTAGTTTATTTCCACTTCGGAGTTTTTTATTATTTCTGAGATTGTTTTCCACCAAATCTGTTTCTCTAACCACTTTATTTCTGAACCATTTTTAAATTAACTTTTTGTTAATAATGCAGTTGTACTCTATTGCATTGCATGTCATTGTTCAGTTTTCCCAACACTATTTATTGAAGAGATTATCCTTTCTCCATTGTACATTGTCAGTTCCTTTGTTGTTAATTCTATTATCCACATAAGCATGGGTTTATTTCTGGGCTCCCTGTTGAGTTCCATTGCTCTACGAGGTTGTTTTTATGCCAATTTGTACTGTTTTGATAGTTCTGGAATATAGTTTGAATCAGGAACCATGATGCCTCCAGTTTTGTTTTCTTTTATTTTTCTCAATATTGCTTTGGTTGTTTGGAGTCTTTCATGGTCATACAAATTTTAGATTTGTTTGTGAAAAATGCTGTTGAAATTTTCATAACAATCACAATAAATCTGTAGATTGCTCTAGGTGTTGTGAACATTTGAACAATATCAGTATTCCCAAATGATGAATATCTTCCCATTTATTTGTGGCTTTTTAAATTTCTTTCATCCATAACATATAGTTTACCATGTACATTCTTTTACATTCTTGGTTAAATTTATTCCACATATCTTACTTTTGGCAACTTCTCCATAAGCTTAAATTATTTCACAATAAAAAATGAAAATAAATCAATGAATCAAAGTTCTGCATGTGACCATGATAGTGCATTCTTGTATTCAGACCTTCATGAAGTCTCCACCCTAGAATGATGTTGGATCTCGTGATTTGCTTCTGATGAATCGAATATGGCAGTGACAGTGTAATATCACCTCTAATATTCAGTTATAGAAGACTTTGCCTTTGATTTTCCTGGTATTCCTTCTCTGACTTTTCTCACTTGCTTGCTCTGATGGAGAAAGCAAAGAACTGAGTGTGGCTTCCAGCCAACAGACCTCAAAGAACAGAGAATTTCAGTGAACAGTGTGAAAAGAATGAAATCCTGCCAACAAGCACTAAGTGAGCCTGGAAGGGGATCCAGAACCAATTGAACTTTGAGATCAATGTGGCCCCAGGCAGAACCTTGATTGCAGCCTCCTGAGATCCTAAAGGATTTAGGCCTGATTCTCAACCATTGAAAGAATAAGATAATAAACATGTGTTGTTTTACACTGCTGAATTTTGGTAGAATTTGTTATGCAGCAATAGATATATAATACAGTAAGAATAAAAAGAAACAAGATAGGAATCTGAACTATGAACTTGAATGTGAAGAATTTGCAGTGAAAAGATGAATATCAATAAAAGACTAACATGGGAAAAATAAAACATCATTATCATGGATGCAGTTTCAGAAATATCTAGAGGAATTGCTGCAGAGAGAAACTCACATTCATTATTTAAAATTGTCTCAGACAGACTTAAAAGGAATTACTATATATAATTATACTTTGGTAATAAAAAAATCACTTCTGAGTCATATTTGGTTTGAATCATGGTCTGTCTTTGCTGTAAATAAACAAAATGTATTGGGGTCACCTGAGCTTTAGATCTGAATACTAGTTCTATGGTATACATTTTTCACTTGGGTTCTAAAAACAAAACAATGAAATTAGATGGAAATCTTTTTTTTCATAGTAAATTATTTTGCATTCAAACTCAAAGTCAATTATTTTGTTTTTAAATTAATTCCATTGTCTTTATTTCCACTTTGTATTATGTTTAATATATTTATAGTTGTTAAGATCCTTCTGGGGCCTATCAGGTGTCGCAAGGGGTTAAGGACCGCACTGTGAAGTTCTTAGCAGCCACTGCAGTGCCGGTTCGATCCCCAGTTGGGGAGTTGACCCACATGGTTCAACAGACCTCTCTTGCCTTGCCCACTGCTCCCCTCATCAGTGTACTTTGGTCAGTCTGCCTGTTCTATTCACTGTTGAGTCTGTCTCTGGTTAATCTTCTCACCTCAAAACCTATGACCTGTACCCCAGTTCTTAAATGCATTAATAAATAAAATCTTAAAAAAAAATCCTCTCCTCCTAGCTGGGAAAAAAAAAAAAAAGCCAGGTCAGTTAGATTTATAGGTGTGTATGTATGTATATGTGTATGTATGTGAACTCTATATATACTGTTATTAAATTTCATTAAATAATGGATAAACCTAATAAACTTAGCCATTCGGGGGAGAGGTTGGAGGGGAGTCTTTGGGAAAGTACTTAAATATACCAAACAGAAAAATAATCAGTACCAAATTCAGTTTTCCTTATAAATTCCAAATTGTTGTTCATCTTTTTCCCAATATATAATCATAATCTTAATTTACAGTTCAAAAGCACATGCTTTTGGATACTAGGGAAATAATAGCAGGATACATGATTGTATTTGCAAAAAAGTCCCCACCCCCCCCACCTTAGTGAATTTCAGAGTGTAGTCATTTATATAGATGACTAAATAAAGGACAGTACGCTTTACTTACATCTCATGGTAATCCTTCTGGAAACTTTCCACCAAACCATAAATACACCTTAAATTCTGTTAAAAACTTCACACTTTTCAAATGTAACTCTCAAGGATATTTAATGGTATATAAGATTTTGCTCTTCCACATTAAAATACGCTTTAACATCGAGTCACAGCAAATAATATCTCAATTTTAAAAATTCATTTAAAAATTAATATTTTTCTAAAATGGAATCTGTTGTCACTTAATTCCTGAATAGAAGTGACATATATGTCTATCGTTTCATTGTGGTCTTCTTTGTCCTATTTAATAACCCATTGGGGAAAAAAGTTGCAATATTTACTTGTCCAAACCTAGTAAATATTTATATTTGTCCATACTTATTTGTTTTACACTTTCCTTTATGACCCACCACACATACATAATTTCTAAAAATGGCTACCACAGATCCCATCATCCCTACCATTTCCAAGAAGAAATGTTATTTAAGCATGTGACCAAATCCTTTTTTATAGCTGACAGAATTATTTATGGACATGGGATCAATGCTGAGGCAAGGTACATAATCCATATGAATTTAAACTTGATACTCAGGAATTCAAACTAGTGTCTCACAGTGCTGAACTGTAGCATAGAACAGTGGCAATAGTCAAATTAGCATATTTGATTATTTTCTTTGTCACGCTATACAAGTTGAAACAAATTAACTAAATTTTATTCTTTATCACATAAAACAAGTACAACCACTGGTTAATAATTAACCACTGTATCTTACTCTTTACATGGGTAATGGGTAATAATATAAGAACATCACTTTGGATTGCTGTGAGGATCACATATGATACATGAAGCATGCCCTGGCATTTAGTAAAAACTCAGTACTTTATGGTGTTACTGTTATTTAGAGAAAATAACTAAAGAAATAAATAAACTGATGCTATTGGAGTTATTTTCACTTGTCTTCATGTCTAGTGAATGCCTTTACTTACCCTTCATGAGGGTAAGAAGATTACTGTACTAATCTTGTAATAAAATTTCTCTGTACTTAAGATTGAGATATATCTACTCTCAAACAGAAGAACCATACCTAATATGAGAAACTTACATACAGACAGAACATTTCTACATTATTAATTCATCTTTTATTACTTTTTTGTAGGAAAATAATGAATAGCCTATGACTTCTTAAAATTTTAACATATTTAAGTAAGATAAAACTAAAACTAATCATCACAGTGGATCTTGGAATCATTTGCTACCCCTTTGATAGAAAAAGTATACTTTAAATTTAGACACTAGAGTGATTTATTCTATCTTTTCACCTTCAAATTTCAGCAATCCTGTCTCATGAACAAACACTTGTGATGGTGAGAAATTAGTTGGAAGCCTACATGATTTTAATAAACACGTCATTTGAAACCTTTACCACGCATCATTTGCTCTAATTAAGGTCGCAAGATAAGTATAATTATGAATTCTGTCACAGAATGTGGCACAAGTAACATATTTTTAATCATTTGTTATCAACTAGTATATATCCTTCATTCCTAATAAGTAGACAGCAAAAGCCTATAAGTGGGAAATATCTCAAATTTCTCATTAAAAAGGAGGGGGGATACTTAAACACATTATGAAGCATTGGAATAATGGAATATTGCAGGGATATTATATACATATATATTTAAATCATTCAAAATATGCTAATAATAAAAAATAAACTGGTTACTAAATGATTCATGTGTATAATATGAATAATATGATATACCTACAATATTATTGACATTATGTTGATATATATGTGTTTCCTAAGGATGCGATTTAAGTTTATATGGTAAAATTAAGGGTATATAATTTATCTATTGAGTAACAACTTATCCACCAACTTAACATTTCCAAACAACTCACATTTTTGAGATTTGGGAGTGCAGAAATTGTTTAATTGAGCAATCTGAGTCCAGGTCTTTCCTGAGATTGCAGTTAAGATAGCAATCTCTCATTTAAGGCTTACCTAGGACAGAAGATCTGTTTCCAGAAGGAATCACTTACATGGTGATTGGCAGTAAGTCTAAGTTCCTTGTTGGCTTTTTGGAAAACATGCCATCATTTCTGCCACATTCTCTTCATTTGACCTGTTGATTATTTACAGCTCGCATTCAGTGGGAAATGAGCTAGGTAGGTGCCACCTCTTGAAAAGAGTATCGATGCTGTAGATTTACTTCAAAAATCACCATATTAACTTAATCTTATGTGGGACTGATAGATGAATTAGTGAGGGATATGAAAAATATAATGAAAAAACTAAAAACAGGGTATGATAATGTATAGGTTAATAATTACTGTGGAAAACTGGATTCTGTCCCTCCTAAGAAACTCTAAGAGAAGTGGGAATTAAGTCTGTTATTTTGTAATATACATGAAGGTGAGATTATATAAGTAATATATTTAGTAGGGAAATTCCCATGAAGAATAACAGGGCAAAAAAGAAAAGGCAAGGAAAACATTAAAAAGTTATATAACTATGATACATGAGAAAGAATAGGGCAAAGGAAAGAGGATTTGATAGGAAGAGACTCAGAAGTACAGGTCTCAGAGTTATAGTAAGATCAATTGTGGGTTCCCCTTAGATGTATACCACTTAGTAGAATAATAGCTGGCATTAATGTAAACTCAGTCTTCACCTAAATCAGCTTGGGGAAGTGCAACTTTAATTTAAGTTCAGTGTTGGTTCCAGAAATCTGGCAGTTGTGACTGTTAATCCACTATGATCTCTGCAGCTAAGAACTAAACAGTATTTTTCTACAACTCATCCATTACAATATACAAATCTAATTCTCAATGCAGATTTAAAGAACAGCTCCATTATGGTTGCCATGACCTTCTCTTCTTGAGGGGAACTAAGAAGAAAGAGATTGATGACACCAGCTATTGCACCCAACATAGCAGTTGGTCTTGGTATCATAAATCATTCTCATCATCCTCCCTGCCATTAATCATTCTAAAACCCCCTCATCCCTATCACTTTGACAGGTTTTTATGAATTATATATAAATGTACCCAAACCTTCATTCCTATAAGCCTAAACACTTACATTCATGGCTTCTTGGGTCACAGTTGTTACAAATGTCCATCCACAATTACAATAGTTATGAGACTTCTAAAGAGCATCATAAGTTTCAGAAATACATCATTATAAATTAATGGCTGTATAGACTGCATTAATTTCACTAGTAACAGTCCAATTCTATCCTTCACATGCAACTGACCCTTTACCCTAATTTTCCCACCTCCTGTCATTCCCTCTATTTTTTTATCAACCATTAATTGGTCTTGTAATTTGAAAGATTGTTTGGGTTTTATTTAGTTCATTCATATGCCTGGTTTCTATACACCACACATTAGTGAAATCAAATGGTGTTTAACTTAATTTACTAAACATTATACCCTCTAAGTCTATCCATGTTGTTACAAATAGCAAGTTGTTGTGGGTGTTTTTGTTGTTGTTATTTTGTTTCCAATAGCTGAGTAGTATTCCACTGTTTACATACTCCATATCTTCAGTCTCCATTGTCTGTCAATGGACATCTAGGTTGCTTCCAATCTTAGCTACTATAAAGTTGCATTAAACACAGAGTGGTATGTATCTCTTTAAGTAACTGTTTTTGTATTTTGTGATAAATATCCAGAAGTGGGATAACTGGATTATATGGAATTTCTATTTAATTTTTTGAGTAATCACCATATGGCTTTTCATTATGACCGGACTAATTTGCATAGCCATCAGCATTGTATAATTGTTCCCTTCTCTATTTATCCTTTACAGTACTTGTTATTTCTTGGGTTTTTTTTTTTTTTGATTAATAGCCATTTTCACAGGTATAAGGTGTTATCTCATTGTTTTGATTGCATAACTCCAATAATAAGAGATGGTGAATATATTCTCACATGGCTATTTGCCATCAGTATGTCTTTCTAAAGAAATGTCTGTTTATGTCCTCTACTTTTAAAATCAGTTAGTTTGTTGTTAAGTTTTATGAATTCTTTATATATTTTGGTTACTACCCCTCCTGAGACATAAGATGCACCATGATCTTCTCCCATTCTTTGGGGTCTTTTCATTTTGATGCACGTTTCTTTAGCTGTGCAGTATTTTTTTTGTGAATTTTTTTTTCCATTTGTCGATTTTTGCTTTGTGTCTCTTGTCATTGGTGTCAAGTTTCCAAACATATTGCTTAGGGAAACATCAACTTCCTCTATATTGTTCAATTTGTTGCCATAAAATTGTTCATAATAATGTCTTGTTATCCTTTGTCTGTGAAATCTGTTGCAACATCTCAATTATTTATGATTTTATTTCTTTGTGATGTTTCCCTTTCTTGTGAATCTGACTAAAATCTTATCTCTTTTATTAATCTTTTCAAGGAAAAAGATTTGGTTTATTAACCTTTTGAATTCTTTTTCATCTGTTTTTGTTTGCTTTTGCTCTGATTTTTTGCATTTTCTTCTTCCTACTGATTTGTGATTTCATTTTTTTTCCCTCTTTTGCATGTCCATTTAGGTGTAAACTTAGATTTGTTATTTGTGATTGTTTTGTTTTTCTGAGGTAGACCTGATACTCTTTTTTGCAACCAATATGTTCTTATAAGTCATGTCATCATTTGCATTTGTCTCCACGAATGTTTTAATTTTACCTTTGATTTCATCTGCAATTCAACAGTCATTCAGAAGCATGTTGTTTCTTTTCTACAAACTTGTAATTTTTAATGCTTTCTTCCTTTGACTGTTTTCCCTTTTTATATCATTGGGACCCAAGAATAATTTTATCCTATTTTCATAATTTATTAAAACTCGTTTTGTGTCACAGCAAATGGTCTATACTTTAGAAAATACTTTGAGCTCTTGGGAAGGAGTTGTATTCTGTTATTTTTGGGTGTGGTGCTCTGTCAATATCTGTAAGTTTGTCTTACCTAATTTTTCATTTAAGGCCATTATTTATTTCCTTAGTGGTTTTCTGCCTGGATGATCTGTCCATTGCTATAAGTGCATTGTTAATATCCCCTAATATTGCATTATTGTCAAGTTTCCCCATATGTCTGTTAATATTCACTTTATATATTTTGGTTCCTCTATATTTGGTGCATACATTTTTTTAAGGATTTATTTACTTGTGCATACAAGAACTTGGCTACAGGCCACAAGTGTGGGGAGATGAGAGGATTCACCGGAGACAGAATGGGGAACAGAACAGGCAGACTGTCTGAAACACACTGTTAATGGGAGCAGCGGGAAATAAAGGAAAGGTCTGCCTCACCAAGTGGGTCACCAACCTGGCCAGGGATTGAACTTGTGCTACCATGGTCGTGGATAGCTTCATAGTGCTGTGACTTAACCTTTTGTGCCCCCAGGAAGGACCCAGGGTGCATAAATTTTAATAAATTCTATGCCTTCCCTTTGTATTAAAGCCTTTGTAATAATATAATATCCATCTATATTTCTTGTTACATTTTTGGCTGAAATTTATCTAATATAAGTATATATATTAGGTGGCTCCGTGGCGCAATGGATAGCGCATTGGACTTCTAAGTATATATATTATCTAATATAAGTATACTTTATCTAATATAAGTATAGCAATTCCTGGTTTGAAGTATCATTTTCAATTACATCACTTTAAGTCTACTTTTGGTATAGTTTAAATGAGTCTTATAGGTAGCATACAGTTGGATTTTTAATCTACCAGCCACTTTGTGCCTTTTAATAGGTGACTTTAATCTATTTAAATTTAAGGTGATTATTGATTGATGAAGACTTGGTAATACTATCTCATTTTTTCTTTCTCTTGTTCTATTAATTACCTTATTCAATATTCAGTGAACTCCCCCCCCCCCACCCCATTTCAGTGAAAAGAGCTCATTGAACATTTCTTGTCAGGGAGTTCCAATGGTAGCAAACTTTTTCAGTTTTTGTATTTTGGGGGAAAGTATTTTATTTCCCCTTCATATATTCAACGAGATTCTAAAAGATATCACTTTTGGCCTGAAGTTTTATCTTTTGGTATTTTGTCTATGTGTTCTCTCTCCCCCCCACCCCTTTCTTTGTAGAGTTAGATAGTTCTTGTAGTAGTTACTTTTTTTTTTTTTTTTTAACTTTATTCTCTCTTCTACCTAGGCCAGTTCTTGGTTTCCTTCTTCAAATCCAATGATTCATTCTTACATTAATTCTATTCTGTTTTCTTAGGTTTCCATAGCACTCTTTTTCTAATTTATTGCATTCTTTACATCAAAATCTTCATTAGTTTCCTATTAAAACCTTCAATTTCTATCTTCTGATCATTAATTTTGTTCCTGAATTCATTGGTTTTCTGAGTTTTCTATATCATTTTAACTTGCTTTGCTGAGTTCTTTTGCATCTCTTTGAATTTCTTTTATGATATTCTGGTAAGTCTTTGAGTTTCCTATGATAGCTAGCAATTTTGAACTCTATATCCAATAGGGAGATATAAACTTCACACATTGTATTTATATTCTTGACACTTGTTCTCTGCTTATGATGTCTTACTACTCTAAGATCTCAAGTTGCCATGTGCTATGTAGTTTGTCTACCCACTTTACTATTTTAATTTTTCCTAGCCTATTCTAAAAAAAAATCTAGACTTACAACTTATAGCTAGATTTTCATCTTTTTTTTTTTATCCAGGAAAAGACCCTGTGGCTTTCTGTCATTCTATTATTTCTAACTGGCCTCCATAGACACTTAGGCTGGTAATAATAGTTGCTATATCACTAGGGTGGAAGAGAAGAATAGAGGGGGTCAGCTGCTGACAAGATTGTGTTTGAGGGAGGAAACACATAATTATTATTCATGGCTCCACTATTATTTCCCTCTTTTATTTAATTTTAAATCTAAGACTCCACAATCTATATTAAAAAGCTATAAAAAATCTTAAGTCATGATATAGGAAAATCACATAGTAGTTGCTTGATACACAAAATCTTATCAAAAATAGGCATAAAATAAAGCAAATATGCAAGAAAGTACTAAATCATGAGAAAATATTTTCATATTATACAGTCAATTGCAGGAAAAATATAATACAGTTTTGTTGGTGACTTGAAAAATAACTTTAAGTTTTAAATTACATTACTTGAAGTTAAAAAAATAAGCCACTACAATGTTGTGCACTTTGTGAAGTCAATACAGATCTTGAGAGATGGGGAAGTCGGTGTATAGTTATATAAGAGTGATTTCTCTGTGTCTTTCATCCCATATTTTTTTGTTTGGTGCTTCACCTGTACCAAGGATACATGCCTCCACATAGCCTGACCCTTTCTCAAGTCCCCTGACTAAGCCAAAATTCTTTTCCTCTCTTGTCCCTCCAAAACCACTATCTTCATGTTTGTTTTATTCTCTCCATCTATCTTCTATTATACCAATAAATGGAGCTCAGCAGTCAGCAGTCCTTGTAGTGCAGTCTTTGTTGGTATCTGAGGTACTGAGGGTGCTTCATACTCCCCACTGTGCTGTGCTATTGTCTTTGTGGCATCCCATTCCTAGCTTATTATTAATTGTTCTTCTTCAGAGCAAAACAAAGAATACTATCACCAAAACACTATCTTGGTGATGTTCCAAAGTTTATATTTTTATAAATTCAGTTTGCTTATTCTTTTGTATATATTTCTTTAAACTTATCTTTTGTTTTGACACCCAAACTTAATATTGGAGAAATTTCATTTTAATTTTTATTTAATTTTGTGATATTATTTTTATTGATATGTATTTAGTATAAATGATACTATTTTAAAAAATATTATCTTTATTTTGTTTTTTCATTTAGTTTTATATTCCTCCACCAAGTTCTGATCCTCTTTGAGACTTTTCAAGCATATTCTTAGGCAACTGAATATTCAGTAGAAAAATGTTTAAGTGTATAATGAATCATCTAGATGCTAAAAGTCAAGTATCACTGTTTTTGAGTGACCATATTGTGTTTATTATGCATTTGAGTTTGCAATGGTATTATTCTGTCACAAGCATTAATGTGAGGAAAAATAATGCAACAATAATGCAATTCACATTAAGAAAATAGTAAATGGTGTCACTGCTCTACACATAAAAGTTTAGTATAGTTTAAAATTGAAAATTTATGACAGTTTGGAAGAGCCAATGCCTAAGCAGGCAATTTACTTTCAGCAAAACATTATTTGTCAACAAAATTGATAATTGTTAATTTGAATTTTATTGTTTTATAGTCTATTTTTAATTTGTAAAATTGTTTGGTTTTATATTTTTGCAAGGCCTATAAACATAAGGGACTTATGTCTGGTTTTATATTTCTACAATTTTAAGTAAAATTGTATTAACATATTTTGTGTCAATAGTGTAGGTTCATGATATTTTTCCTATAAAAAATTGTAGATCTATAATTTCAAGAAGCACTGGACTAGGGTGTAGCTGTAAGTGAAAAAAAAAAATCCAAACGTGGACATAAAATAATTCATTTCTGTATACATGCAGATTTCACCTGTTACTTTGTACCCTCCAGCAAATTTGTAGTCATAGATTTCTCTCTCCTAATGTTTTTCTCTGACCTATCTCAGATATTCTGAGAAATATAAATTACTAGGTAACTACTACTGTAATATTTCCAATTTATTTTTTTCAGTTAATGACAAGACTTACAGGTTGATCCTTTCCCTTGTATTTCTAATGTGTTTATAAAGTATTTCCCAGCAACATTTTCACATTTCATTTATGTTTTTAATGTACTTATTTAATCCCCACAGTTTATTTAGATGAAGAATGGTTAGAGATAAAGACAATTATAACTTCAGGATAGTTATACCTTACAGATATTCATATTTCTTGTATATATTCCCTGTTACATCTTCAAAGTTATCTGGTTGTTTCATGACTCATAGAAACATTGAAGGATATAGTGACTTCCACATTCTCCCTGGGAAACCAACAAGAAAGGAATTTTTATTGCTACATTAAATAATTGTGATGCTTCTGAAATACTGGAAAATATAATGGATATGCAATATCTTTGGAGAATATATTACAAATAAATAGCAGCAATTTTATATTTGCAGATAATATGATAAGTAAGAGAAAGGAGATTAATACAATAGATTGTGATCATTGCCAACCTAGGTAGAGTCAGCAAACGAAACAGTTTCTTTTCTCAAATATTTTCATCTTAATTAACTTACCTTATTGAATTTTTCCTCATTAAGCACACAACATATATCTTTCCTGAAAGTCTCCAATGTTGTTTCTTCTGTAAATCATATGGCTCAACAATATACAATAAAAATAGAAAAACAGGACATTACCTAAACCATTGGTTGATGAATAATGCTTTATCCCCCATGATGAATTTGGGAGCCTAGAAAAAAATTTAAAATCAACGCAGAAAGAACAATAACAAGGATTTAAACCACTTGAAAGTCTGATATAGAAAATGTGGCACATAACTGAATATAAAGTCTAACCTAAGTTAAAAATCTATAAAAGGGAGCTAAATCATATACAATTAAAATGAAAATTCTATTCAAAAAATTTTAATATAAAAATTCCTGAGAAATATTGGAGCAGAAAGGCAGTAAATATTAGCAAATATAAAAATCAAACATTTAAATATTCTGACTTTTACAGTGTTATACTCTAGATATATTATAGTAAATCACTGACCAATTATTTCATTCCCCTTAAACATTTACATGATAGTTGTAATGTAGCAAGATAGAATCTTCCACAGGTCAGAGATAAGGTCAATTTCAAAACAAACGTGGTACAGATGTACAACCTTACCCAAAGAGAATCTGATGAGAGCTTATAAACAGTCTGTCTGAAACCATCTTTTAGTGTAGAATTCAGAGTACTAGCATTATTACTTGTGCTATGGAAATATTTTACTCAACATAGACACTGCTTACATATTGATATTATGATAAACAGAAGATTGTCATTGTCTTACAAATAAACCTTAGAACTAAGAATTCTGATACCCAATGTAGTGTCAAATATATATGAAAAATGAAAAATTTCAATTTTTAATATTTTGAGAATGGGGGAAATAATCATTCCATCTATTAAAAATGTTGGCATTGGTAGGTTAGACTTATGGCTATTTTCTTTTTTTGAGTTAATGAAAGAAATATTGTTTTTCTATACAGTAACCATTAGTTATGATAGAAAATATAGATGAAAGGGGCCTTCCTGGTAGCCCAAAGGGTTAAGCACTGCACTGGGGGGCTTCCATAGCCACTGCTGCGTGAATTTGATCCCTGGCCAGGGAGGCGACCCACATATGCAGTAGACCTCTCCTGCCTAGGCTGCTACTTCCCTCAGCAGTGTATTTCAGTTGATCTGCCTGTTCTGCTCCCCACTCTGTCTCTGGGGAATACTCTCATCCCCCCACGCCTCTGCCCTGTACCCCATCTCTTGTATGAATAAATAAAATCTTAAAAAGTATATATAGATGATAATATTCAAATTCTGCATTTTCTTTAAGGAAAACAAAGTAAGGACAACAATCATATTCTGTACTGCCACAGTGAAAACTTGCTATTAGTCATACTTCTGCAAATTTTCTTGTCTATATACCGATACTGTGAAGTTTATTGTGACACCTGCAGGAACAAGTCATATTTTCTTTCTCTGAGAAATTGATCCTTTCTTTTAAAGCCACGTTGACTCCACTAATACAAAAATTTTGAATGTATCCTATTTTTTCTTATACAAAATTTTCAAAACAACCATTTGCTGATTTTATGCCTTACTTTTTTCAAATACTTCCTTTTTCTCTGACCTACCACCGTTTTCTAAGTAACATTTGTCTTTGAAAAATAGCAAAGGAACAAATGCATTGTAATTACAAAGGAACAGGATAGGAGCTAAATGAGACAGATGGAGTAAATGAGATTTTCCCCCATTTGTTTTTCATTACTTGAGATAGAAGTGAAGTCACAACTACTATATTGCAAAGCTAATATTATAGCATTTCATCTTTAAACTATGATGTTAAGTAATATGTATTTGATCAATTTATAATCATTTCATAAATCTATTGAAATTACAGGCATGTCCCTTTCTAGTGCTGATTGTACAGCAGTTCATCTGTCAGTCCAAAGCATTCACAGTAAAAAGGCTTCTGAATATGGCAAAAATGACTTCAACAAAGCATATGCAAAGACTGTATATCAGAGCCAGACAAGTCTGTGATGCATAAGGCTTACAGAAGTCTAAAAATTTGGACTGCTGCTACAAATGTGTAATTACCATAGAAAGCATAATTCCCAAACACCAGTGGAAAGCATACAAAGACAACATGATTATTATTCAACATATATTCCCTACCTAAACTCAAAATGGGACATATACAATTATAATTTGGTAGGTCCGTGGTTGCAAATTGATCAAGAATTTATTGCTTGATGATATCATTGTGAAAATGGTATCATATTTTGTAACTTTTAAAAATAGTGTACTGTGGGTTTACCTTTGTCTAAACTCAGAAGAAATGGGTGAAATTTATGATTTATTCCATCTGTTTCAGCACCCTCTCTACATATTGAATTAAAACTTACTTTTTCCTTGTTATTTTTTAAAAATAATTCTTATTTAGGATATGGTGTTACTACACAGGAAAAATATGCATGTGAGGGGGCCTCCTTGGTGGTGCAAGAGTTTAAGTCCCCACGCTGTGGGGCTGTCCACAAGTACTGCAGAATGAACTCCATCCCCCGCCAGGGATGTAACCCACATGTTGTGGCAGACCTCCCCTGTCCCACCTGCTACTTTCCACAGCAGCAGTGTGTTTTAGTAAATCCGCCTGTTGTGCTTTCCACTCTATCCCTGGTGAATCACTTCACACACACACACACACACACACGTATACATCTTTGGCTTGTACACCCCCATTCTTCTATGAGTAAATAAATAAATCATTTTAAAAAATAAAATATTGTGAAAGAAAAATGGAAACATACAAAACTTTCCATTTAAAATTAATTTATGGACTATATGTGTACTCAAGTCAATATGGGCATAAACTACCAGTGATTAAAAACAAGCTTTTCGATAGTTTTATCCTAATTTTAAGAAAATAGCATATAAGTAGAGAACACTGTTATCTCTAGATGGAAATACAAAAAAATGAGAGAAGCAACAGAGGAAGGGGGTGAGAGAGAGAGGAAACAAAATAAATGAAAATCATATTTGAATGTTTTGTATTTCCTGTGCATATGAATTTCACATATAATGGATTATATTTCAGTATCCAGTGAAATGAAAGGTTAGTAGCAAACTTCACCCAACTCATTCAATATTCATTCACCAAAATGGATGCTAAAACTAGTAATGTAGGAATAACCAAGAAATTAAATAAAGTCCTCGATTGAGTCTCCTACTCCTAAAGAAATCAATGCCATGCATATGTTTTGTTTTTTTTCAGTTTTATTAACACTAAAAAGCAAACTAGCATTCAGCGATTTCGAATGGTAATATAAAAACAACATGTTTCATTTTCCCCTCTTTACTCCAAGAACAACATGATGATTTTTCTTTGTTTTCATCTGGATTGAGGACTTCTTCTAATTTTTCCCTAAATTGAACAATCTAATAAATAAATGACAATGGTATAAGAAAACAAGTTATTTTACCTTGTATTAACCATATTCTTCATATCATAGGAATTAATGCTCCAAAAAGAAACCTTAAATATATAAAACTGGAATACATATAATTTTATCTTTGGCAAACATATTATAGTTTGCTTCTTACCATATTGTGCTGCCATTTACCTACTCATATGCCCATATAACCATCAAGGGAACTATCTAATTTACCATATGAATCTTAATCTTATCCCTGTTTCTATTACAGGGCAGGGAGAGGAGCACTCCAGAACCCCCAAGCCTGCCCTCTCTGAATGGGTTCTGCCATCCACTGCATTAAGACAAACACATAAAACCTTTAATGGAAAGGAACTTTAATACAACTAGGGTACAATAAAGAAAGAACAAAGAATATAGTTACTGAGTTAAGCATCCAAAGTTACCCATCTCCTTGAGGGTAAAAGTCCAGCCAAATAGGATTGGCCCAAAGCAAGGCCCAAAAACCTGCCACACATCTAAAGGACCTTTCACCCATAGAAAAGGGTGAGAAAGAGTCAGACAAATATGGGAGGAAAAGAGCAAAATCAAAATCAAGATGAAAGTTGCCATTGCTAACCTCCCCACGGGTCTCTCACCCACATCTGTTCCAACCAGTCCAAGACCAAAAAGCAAGCACAGTTTCTTCACATGTCCCTCTGCTCCATGTGCCTCTTCCAGGTCTCCTTGCTGTTCTCCATCTTCCTTCTTCTTCCTTCTCTCTTCTCTGCAGAAATCTTCTTTCCCTGTTCAGCTCCACCCACTTAGGGCAGAACCAGGATTTTGGAATTTCCCCTTTTCCTGGGACCACCCTGTTACAATTCCTTCTGTCTTATCAACAAAAGGATTTTATTTACCTGTGACAGTACTAGCATTTATTAATTGTGGTTTTCTTCCTTTAGTCAGTAACTAAATTAATTTCTTTTAGTCAGAAATTAACTCAATAAAAAAATGTTGAAAAAATGTTTCCTCAGAAAGTAATCAAATATTTCATTGTTGTTTTTCTGAGTCTTTAGAATATGAAAACATAGTTATCACATTACTACCTGACCAAGGTACTATATTGATCTACTTTTATGGCTAAGAAAGCTAAGGCTAACATGATAACATAAATATTTTTGTTTGCTTATTTCTTGACATTTGGAACTGGTTATAAAGCTTGAATGATTTCAGAATTTCAGTTCATGGCATCCTATGTCTTCTACAACATTTAGAGGTATGTATCCGATTCACTTAACTGTGGGTAGACTACAGCAATCACATTTTTCTCTTTGTATACCTTATATGCTATTTATATATGGTATGCACTAATAATACAAATGATTAATTAAGTGAATAACCTTAGTACACCTGAGTTTCACACTTAGCAATATCTATTTTGAGAAGCTTGATAACCGCTCACAAATTTCTCTAGCGAATAACCTTTTTAGATTTTATCAGGTATGTTTTAACAGTTCTTAGAGTGTTGCTGCTTGAATAAAGAAGTTGTTTAAATAAGGGAATTACAGATTAGCATTGAATCCTCAAACAATAGCAAATAATGCAGACTACATTTGATGTTACATTTATTAATTGGAGAAATACTGATTTTTATTTCACATTTTGTTGTATAAATTTACATTATAATTTAAATGATCTTAAAAATATTAAAGACCTTATCTTTTAAAACTAGGTGTTTATGAATAGCTATAAGGGGTTAATTGAGCATAGATATCACACACTTGAGACTCCAAATTGAATAATTTGATTGCAAACAGGTACTTAGTGTACCAGAAGCCATTACACATGCAATTATCTGTCTTCAATTAATTGTGTGTATCTCTAAGGAGCACCTTAAGAATGTTTTGTTTTTTTTTTTTTAGTTTCACTGGCTGTAATGCCTGATGTCTATAAACATTTATTTTACTTATATGCTATGGCTTTGAATATTGAAAAACTATACTGCTAACAGCAATATGATATGCCTATGAGGAAACATTGGGACCAGAATATAATCATATCCTAAGTTTAAAATCATCCTGTTTAGTCAGTAAGTACCTGCTCTTCCCACAAACGAACACACATGCCCAGAAAAAATTTAAGTTTAGACTTATTACTGGGATGGCAAACTGGGGCCTAAGGCAAGTTAGAAATAATTAGGCAACTTTAGGGAAGTAGATAGGTGAGACCATGGAATAGCTAAGTTTTGGAACAAAAGGAAAGGGGAGCTCCAGAAATGGGAAATACAAAATTCTAAAGAGAGCTAATTAACACTCTAGAACTAGGAATGAAAGGGCATTCAAAAGCAAAGAGGAGATAATGGATGCAAAATAGGGAGATTCCAGGCACCCAGGCACCAGAAGATTCCAGACACCCAAAGATTCCAGGCACTGAAGATTCTAGACACAGAGTACTTTTAGTGGGACCATCAAGAAATAACCAATCACAAAAAGACTAGTAAAATTTTAAAATAATTAGGGAAAGTAGGCATATATTACCTGAGGCTCTACTCCACCTGGACTCTCTTTGCCCCGCCTAGGTACCATATACCTGGGAGTCTTTACTCTTTACCTTTTTTTCCTAAATAAACTTTTCTTTAATTTCCCAGACAAAGTTTGCCTTTCTTCACTTACTTATCTGAAAAGTCTGTGAATTCCTTTTTATGGCTTCACGAGACAAGAACCCGTGGTGATTACCAGGGTGAGAGGTGGTAACAGTGGCAGCTGTGACCATGGTAACCTGGCATACCAGCATCAAAACCATTAAGAAGGCAATATTTATAAAAATGTAATTACCCTTAGTTTATTTTATTTTTACACTGGATGCATTCTTCACTCAAATCTAGGAGTAGCAAATCATTCAAATAGATTGTTATCACCCTAAATATTTTGTATCATATTATTGGGATTATTATGGTTGATAACTATTAAAATAATCAGAGACAATAATGCTAACTCCATAAAAGGCAGCTTAAAAAAGACTATAGAGTCTTAAAGTATAGATATTTTAAAAATTGACCCAGTAAGAGAATTAAAATATTTCTTTTAAACTCACATGCTAGAATTTTCCATTGTGTTGGAGCACAAAGGAGATCATGTGCCTTTGTTGGTTATCTTAGGTTAAACAAATAATTGAACCAGCATCAGGCAGAATAATGAAGAAAAAAGCCAAAAAGAATCTTTATAATAGCATATATTCTTCTTATATACATGGGGGAGACCCAGCAAAACATAATAACTCACTACATTCAGAAACAATAGCTGTCAAGAGTCCTTGCAAAGTTTCTCAAGCATCTCAATATGAAACTTCCACAAAAAGGAAAGAAGTACAATACAAACTAAAGGGTAAAGACATATAAAAACAATCTATAATGAGAAGTTAGAAATGGATATAGAAACATATTATTCTTTAGGAACAAAGAAAATTTAAAAGGAAACAGAATGACTATGGGTTATACAGTTGTACATGGTAATAAGCAATACAATTTAATAAAACCATAAATAAAAGTAACATGACCTGTGGATGCAATTATCTCTGCCTTGGAACTCTAGAACATAACCTATTTGGATGAAATACAGCTCACTTTGTTTTAATTGAATGAACCTGCCTATTTGGAAAAACTTCCCTGATAATTATTTCTGTTTAAGTCCCGTATCTTAGTGAGTTAGCTGAAAGATACGTCCTAGAAGGAAGGAAGAAGACAAGAACAGTTGAGAATTTGGAAAGTGCAGAGATAATATAAGAAAAGGCAATAATCACAGGCAGGTAAAATGGATGTGAAATGTAGAGTATTTTTAAATTTCTTGAGGAATTTAGGATGTTACTTAAGAGCATGATGGAGGATAAAAATAGAGAAACTGGAAGGGAGGCGCTGTAAGACTGGAAACATGGCTCACACAACACCAAGATCTGGAGGTGGGGGTAGAAAGGATTAGCACAGCCCAGCTGTAGCACCGACCCAGCTGTAGAAACCAAGATCCTTCAGTGCCAATGTCAAAATCAGAAAGCATATGTTCCAAGCAGGTTTCAGATTCTGTTGGGGGTGACAGAAGCTCAGTCCTGAAGGTAAAAATATGGAGATTGAGCCCATTGTAGACTCTCAGGTGCCCATTGTAGAATCTCGTGTCCCTTTAAGATTCTACATAGTTTATTCAAAGTCAACAAGCAAGCTACACCATGAAGGGGTGAGCCCCTCCCAAAGAGAAATCTATATCAGTGCAGCCTCTGCACTGGCACAGCATTCCTCTGCCTATCTGTGACTATGCAGTTCCTTCTTTTCACCAACACTTTCCTGCCTGCCAGTGACCTGTACCATGTCAAGGCTTCTCTTCAATGACCTCCCTCAGTGGAGGCAGCTCTCCTCAAGGCTGCCTGCCTGCAACCATGCAGACCTCTCAGCAAAATTGTCTCTTTTAGAGCAGCTCTTCTTGCATGCTTGTGTCTATGCTGTAAAGTACCAAGTTTCCGTGGGCACCCCAAAAGAACAAAGAGCGGACACAGGGCTGCAATGGTCATGTAGAGCTTTAGTTACGCCAGCATGCTGGGGCCGACCGTTCAACCGTGACACGCAGGGCTGGCTGAGACAATCGACCCCGAGAGGAAGTAGAAGTGAACTTTTATAGCCAATTTAGCCAATAGGCTGAGAGATCAAAGCCCGCACAATGATCACAGCAAATAGCTTTAAAGAGAGACATGTTTCAAAAATTTAAACTTACAGGAGATCCATTTTGGGCGGGCTCAGGCTTCTGCCCCATACCTGGCTGCACATTCTAAGATAACATTGTTACATCTGCCCTTAACTGTCCAGGAGAGCCTAAGGAATGGGATCAGCTGACCTGCTAGATAAGGCCTGTAGGTCGTTTTTCAAGTTTCATTCAGCTAAGTTTAGACATAAACTCTGACTCTAACATATGCAAGTGTCTTTTATTCTTTTGTCTCTTTCTCTGTCCCTTTCCCTAACAAACCTGTTCTTTAAATATAACTAACATCTCTGTCTCATGGAGAAAGTCACCTGGGAAACTCACTGCGTGCCACTGAATGGGGAGTTCTGGTGAAACTCTTCCCATAATCATAGTGAACCCAAGAACCCTGCTCTACAAACACACTGATGCTAAAAAACATCAAACAACAATAATCTTCAATGGCTTTTAAACTTGGAGATGGTGGAAGTTATTTACACTTTACAAAGATCACTGAAAGTTCATCAAAATTTAGATATTGGGAAGGATGAAAACTAGTATGAAGCTAGAGCATCAGGATAGAGCAGTTTGCAGCAATAGTAGAAAAAAATAGAAGAAAAAATTTACTAATATTTAGTAAATAATGATGCATTTCTTTTGAAATCAACCTCTCCAGTATGAAGACTTGTATTGGTTTATTTCAGAATTTTCAATTTTTAAATTATTTGAGTTAGAGATTTTCTCAAAATATTTTATTTCAGTGGTAACTATTTTGAATTACACAGTTTTACTATCACAGCAATATTTCATATTAGAATTATTCCAGATATACTACTAAAAACATATAAAAAATCTTTAAAATAATTGGTAACACTTTAGGAGACATAGCTATATACCCTGTCTCAAGTCTTAGTCTCTGTTTTTCTTACTATTTCAACTATAGCAGGTCTTGCTCCCTTATAAATTTCTTCTCTCCCTCTTCCATAGGAATATAATTCCTACAATTTTATCTTGAAGAACATATCCCCCTAACTCCTTCAGCTAGATATGCCATGCACTATGATAATAAGTTCCAGAAGTTGGTCCTTGCAGACATTGAGCATACACTCATTTTCTTCCCTTCTCTGTTCCTTCCACTCTGGTGCTTAAAATACTGATGCTGTTGTCTTTGACTTAAGGTTAATGTCAAACAATGGCACAGTGAGGGTGTTTGAATTTCTAAGACTTGGAATGCAACCTTGTGAGCATATTTGACTTTTAACTCAGAGAGACATAAGGTCTTTGTTATGCTTTCCTTATGTAAACTTTTCATTTCATTTCATTTTGTAACAGCTTAATACAAATTAATTCACAACAAAAAAGCTCTTTCTCCATCTCCCTTACATTTATTATCGCTATTGTTTCTAATTAAAGACACTATGAATTTTTTACCACATAATGTAGGAAACCCACAAAATAAATAAGAAATCACATTTTTAAAAATTTTTAAATATAATAAATCTGGGAAAGTTAATTTCTGTCTAAATTATCATTTTTTATTTACTCATTGATTTGGTGATACCTGCCCTTGGCTAGCTTCTTGATCTCTTTGAGATTTTGAGATTCTAAGTTTCCCTACTCTCTACCAAGAACTTTCAAAACAACAGGATACTCTGAAAAATATAAAACAACTATAGAATCATGCATATCATAGGACACTTTCCCTTGAACCAAACTTTTTTGGATTTTAAAGACTTATAAGATATTGTCCAAATGATTGCTTTGAATTGTTGGGCTTTATGAAAATGTTTTAAATAATTGAATACCAGTCCTTATCTGCTTTGTTCTGAGTGTGATGTCATAGGTTTCCTTAGAATATTCACGATATTGAACAGGTTTCAGATCTTTCTACATTAAAAAGTATACAATGCTAAAAAATTGTGCCTTTGTTATTTGCGTGGAAGTACTGTAAAGAAGATAGAAATTAAACTGAAAACCAAAAAACATACCAAGTTCCTTAAGTGTATGCAATTCTAACTGGTGTGTGTAGAAGCAAGTGCCTTCCCTGCAAGACTTTTTTTATGTGTTTTTTAAATTAGAAACTCCCTATGAATTGAAAGGGTATGTCAGGAGGATGATTCCATCCTAGCAACTTGCAGTTTGGGGAATATTCTTTATGAATGCTGCATTAGCATCAAAATGGCAGTGTGCAAATTGGAAGGGTATTCTAATAGTTTGCAAAGTCCCACCTCCCTTCACATGAGAACATGAAGGCAGCACCAGAAGCTGCACGGGTTTGGAGCAGTTGGTTGTCCATATTCTGATATTAGTGTTGCTAATTACAAAGAAAAAAAAAAAAAGCTTCCCTGTATATGTCCTGCTGAAGGCAACACCAAATTTATCAAGTCAAAGAGATAGCATTGAATTATAAGCTTTCAAAACTCACTTAGTAAGTAACTGAGATTAGTGCAGTCTTTTAAAAATTTTGTCTTGAGTTCAGCACTCTATTTTTGAAAGAGAAATGAAGAATAACAGGAATTATTGAGTAAATGATAAAGAAATAGAAATAAAAAAAGAAAAGCCTAGAGCCCAAGACAGGAAAGTTGACTAAAGGCTAAATCATAACTTTCTTTTCATAACCAGTGAAATGTAAAATCTATTTCTCCATGTCTCTATGTATAAAATGTACCAGTGTTATACCAAGTTATACATTCAAAATCAAAAGTAAGTGTGATAACATGATGCTCTTGAGGTCCATTGCACTTTGCATAGCAGAAAAGCACCTTTCTTTAGAACACTGTTAACCAGATTAGATTTGCCTGGAATATTGGTAATTCACAGTATATTGTTCTCTCCCCAAGTCAGTTTATTTATTTAATAGGGAGTAAAGAGTCTTTATCTTACTACTTATATAATGAATACAATGGAATCTTGGGGGCATCTTCCTAAGAACCTGACTTGATTTCCATTAACATTTTGACCTAGATTCCTAAATGCTCAGTCTTAACCATAATGTCATTTAATCCAGATAACTCTGGGTCACTCACAGAAGGGATGTAAGTACTGTCTTACCCGTTAAGAGTCATGCTGCAAAACATAATAATTTATTATTTTAAACAATCATATTTCACATATTAGTGTCAGATATATATTACAATGGAACTTAAAAGTTCATAACTTGCTATCACTTGCATTATCTTATTTGACTATGGTCAGTTTTCTCTGTGTGTCTTACATTAAATAAGAAATCAAGAAGTATTTGTGGATGGATTAACTGTATAATCTTCTTGCTAACGCAAACAGTGCAGTGTTAAGTAACCCTCGTTACATCATTACTTCTGCTTACTGGTCCATTGTGATAATTTCTACCGTGAACTACATCCAAGTTGAAACATTACATTTTACCAAAATGGGAGGAAGTTTTAATCTGGCAATTAGAGTTGTGGGTTTCTCTGCTGGCCAAAGACTTTTTCTACCCGATGGACTAAATCCTACAGCCGCAGCCACTTTAAGTCATGGCTTGTCCATTAATATCCTACTCACAGTGAGTAGTGAGAAAGTGTTATTTCTTTTTTCATCATGCTAAGCAATACTTAAGTGTGCTTTGGCATCAAATTGCTTTTGGGTTTTGTTTCATAATGTTTTCATTAAATGTGTATGCTAAAAGAGAAATGAGTCAGGGAATAGAAATTACCATTGGAATATTGTAACCAGGAAGGATTCATAAATAATGCTTTGTTTTTGCTACTGATGTCAGTCCAGTCAAGCTTTTCAATGCCTAACTTTGTTATTCCAAATGTCTCATTGCTAACACTGGTGCTTACTCTCTCATTCTCCCTTTTTATAATAAAACACAGGATTATCAATGAAACCATTACTATAGACCAAAAATATTTTTCCTACAAAAAGAGAAACCTCAGGATATGAATAAATTCAAAATGGAGAAAATTATGTTTATTTACTGTACATACAACTATAAAAAAAATTGGAAAATAGAGCTGTAAATTAAGTGAAATGTCTTTTCCAAAATACAGTAAATGAGCTAGTAGTACTAGTTCAAAAACATTGAGAGCAAAAGTACCTTAATATGGCTTGAACCACTGGGACATGCATATATTCATAATAAAAAAATAAAATCTCACAAACTATATGAAGAAATATATTAAATAATGTGTCTTGAACCAGGAAGATGCCCACTTGGCTTTGTGGAAGGCACACCTGAGGTAACCCTGTCCAGTGAGCCAGAGGTTTCTTAATCCTTTCAACTAGACAGAGTACAGGAAGACCTGTGACTTGCTTCTAGACAATAGAATATGGCAAAAATAATAATTTTTTTTTACATCATTTTAGCAATCTAGAGCTACAGAGTCACCTAATGGCTTTGAAAAAGCAAGCAGCCAAGTTGGGAAATGCCTAAGAAGACAACCCCATGGCAGGGGATGGTGGGCAGTTCTCTTAGAGGCCAAGAGAACTAAAGTCACAACCAGCAAGAAGCGCGAGTCCTTGGTCACTGAGTTACAAGGGAATTAATTCTGGCAACTTGAGTAAACTAATATATTCTTTCCTAGTCAGGTCTCTAAATGAAAACACAATCCAGTCAAAATCTTGATTGTGTCCTTCTGAGGTGGACCCAGTTAACAAAAGCCTCACTCAATCCACAGAAACTGTAAGATAAGTAATGTGTACATTTTTAAGCTCATTAATGTATGTCAGTTTGCTAACTAGAAATATAAAATCAATGTACTCTATCATAAAGTGAAAAGAATTAAAGCATTTTAAATATATTTAGTGAGGATAAATAAACTCCACTCTTTTAGTAAATTTCAGTTATATAATATAGTTATCAGCTAACTTCAGCATGTTTAAAATTAGATTTTTGTACAACATTCATATTATAACTGAAAGTGTACCTTTTACCAATATCTTCCTAGTCTCCTATACCAATAGCCCATAGAAATCACAATTTTGGTCTGTTTCTATGAGTTTGACTTGTTCTTAGTTTCCACATATAAGTAATATCAAGTAGTTTTTTCTTTGACTGGCTCATTTCACTAAACATACTGCCTTCAGAGTTCATCTGTATATAATCAAATGTCAGAATACACATCTTTCTCATGCCGCAATAATATATTCCATTACATAAATGCACTAAAACATCTTTATAAATTTACTGATGAATCGAGATTATTTCCATATCCTGGCTATTGTGAATAATGCTGCAATGAAGAACATTTCATTTATGGATGATAAGGTAGTCATATGTTTAATATTTTACAGAACCTTCATAGTATTTCTCCATATTAGCTATACCAATTTACATTCCCCCAATTGGTAGACATGAGTTCCTTTTACTTTACATCCTCACCAACAACTCTCATCTTTTTTATGATAGTCATTTGAATAGGTGTGAGATTTGATTGTTGCTTTTTCATTTTCCTGATTAGCAATTTTGAACATATTTTCATCTAACTGTTGGCCATCTATAGTTCTTTTTTGAAAAATGTCTATTCAGTTCCTGTGTACATTTTTTAACTAGATTGGGTTTCTGGAGATTTTATTGTGGTTTTGTCATTGAGTTGCAGGAGTTTTTTAAATATTTAGGTGGTTTTTTTTTGTTTGTTTGTTTTTGTTTTTGTTTTTTTGGGGGTTTTTTTTGGGTTTTTTTTGTTTTTTTTTGTTTTGTTTTTTTTGAGGAGGAGGAGGAGCATTTGTGTGTGTGTGTGTGTGTGTATTTAGGTATGTATGTGTAAAAGAACTGGGGTGTAGACCAGCAGTACAAGGTGTGAGAAGATTAACCAGAGACAGAGTGGGGAACAGATCTACTGAAATACACTGCTGAGGGGAGCAGAGGGAAAGACAGGAGAGGTCTATTGTGCCTTGCGGGTTACCTCTCTGGTCAGAGATCATATTCAGACCATAGTGATGAAAGCACTGAGAAATCCCTCATTGTGGTCTAATCCCTAGACCACAAGAAAGGCCCATTTATATATTTTGTATATTAAATCCTTACGAGATATATGATGCATAAATATTTTATTCTGTATGACATCTTTTAATTTTGCTGATGGTTACCTTTTATGTGCAGAATTTTGTTCAAGTGATATAGTTCCACTTATTTTGCTTTTGTTATATGTGCTTTCTGAAAGCAAATCTAAAAAATCACTGTCAGTACCAATACCAAGGCAATCATTACCTCCGTCTTCTTCTAGAAATTTTATAGTTTCAGGTCTTATTTTCAAATATTTAATCTATTTGAGTGATTTTTTTTGTATACATATGAGATAGGTGTCTAATTTTACTCCATAGTGCTTTTATGGGACTGCATAAGACTGTCCAGTTTTTCAATACCATTTATTGAAAGAGCCATTCTTTCCCCCTTTTATATTCTTGTGTTCTTTGTCATAAATTATTTACCCTGTATGCAAGGATTTATTTCTGGGCTCTTTGTTACCTTTCGTTGATCTATGTGTCTATCTTTTATCTCAATGTCTTACTGTTTGAATACTGTAATTCTGTAATATAGATTATATCAATAAGTGTCATGCCTTCAGCTCTGTTCTTAATTCTTAAGATTGCTTTGACTATCACATTCTTTTGTGGTTTCACATTATCACATCATTTGTGGTACAGATAGAGTCCTGGTACTTCAAAACAGTAGAATTTGTGAATGACATTTCCAGAATTGACTTTCTGCAGATTAAAATAAAAGGTAGTAATGTTTTAATATTAAAGGAGATTTTTTTGCTTGTTTTATATATATATATATATTTGTCATTGTTACATATATTTTATATCATTGTTCATTTTTGTACAATGTTTGCTTTCTCCTCTCAGGTGTAATCTCCATAAAATTCACACCACCAATTTACCTATGAACCATCACCATAGTCCCTTGTGCTCTTCCCACACCGTGTTTTGTTCCCTCTGCCTTCCCCTCCCTGGCAGAATGTCTCTGATTTCTAGTTGCCCACTAATTTTATTTTTCCTGTTCCATTATCTGCTTCACCTATATCCTTCCTATAATTGAAATCATCTGATATTTTTCTTTTCTCTTCTGGCTTATTTCATTGAGAATAATCCTTTCTAGCACCATGCAGGTTGCTGCAAATGACATGCATTTGTCTTTTTTGATTTCTGAATAGAATTCCATTGTGTATATATGTATCATATCTTAATACAATCATCTATTTTGGGGCATTTGGGTTGTTTCCATATCTTACCTATTGTACACAGTGCTGCAATAAACATAGGGGTGCAGGTATCCTTTTGAATTAATGTTTTTTGCATTCTTTGGCTAGATTCGTAGGAGTAGAACTGCTGGGTCATAGATAGCTCCATCTCTAGTAGTTTGAGGAAGCTTCGTACAGCTTTCCATAGTGGTTGGAGCAGTTTTCATTGAACGAGATAAATTTATAGAAGGTCAGCTATTTATATTTTCAAGAAAAATAAGACTAATATATTGGGCATTATGAATTATGTATAATGATATAGATATGATACTACTATTTTTAAATCTAAATATATATGATAAATCTATATACTTGTAAAAAAGCAAATGATGTGAACTACTGGATGTCTGAAAAGATTGACTGGCTGAAAGTAAAAGTTGTAGTATCTTAAGACTTAATGCAGGCACATAATAACTAAGGAAAACTGAATTTTCTTCTGTATGCATTGTATATGAAAGGATTGAGAAAACTTTTTGAGAAAATACTACCAGTTTTTATGAAAGATAGATTTTCAGGATTTAGTTTTAAATTTTCATAAAATAAAATTTGGTTAGATATGGGGAGGAAAGCTTACTGACAGAAATACTTGCTGAAAATTGTAGAGCCACTGAAAAAGGTGAAGAATCGCTGTCTGTTAAATATAAGAATGAATCGGTTACTGTATATCTTAGCTAGTACATCCATCTTCTTTGGCTGTTGTGGGAACCTGGAATCCCTGTACTGTATCTACTGTATCTACTCTACTAGAACCACTGCCTATGGAGACTGGAGCAGCTGTGATAGCTGGTTACAGAGCACGTGTTAGGTCTTGGTTGTGTTCGGAGCTCTCTGTTGCTGTCACCATTGCATTTTCATATCAGAGCTCTCCTTGCTGAACTACTAAGGGCTGATGTCAGACAAATACTTGTAGGGTTGTAGATCAGTCCCAAGGGATTTAGACCTTACAAGCAGGAGATTCTCAGTAGTGACTCATACCTTGTACAATCTGGTATGTGTATGGGCTAGGAATATAATACCACTGGCTAGAGGGATTTGAGCTCCTATCCTCCACATATATGTTGAATATAAAAAAAATGGGCTGGTGTCTTGTTGCTGTTGTCCCTCACAAAGAAAAAAAATAATCCAATATTTATTTTCAAAATATTTTCATGACAAAATAGCCAGTGTTTGGGGATCCCAGACCCCACGACTTAGAGAAAATAATCTATCACAAGTTCTTAAATTTTTCCATTGTCTTTTCTTTTTTTTAAGATTTTAAAAATTTATTTATGCATACAAGAATTGGGATATAGGCCAGAGGTGTGGGGGGATGAGAGGATCCACCAGAGACAGAGTGGAGAGCAGGACAGGCAGATCTACTGAAATACACTGTTGAGGGGAGCAGTGGGTAAGGCAGGAGAGGTCTGCTGCACCTTGTGGGTCACCTCCCTGGCCAGGGATCAAACTTATGCATCAGTTGCCTCTGATGCTTCATTATGCACTGCTTAACCACTTGCACCACCAGGGAGGACCCATATTGTCTTTTCAGTGAAACTTTTTCTTTTGGGGGAGTCTTACATTCTTTATTAAGAACACTAAAGGCTTGAATGACCATGATGACATTCACTTTCACAATCTCCTTTATCCCATATCCCCCCCTCCACCCTTCTTGATTTCAGCCCCTCTCCCGTGTTTTCTTAGCTCTGTTATCTTGAATTAAATATCCACCCCATTTCTCTAGTCACAAAATTGGAGACAATATATAACAAAAATGTAAGGATAAAACAGGTTTATAAATATACAATACTCATTGTTTAAATTTTGTTCTCTAATAAATATAGCTTTAAATAAGATGTGCATTCTCTGGCAAAAGGTCCAAATTTTAACCCAAAAACTTTTATCTAAAAGGAACTCTAGCATTCTTTCAAGAATGGTAGGAATAAAAGTTTTATTGCACCAAAGTAAATTCAATAAATATGAACACTCACAGATTTTCTATACTGACATCTTTTGAACTTTTTAAGAATTACCTATAAGTCTAGAGAAACTGCTATTGACCTTTGCTTGTATTGTACCTCAAATTTATAGTTAAAGGTTTGGAAGGTCAATGGTCTTTTACTTTTTCTACCTTTAATATTTGGTCAGATGAACAACTGTAGGGGTCTAAAAGTGGTAAAATAACAGAGCCAGTTAAAGTGGCTGGTATTGCTTTCCTGTACTCACATTCACAAAGGGAACATATGAAAACCTGTATTCAGCCAAAGGGCTAGCTTCATCCTTTCTTCAAAATAGTCACGGTCCGGCTGCACCACATTTAATTTCTTCAAACAGATGTTTATATAAGTGGATCACTTAATAGTATTTGAGCTTCTTATAATTCATGTTTTAATCTTTCTACTTTCATCAAAATGCTGGTAATGATATTGTAAGACAATATTTTTTTTCTAAAAAGCATAAACATAAGCAGACTGTCATCAACCAACTAAGTTATAATGAATATGGAACTTAATATCCTATCACAGTGAAAAGTTTTATATTATGGCTTTAGATAATGAAGATTAGCAAAGTGCTTCACCATGATGTAATTCTGATTAGATAAAGATGAGTGAAAATTAGCATTCTAATTTCACTGGTGTTTCCAGAGAACAACATCCTTAAAGTCTAATAAAATGTCTCCAATTTCAGTTGGCACAAGTAATTCTGAAACTCTTCCATAACTTTATCCCCATACATTTGATTGACTTCCTGTAGCTTTTGTCTGGCTGGGAAGATAAACCACATAATTTCTGCAATACAGAACAAAGAAGAAAGGTACAATTTGAAAATAGCTCTCCTTCATGTAATGTAGAATTCATTTGTTTTTTAATCATAAGTAGGATGTCTCTAAAGTTGGAACTAGTCATGGAACAGAGACACAAAAAGGAATGATAGACTGAGAGCACGTTACACTGTACATTGGATATAGCTGTGATTTGAATAAAGAGGAAATGCAACACCAGTTCAAGACTAGAATCACAAAGACTACAATGACAGGGCTGAAATCTAATTGGTGATATCCCTTCCCCTAATCAAAGCTTCTTTCATTGGCATAATCTTCAACCTACGAATTCGTTTTTTAACATGGAGACTGCCTGTATTTTTGAGATGAGTTTGAACAATTTTTTCTGTAATATGATCATGTTAAATGATGAAGACAGTTCTCAAGTATTTTAAACTTTGGTTTACTACATATTTCAATCTTTTAACTATGTTCTGATATGTGTTGTATAGTCATTATTGGTATAGTCATTATTTTTAAATGTGTCCTTTAAAATTAGGAAATCGACATTGTTTCCTAATTAAGGAAGGTGGTAAAGACAGAAGAAGAGGAAAACAGTCAGAGACCATATGACTAGCAAGAAGAAAAAGATTTAGAACATTAGAACTTTTCTTTAGTCATGTGTTTGATTTCTATGGGGAAGAGAGTAGCAGTGAATAACAGGATCACTGCCAAATACCTGGGAATAGAAAGAAAATGTGAAATAAAGAACAAAAGAAAATAAAGCACAGGTTTGGCAAAGTGGTTGGGAGGAGAGAAAAGAAACTAGGCAGTAAAATAATAACTCCAAATTTGTTGAGGCTTATTTGTTTTCTAATAATTTGATATTCACAATAATCCTATAAACACTGCACCTTTCATTTTGTAAATTAAAATGCTAAGTGTGAGAGGGTTAAATAATTTCATTATGTAATAAAACCAGCATTTGCAGATAATGGTGTCTGATCCGAATATGTTCAGGTATCACAAGTTACAATATATTGGCTATTCTTGTCCTATTATCGTTCCTGACTATCTCAAGAATCTTTTCTTGGTTTTAATGATAAATACAATTCATGATAAGCAAAATTTCATCAGTACTAAAGAATCATATTGTTACAGGGCAGGGAGAGGAGCACTTTAGAATTTTTAAACTTGCCCTCCTGAGTGGGTTTTGTTATTTGCTATATTAAGATAAACATATAAAACTTTTAATGGAAAGGAACTTTAATACAATTAGGGTATAATATAGAAAGGACAAAGAACATAGTTACTAAGTTAAGTATTTAAAGTTACTTATTTTTTTGAGGGTAAAAGTTTAGTTAAATAGGATTGGCCTAAAGTAAGGCCCAAAAGCCTGCCATACGTTTAAAGGACCTTTCAGTAGAGACCCATAGTAAAGGGTTAGAAAGAGTTAGACAAATCTGGGAGGAAAAGAGCAAAATTAAAATTAAGATGAAAGTTTCCATTGTTAACCTCCCCCCGGGACTTTCACCCACATCTGTTCTAACTAGTCCAAGACCAAAAAGCAAGTGCAATTTCATCACATGTCCCTCTGCTCCATATGCCTCCTCCAGGTCTCTTTGCTGCTCTCCATCCTGCTTTCTTTTTTCTCTCTTCCTTCTGTTCTCTTCTCTGCAGAATTTTCTTTCCCTCCTCAGCTCCACTCACTTAAGGCAGAACAGGGATTTTGGAACTTCCGCCTTTCCTGGGGATGACCCTGTTACAATATGACTTGCAGGAACAGATGCCAAGGCCAAATAACACATGGCTGACTTTCATGTAACCTAGCAATAAATTCACAAAGAACAATAGCTTAGTTGTATACTTTTAGAATTTTAGTTTGATAAACATTAATACCTGCTCAGAACTGAATGTATGCCAGTCATTTTAAGGAAGAGAATTCAACTTTAATGATATTATAGACTTTAAACATACAATGTCTAATAGTTAAAGAGTTTTTTATAATTAATATTGTGGAAATTTAAATATGAAGGGCCCTTTCTAGACATTCTAAAAATGTGCCTGTTAATTCATTAAGTTAACCTCAGGGAAAAATTAAAGCATATAGTTGAAAATAGGCATTTTAGAAATCCATAATAAATTTAATTTTTCATATTTATAGTTATTGTGCATCAAGCAATGAAGAACAGACTGGGGAAGGTTTAAAATTTGTCAACTTAAAGATCAAGGAAAGGAATAAGAACAATAATAATAATAACAACAACAGCAATAAAGACACAGAAACCAAAAATGAGGAGACAAGGACAGACTGGGGACACCTGGTGGGGGAGGGTTGAGGGAAGATGGGAGCACGAGGGACTGAGGTGATGGTGCACTGGTGAGATGGCGATGGGGAATACATGGGGAATACAATTAATGGCAAGTATATGTAAATTTTAAAATATTTTAATAAAAAAAATAAAACGCAAAAAAAAAAAAGAAAAAAAAGAAAAAAAATTTGTCAACTAAGTGATGAGTGCATCTCTGATGATTTCATCAAGTTTTGTTAAAGTATCCAAAGTCTCTGGAAGTTATTACAATTTTATCTCAAACCAAATTTTAGTCAAAAAATCAGAAAAAATATACTATATTTACTTACATAAAAATTGAGGTAGTGGGCCTCCCTGGTTGCACAGGGATTAAGCATCGCACTATGAAGTATCCTTAGCCACTGCAGCAAGAATTCCATCCCCAGCCAGGGAGGTGACCCACATGGTGCAGCAGATCTCTCCTGCCTAGCCCACTGCTCCCCTCAGCAGTATATTTCAGTCAATCTGCCTGTCCTGCTCACCACTCTGTTTCTGGTGAATCCTCTCAGCCCCCACACCTCTGGCCTATACCCCAGTTCTCATGTGCATAAGTAAATAAATATTTAAAAAATAAATAAAAATTGAGTTAAGTCTTACCCGTATTTGGAACAATAAACACTTTCCTGCATTGGTCATCATTCATTTGCACATTAATATGTACCTTTAAAATAAGACCCAGGTAATGAGGACAGAAATACGAATAAAATATGGCAACTTTCTCTCACACAATTTTCTAAGCGATATGACTATCTAAAAAAATAATTGCACTTCTAAGAAGTATGTACTAACAGACCATATGAATTAGACTGAATTTATAAAAGGGAAGTATCTGCCAGGAGTTGTGGTTGAGGAAAGGGCATTCAGCAGGAAATACTCTTGAGAAGAAGTGGCATTTTAACAAAATCCTTTGTATGTTAGATAAAATAAGTTTTATCCAAATTCCTAACTCAAGAACACTTCATTATTTAATGGATTTTCAAAATTGACTCTTAAAATACTACCTCTTACTTTCCCACATACTGCAGTTTGGCATTCTCAGAAACACTTTAAAAATACGTTTTCGCTTTGCCTTTTTTTTAACGATATGTATTAATACTTCTGTTGTTTTCCCTAGCAAAGCTGCTGTTTTCCTCAAATATGATGGTTTATGTTGTTAATAATCAAAACCCTTAATTATTATATTATTCATCCAACAAAAATTAAACCTCTGAGACAAGAGGCAGTCAAATCTTCTCAGAACAAGCAAGGAATTTCTGAGCCAACGGTTCACTAGAAAGGCACCTATAAGCAGTTTTCACTTTCCCATGAAAGAACCATTATGACCTGTTCGCCTGTCTACTCAGCCTCACTTAACTTCCCCATACTACTCTCTTTGCTAAAAACTCTTCTTCACTCCTACAACCTCTATGCCTTCCCGGTCCACATCATATTTTTGTCTCGTAAAGCTTATTTCAGCTAAAAGACTAATAGAATTTCCTCTGTAATGGCTCTCATAACTTTATGCAGTTTCTGCTTCATATAAATTCAGCAAGACTGACTGAGCTTGTAAGCATGATTCTGGAACCTTGAACTTTCAGATTTTTTTTTTATTATTTGATTGGCTGTAGCTACATTCAAAACAGGCTTTCACATAACTACAAATGTTTCCCAGATTTTATTCTTCTGCAGAATTATACATTTTAGCTTCAGTTTTATTTACTTTTATTTCATTTTTATTATAACAGGGACACTATTAAAAAGGCATATTGAAGAATTTCTTCAAGCTGTAAAAGAAGATTTAAAGAAGTGAACTTTTCAGTAAATTAAATTGTGAGACGAAAAACTGATTAGTAGAGTGACATGGAATTTCAGAGTGTGATAAAACTCAGTATCATTTTTTCCACCTCTTTTATTTTATGAATAGAGAAACTGACTCAAAGAGTTCAAATTTTATTCAGTGCAAATTATAACAGTGTTTTCTTTTAACATGGGAACTGATTGTAGCATGATTTCTTCAGTTTTTCTATAAATGTTTAATTTTAATAATTCAAAAATCTGTAATAGGATTTGTGTATTTCCTCCTGAAATCTTTTAAGGCTTTTCAGTTTACAGTAAGTCATCACTTACTGTCACCAATAGGTAATTGGAAACTAGCTTTATGTGAAATGACTTATATGAAAAGTAAGACCTTGAATAACATTGTTTGGTTCAATGTCAGCCTGGATTTTTTTTTTTTCTCATAATCATTCCTCCAACTTTGAAGGAAAGAATGTTATTCAATAACCTACTGTACTACTGTATTGCCCTTAGAAAGAAGCAAAAACACAAAATAGTACCAAATGAACCCTGAATTTAGAGAGCAAATACATTTCTTTTCCTTTTCATAATAAATTTTGGAGTATGTTACAGATAGACAACACATTAACAACCCCATAAACAAAATGTTTAAAATTTCCAAATATGTCTAGCCTGATAATTGAGGTGTCTCCTCATTAGTTTTTATTGCTTGTCCAGAAAGAATAAAGGGGATATTTCTTTCACCTATTCAAAAAAGATTTTGAAGTAATTAACTAAAAGACATGGGAAAAGAACATGTAATAGAGGAAAGCTTGGTTCCAGGGAAAATAAGAAAGGGAAAAAGGTGAAATCAGGATTAAAAAAATAAACTCACTGACTTAAAGTGACTATCTTTAAGGGTCTGACCGACCATTATTCCATTTTTTATAAAAATTACTGCATTCACAGGTAAAGTCACATCAGATTCTAATGCAACTATGCAAATAATATTCTTTGAATTGGACCTTCTGCTACTTGTATTTTTAATCAAATCTCAGGAACAAAAGTTGCTGCCTCTATTTAGCTATATATTCTGTAGTTTTGCTACTATTTAAATGTGGAAAAGGTGAAAATTTCTCACTGTGCAGTAATAGTAACCAGAGAAAAACATTTACATTGTTCTCATATAAGTCAACCAAGAGAACTAGGAACACTGGTTTGTCAAAATGTTAACTGAAGAGTAGTATTTATTTAAGAAATATAATCCATCCTTCCTCTGTCTCAGCATAACATCTCTAGTATCATGATTTTTATTTTTCCAGTTATTAGTATCAATTTTTTTTCTACAGATGGCAACCAGAAAGACAGTTGAGTGAATTACTACATTTTTCACTCTCCATAAAATAAAAAATAAAGTTCAAATGCCTCCTATTATATTTTTTCTTGGTTTTCTCATATGAAAGAAACATCTAAATCTATTCTCTAATTGACCTTTATATTTTGCTGTTAACATGAAACATTTTACCATCTAGCTTATAGCCATATTTTTCTTGTAGGTTTTGTGAAAATTGAGAAAATTATCACAGGATGACAGTTTTCATATCAAATCAATATCATGTAGTCTTGATAATAAGATATGCAAATGGGAAGAAGACCTAATTTATTTTTCTACACAAAGAGAAAATCTTGTATCAGAATCTGTGATTAACATGTAACACTTGCCTGTAAGTGAAACTATGCAGAATAGATGGGAATTTGGAAAATAGATGCTAGGTGAAAACCTATTATACATACGCTCTCTAATTTACCACGTGTAATCATTTTCAAATTGTGATCACTCAAAGTAAAAATGGAATAGCATTGTAATTTGTATTCACTAGTGTAAAGAACATAAATAAATAAATACATAAATAAATAAATAAAAATACATTTGACTTTCATATTGTGAAAAAAGCTAAATTCTAACTTTTAGATTCACACATCATTGACAAACAAAAATTTTAATGAAAAAGCCCATATAATTTAATTCTAAGACACAAGATATATAGTACTGGAAGGGTCTCAAATATTATCACAATACTATTTTTAATGTTGTGAAATTAAATAATAATACTATACATTTGATCAGAAACCAAAAAGACATACTTCAGGAAATAGAGAAATTGATTATTTTACTTAACATGAAATCAGCACTCACAACACAATAAAACTATCATTTATTTTGCAAGGATTATAGTGATAAAATTTATATTAACTCAGCACATTTATTCAGCTATATATTAGTTTTCTATTATATTTAACGAATTACAACATGTATGGTGGTTTAAAATAACATTCATTTATTAGCTTATAGTTGTGCAAATCAGAATCCAGGATGCTTACGCCCTGCCTGGCTTTTCTACTCAGGGTCTCAAAGACTGAAATTACGGTATGTGTTAGTCAGTCTTCCAAGGAAACACAACCAATAGGCGATAGATAGATAGATAGATAGATAGATAGATAGATAGATAGATAGATAGATAGATAGATAGATAGATAGATAGATATCCTGTTACACAAATGAGAAGACTTATTTATTACAGGGTTCACTTCACTTATTATGGAGATTGAGAAGTCTCACAATCTGCCATCTGGATGCTAGAAAAATTAAAATAACTGTTACATAGCTCAGTTCAAGTCCAAAGTTTTTAGAACCTGGGGCAACGGTGATTGAGATCGGGTGAGACTCTTAAGGAAAAAGAACCAGAACCACTGATGTCTGAGGACAGAAGATGGATGTCCCAGCTCAAACAGAATGTGCCAATCAGCCCTTCCTCTGTCTTTTGTTCGATTGGATGATGCCCAACACATTGAGGAGGACCATCTGCTTTACTCAGTTCATCAATTCACACACTACTTATTTGTAGACAGATCCAGGAATGTTTTATTAGCTTTTGGGCATCTTTAGTCATGTCAATTCATACATAAAATTAAGCATCACAAGCTTAACTAAACAGGTGTAGCTAAGTTCTCCTCTGGTACCTTGCAGAAAGGATGTGCTTGCAAGCTATTAATTGAAGTCCTTTCTCTTGTAGCTTTGAAGTTCCATTTCCTCTTGGATATCAGACAAGTGCTTCTCTCATATCCTAGAGCTCAGTCTCATTTCCTTACATGTGGTCTTCTCTATCTCCAGGTCCTAGACTATTAATAATCAGATTTTCAAAATATCAGCCAAGAACAGCAAAATATTCTAAGAAGTAGTGACTAAAGATCTAGTAAGAAGACCATGAGCATATAGCGTTATAGATGTAAGTGAAAAGTATTTCAAATAAAGTGTTACACACTTGGTCAAGCATTCTTTGGTAAATCAAATAAAAAATGAGAATGAAAAGCCTACCATGGAATTCGCCAATGTGCAAAATAACATCCACTTGAGCGATGCTTTCAGCTCAGTTGGAATAAATTTTGAAGAGTAAGGGGAAAAGACAACATGAAGTCAAAGCAAAGGGTGAAGACAAATTTCTTAAGGAGTTTTGCTGTAAAGAGTACAAAGAATTAGAAGGAAGGGAAAGTAGATGAAAATAAGTTGGTTTTCATGAGAAAAATAACAGAATATTTGTATATTAATGGAAATGATCCTCTATTAATTGGGAGAATTGATAATTTTTTGAAGAGTGAAGGAAATCTAAAATGATATCCTTGCGAAGGTCACAGGGGATGGGATTGTTTGCCTAGTAAAGTAGTAGAGCAAGGAAAGGGTCTCCATCATGACTTCAGTGAAGCCACCCATGGGTTATCTAAGTACAGATGCTGGTAGGCATGCAGAAGGTGCCTCTGGAAGTTATTTCTGATTCTTTCTATTTTCTTGATTAAATCATATCAATTTGCATTCTGAAAATTAAAAATGTCTATGGTAGTAGAAAAAGAAAACTTAAAACCTTTAGGAATACTGAATTCTCATATAGTGTCCTAATATTACCCTGTGATTACTTTGGGGAGCATGTATGGCCTCTGTGCCTCCACTTGTCTATCTGTGAAAAGACTACTTACCTTCACATATCTGCCAGTGCTGATGCATTAATATTTTATATTATAATACTATTTCAATGGCATATTCTGTTTTAATTCTTAAATAGAAGAGAATATTATACATTTGTTGAATGTCCAACAGAAAAATGTATGAAACTGCATTGTTCCAGTGAAAAAATCTTTTCTAATTAGAGTACAAAGTATATGGCCAATTATCAGGGCAGAATTTATTTTTAACATGGGGCTATGTAGGCCATTTTTTCTCAGTCATATTGATGTGAAAAATGCCATAGAATCTTAGATTACTTAGATAAGACACACTTATGTAAAATTTAAATAATTTAGACATAATAGAGACCTTAGAAATAATAATATAAGCCCTTCATTTCTAAAAGGAAGAAGTTAAGAACTGAAAACATGAAGTAGTTTACATTCAGAGTGATAGAGGCCAGGTCCCCTGTATGCCAAACAGTGATTTTCTATCATGCCAAGTAATAGACATTCACTCTCTAATGTAACTATGCATTTTTTCTGTTTGCATTTGAAATATAATTGCTTACTTACTGTTTAGGGCCAGAATTTTTTTTTTCTAAATATCCCTCAATTTTTGCTCATTCAGATGTAAAATTTCTTATCCATTCAGCAATCAATAGTTATTAACTGAGGATTCACTCTATATCATCCTCTATTTTAAATTAGGTATACAGCAATGAAATCATATGTCAGTGCTCTCATGGAACTTAATTCTAATAGATTTATCTATGTCCTTGCAATAGATGAATAGCTACCCCCAAGATACTTTTTATCTTTTCACTCATTCTAAATATTGAGCATTGGTCTAGGTGTTGGCGATAGAGCATATGAAGTGGTCCCTACTCTCAACGAGTTGACACCAATATCAAAGCAGACAGAAATGGAGAACACAACTGGAGTTGACATTGATAAATGCTGGAACAGAAATGTGCACAAAGGAGAAACTCTAATTAAGACTCAGAAGTCAAACTCAGCTTCCTGGTGTATCTGATAGTTGTGTCCAACAGGATTAAAGATGTGTGAAGGAATTGACTCACTAAAGGTGGACAGTTAAACAGCTTTTTAAGTCAAATGCTAAGGCCAGGAGGCAATAGAGTAGATAGAGCTCAGTGTAAAAAATGCAAGACATTCTGCTGAAAAAAGCACCTCAAGCAAGCAGAAAGGCAGGACTGGGATAAGACAATTGGAGAAGTTCCAGGATCAATGGCAGATGGGAATGCTGTGTATTAAGCTCTCATTATGTGCCAGGAATTGTGTTTAGCAGTTATTCATCAGGACATTATTTTGCAATCTAGATAGTCAGTTATTTTAGCCTTATTTAATGAGTGAGACAAATGAGATTCAGAATATAAGTAACACCTACACTGCAATGTGTATATGTAGTGTTGCATGAAGTTCATTCTAAATTCAAAGGCAGAACTCAATTTTTGCCACAAAACACTACAAATCATTTTATATCATCTGTTTTTTTTTTTTGTTTGACTTGTTTTTGTTTTTTTTTTAGATTTTTTTTTTTCTGATCACAAATAGAAGCCTTGATGGATTTTCAGCATGAGTTGAAGTAAATCTGATTTTTTTTTGTAAATTTAAAATAGTCTGGCTTTAAGATAGACTTAGAAAGAAATAATAAGTACGAGAAGGCAATATTGGCAACAATATATCTTTCATACTGTGCCCACCAGCAAAGCCCCAAAAGCCTTCTACCATGCTCTCTTGGACCACCACCTTCTTCTCTTCCCACTCTGCTAAACTCCCCTATAAGTAGTCTGAGTTTTGTGATTAGATGTCAGCGGTTTTTGATTGGTTTGGTTTGTTTTGACCTCTACATTGTTCTCTCCATTCTACATGTATATGAAACCATTAGGTATTTCTCTTTCTCCAAGAAGGGGACCATTTAAAGTAATATAAAGTATTTATAGAACTGGGTATCTTCAACAAACACTAAAGATACTGAACTGACAATATGTAGTGGCTGACTATGGAAAATGATGGATGAGAATAGGTGTACATGACCAACACTGGGATTATAGTATAGTGAATTTAGTGAGTTGAATTATTTCAAAAAGATATATTCAATCCCTAACCTCAGGAATTAGTGAATATGACCTTATTTGGAAATAGATCTTCTGTGGCTATAAATAAAACAAGGTCATGCTCTTTCAGAATGGGCTCTAATTCCAATAACTTGCATCCTTAAAAAGAAGACAGAACACACAAGAAGGAAGTCCATGTGGAAAGGCAAGCAAAAGTTGAGGTAGGTGATGCAGCTGCACACCAAGGAAAATCAAGACTTACTGGCAACCTGCAGACTAGGAAGACAGAATTAATAGAATCCCTCTCAGTCTCCAGAAGAAACCAATCCTGACAACATCTTGACTTTTGACTTCTTGTCTCTAAAATAACAGAATAGGTTTTCATTGGTTTAAGCCACCTAATTAGTAGCTATTTATTACGGCAGACCTAGAAATGATTATGGGTAAGTAGAGGATGCATTATCCACATTTTCCTTGGTTACATTTGAGATTATTATGGAGAAATCCAGAAGGAATTAGAAATACAAAATCTGAAGATCAATAAAGAAATATGAGCTGAGTATATAGATGATTAATTTTAATTTTCTTAAAACTATTTCTATTGACTGTGTCATAAGATTTAGATAGGAATTTTCAGGATGGAATACTATGTTTTCAAATTTGAATGAACATTTATCCTAGTTCATATGGGAAAAAGAAATTACACACACAAAACATATTGTATGGAGTAAAAATATTCTAAAAGAAAACTGTTTAGAAGCAAATGTTTGGATTTAGTCCATATTGGTTTAAAAATTAAGAATTATAACCTGGTCTAGCAGATTAAATCTCACCATACTTAGTTCCTTTTCCTACTAAAAACTACAAATCGCTTACTTTATCTTTGAATTTGTACTATTACTAATTTCTCTGGCCAACACAACAGAATGGAAATAATGTTTGGGGCTAAAGCGGCTAACTCATAAGGTAGCACTGCAGCTTCAACTAAGGTCTCTTGGGATCCTCCCTTGTGGAATTCAGCTGCAAGGCTTTGAGAAACCAAAGCCACATGGAGAGGCTCCAGTTTACAGATCTAGCTGAGCTTCCAGCCCATAGTCAGAATCAGTGATCAGTCATTTTGTGAGTCATCCTGGAGTCCAGCCCAGTCAAATCTTTAATTCACTACAGCCCTGTCCAATCTGACTGTAGGCTGAGGAAAAAACTCTAGTAAGAATTTCCATACTGAGTCTATTCAGTTCATGGACTCATGAGAAAATATTTTTATTTGTCTTAGTTTCTTGAGATTGCTGTAACAAATACACAAACTGAATGACTTTGTTGGTTTTCCTAATTAACTTGTATAGTATAGAAAAAGAAATAATCAGACTTTAATATGATCTAAAGAACACACATTCAAGAATAGGAATCATGATTTTGGTCCATAACCAAGGAGCAGTACCAAGGTGCCATTAAGTTCAGGGCTTGATGAGACTTAAAGGATCAGGCAGCAAAGTGACCCGAACTTAAGCCATTTGTTGTGAAATTTGGGGGAATGGGCTGTCCATAATTAATGGATAAGTCTCCCAACAGAAGGCTGCAGTATGTGTTCTCTTGTAACTGCGCAAAGATCTTGTTTTATCACAGTCACTAAAGGCTGTTTAAGACACAACATGACAGATCAGCTAGAGTCTGCTGAACTCAAAACAGCTTCCGGAGTAACGTGTGGCAGTAAGATGCTATCTGGAGAGCCTCCCCGATGGCGCGGCAGTTTGAGCGCGGCACTGTGAAGCTTCTGCAGCACAACAGCGCTTGTTCGCTTATTCGATCCCCAGTCAGGGAGGGGACCCACACAGCGGAGCAGACCTCTCCGGCTTCGCTCGCTGCTCCCCTCAGCAGTGTGTTTCAGTCAGTCTGCCTGTTCTGCTCCCCATTCTGTCTCTGGTGAGTCCTCTCACCTCCTGCGACTCTGGCCTGTACCCCAGCTCTTATATGCATTAAAAAAAAAGTGTTTTTTTTTTTTTTTTTTTTTTTAAAGATGCTATTTGGAGAGATGCTGAATTCTGATGAAGTCAATTCTTATCTGCTGCTCCTAGGAGAATATCAGGTGCAATTCTTATGGAACAGTAAGGACAACTCAATGAAATCTAAGCATGGTAATAATTAGAGTGGGTCTATATCTTAATTATGTGGCCACTGTGGTAACAATTGGATTCCCATCTAGCTCCTGAGCCTTCAAATAATGTTCTTAATTTTTGCCTTTTGAGAAATTCAACTGCTAGTATTCACTTTGTTAAGGCAATTTCCCAAAGAAATCAGGCGGCACTCAGAGAGGTGGAGAGAGAGAGATTTAATTGTCATAGCGGCGGGGCCCAGGAGATCACTCCCAAAAACCTGCGCTCCGAACTACAGAAATGGCAGGGTGTTTATACAGGTTGTATGAGAAACTTCTTACTTTAGCTATCACAGCATAAGTATATTCATCATAGCATAAGCATTGTTTATTGGGTTGGGACAGGTAGTTGGGAAGGGTCAAAGCAAACCTTTCTCAGCCTCCTACTATGAGCGCACAGCTCACCCAGCCACGTCTCTGCTCCAGCAAGCAGCGGAATCTAAGCAGCAGACTCCATAGCTGCAAACTTGGCAGCTTCCTGCTTCAACTTAACAAAGGGGCTTTCTATATTTTTCCATAAAAAAGTCATGTCTGTTGTTCATTCAAAATATACTTCAATAGCTATTAGTTTCACATTCTAAATAAAATAGAAATTTTGCTTCCAATTTCTTAAGGGCAATAAGTACTTACTGTTAATTTTTTCTAATACATCTAAGACATGAAAATATTATTTATATATTAAAGTAGTAGAAACAATGTTCTATTACAAATGTCTTGATATAAATGATCATAAATATTTATTTTATTATAAAGAAGAGAGATAAAGCCGCCTAGTAACATTGAAGGACAATGGAATTCACATTGCATATTACTACATGGAAAACAGGGATATTAATAGGTGCTTAATCAATACCATATTTCATTAGCTTATATTATAACATAATTAAAAATTAAAAGCAATTAGCAAGTAAAGTATAAAAATTAAAGTACTTAACATGTGTATGATACTTTTGTATTACATATATGCTTATGATTTTCATTCATAAGAAGAATGTTTTATTGAATATTTCTTAAAAGGAATGAACCCATAGCTAAAATGTAAAACTTCCACCCTTTTTTGTAGTATCCTGAATTGTTTTGCTTACTGGTAAAATATCTTATGAATTAAAAAGGGTTCAATTGAGGGCAAATGATCTTTTATTTTGGGGAAGATAAGAGCAACCTTGAAACCATTTTTGCCAGTACATACGACTAGAACAATCAACTCAAAATTCAAGTAGTTTAGATTTTGGAATGCCATTTCAATTTGTGCAATACTTTGCCGAAAGATCAAGTTCGTTGAGATGGCCTTATATAAGATTTTGTCTACTCAGTTTCTATTCAGTAATTTCAGGTCCAGGTCAAATAATGATAAAATCAAATGTAATCTAAAATGGAATCAATTTCAATATAACTTTATACAATAATAAAATCTTTTCAAACCTCAAGACAACTTGACATCAAACAGAAGAAACTTCAGATGAATACTATAAATTAATTCTAGGAAGAGCAGTTGTCAGGGGAAACTAAAGGTATGGAAGAGAGCTGTATGATTCCTTGTTAAAATTCATTGTCACAACAGCCTTAAACTTTACATTCATGCTCTTGCTAAATACCCAATATCACAAAGATATGTAAGAAGAACTTAGTTTCAAATATTGTAGTAGAAGATTGAGCAACTTTCAGGTTAGATCATAAGATACTAGATCTTTTTCTTTGTTGAAAATTGAAGGCAAAGTTAGAGTTGTTTTAGTTTCTACATTAATCTGAACTAGAAAACTGATAGCTTTAGAGTTTGGATATTATTTTTAGAAATAATGAAATATTACAAAAATATTATACATGTAGTAGCTAGTTTTTACTCTCGCTTGAAGTATTGGAGATACCTTACATTTAGAGTTGGGTATTTTATTTATAATTTTAAAAAAGGTTTATTTATGTATACAAGAACCGGGATATAGGCCTGAAGTGTGGGGGGTGAAATGATTCACCAGAGACAGAGTGGGGAGCAGAACAGGAGATCGACTGAAATACAATGCTGAGGGGAGCAGCAGGAGAGACAGGAGAGGTTGCTGTGCCATGTGGGTCACCTTCCTGGACAAACTCATGCTGCCAATAACTTCATATTGCTGAGACTGACCCCTTGCGCCACTAGGGAGGCCCAAAATAAGATATTTCTAATCAGCTACCAAGTCTCATCTGTAAAAATCCCCAGCTAGAAATCTTAAAAAGTAGTGGAAATTAACAGAATTCTAGCAACAAAATCCTGCCCCATATACCTAACACATTGACATCTAAATTATACTACCATTTTAAAAACCAAAATGCCTTGTATGAATTAAGGAAGAATTGTGTTACTGTATCACAAGTGTCTCTTTTTATTTGATTACTACTGACAAAAATTGACACAAATGATGATATTAATGCAAATCTCACAAATTTTTAAACTACAGTAATTTTAGTACAACTATTTATAATCACTGTGCTCAAGTTTGCTTATCTAACATGAAAGAGTTTAGATAATATCATTAGTGTAGGAATCTTATTTTAAAATTGTCAGTAGTCACTTTCAACATCATTGAAGCACTACATAAAAAAACAAACTTGTTGAAATAAGCCCACTAAAGAACATTAATTAATTTGTATTATGAACAGTTCTTATTCAACCTGTCCACCTCCATATTATTAGGCTTCTATGTCTGCTTCATAGACTATGTCAAATTCTATGGCCAAACACACCACAACTGTCACATCAAAAGATTCATCTACTACGTGCTAGAGTCAAAGTCTGTGCCAGATCCAAGAAAACTGAAACATTATATGAGGTTTTAGGTTGATACTGAAGTAGTTTCACTTGTAAAATCTCCTTGTTGCAGTTTCTTCATAGCTGCTAAGCACTTAAAATCTGTTTCACCCTATGACATTGACACAGTGTTATGTGTATGTTTGTCTGATCAATTTTACACATAACTTGCGGTAACTTGGGGATACTGATCTTTTTTTTTTCTTTTACTTCTATTTTGACTGTAATCTTTCCATCAAGTCTCTGTTTTACTCCTGAATTTTCTGCAACGTTGTATAACATTTTGACTTTAGGAATTATAAGGGAAAATAACTTTGGATCACTGCACAATCATTTATCTTACCAGAAGTTTCCACTATCTAGTCCTCAAAACAATCTACAATCTCAGAATCATTTTGAAAATTCCTGGTTCAACTCTAAAGCTTGTAGTATCTCACCCATGACTAGTTAGTAATGTCTCATAGTATTACTAATTAATGTATGAATAATCTTGCATTTATATATAACAAGATTTTTTATAATTTCTGACAAGATAACAAATAGTATCTTAAATTGGGTAGGTAAAGGATCAGTTTTCTGATAGTAAAATTAGCAAATGCATTGACCTTTTCCTTCTAACACAGTCAGGTAATGACTGTATTTTTTTAACTTACACAAATTATAATTGGTTTTGATATACATCATTTGACAATATGAAATATATAGGCTTAGATTTAACTATCTTCCTTCTTTAGGTATATTGTAGAAAGTGTAGTTTTTCATATATTTGCAAAACTTTTAGATTTATGCAAAAAATAGACCAGGATAATTCAAAATAATTTAAAAATATATTGTAACAAAAATAACTAATTTAAACTCTAGAAAGCCCATTGATATTCAGGAATTACCACTTTTTGAGCAAACCATATATTCCAATACTATATCGGGAGAAATAGAAAACAAGAACAATCACAATTACAGAAATAAAATGTAATCAAAAATCTCCCAAGAAACAAAAGTTCAGGATTTTACAACAAAATTTTACCATGCCTTTGAAGAATAACTTCAAGTTTTACTCAAACTCTTCCAAAAATTTGAAGAAGGTATACTTCCAAAAAATTCTATAATGCCAAAATTACATTAATAGCAAAAATCAAACAAGTATATCACACACGTGAAAATTACATACCAGTATCGCTGATGATATATAGATATGAAAATCTCAACAAAATATTGGTAAACCATATTCAACAATACTTTAAAAGAATCATACACCATGACCAACTGGAATTTATTGCAGGAAATCAAGACTGGTTTATCATGTGCAAATCATTTTATGTAATATACTACGTCAACAAAAGACAAATTGTGCTCATATGATCATAACACTAGATTCAGATAAAACATTTGATAAGATACAGAACATATTTGTAATAAAAATTCTTAATAAAATGCACGTAAAAGGAACATAAATCAATATAACAAAGTTATATGCTACAAACCCATACAATACTATACTTAATGGTGAGAAACTGAAAACTTTTCCTTTAAGAGGGTGGGGTTGCGATTAAGAATAGAGAGATATAATGGGTGGCAGTGAGTGTTTTGATTTTTTTTTCATTTCTCTCTCTTTTTTGTACTTAAAAAATAAGTTTGAAGTTTGTATATAAGTACTAACATTTAATTCTTAAATTCTGCCAAACTTTTATCATCTTACCCATTTTTTAGGTAAAGAAACAACCATTCTGTCTTCCTAAGAATATTTTATTACAAGATATTAAATCAGTCGATAAAGAAATTTCTTTATAGAATTCTATGTATTAAAAATAAAAAGGATTGACAGATTAGAAAAATTATAATTTAATTTTATTGAAATAATAAGCCTATGCATGGATCATTAGTAAAAACATAGTTTATTAAGTAAGTTTGATGGGGAACTTCATGTGGATAAATATAACTATCAGAATGTGAACACACTAATTATATTTGCATCCATTATAGTGAGCCAACTACACATATGTATCTCATGAAAAATCACAGATAGATTATGCAGAGTTTGGGTTTCCTGGGTGGCCCTGGGTTAAGTCTCAGCACTACACACCTCTAAGGCCTGAGAGGTGAGGGAGGTAACCCACATGGTGCTGCAAACCTCTCCCGTTTTGTCCACATCTCCCCTTAGCAGTGTATTACAGATCTGCCTTTTCTGCATCCCTCTCTTGCTTCTGTCGTGAGTCTTCTCACTTTCCACACCTCTGGCTTACACCCCAGTTATTCTACACAAAATAAATAAATGAAATAAAAACAATTGTTATAAAAAGTAATTTTCAAAAATAAAAAGAATACACAGATTTTAAAGATGAGGACTTATAGTTCAAATATTTGACTATCATTAAATAAGTAGAATACACTGTACCAATTACCATGTGCATTAATTTTTGTAGCTCTCTACAGTCACCTATTTGTAGCTTTCTATTTTCATAATAGAATGGTATTTTGTAAGAAAGGTATTTCAAAATATTTGTACATTTTTTCCTAAGTTGCATAGAGGATAGTTAATTTACCAAAGCTTTTATAATTTTAAGTTAGGTCAGTTTAATCCAGAACAGCATCATCATCTACATTGTCAATAAGATATATATCTTTGTCTACTGTAGAAAATGAGAATGGACATTTGTATATTCTTTGATTTAAAATGCTGTTAAATCTTCAGAAGATGGCCCTGCCAAATTAGTAGCTATTTACTTAGTTTAAATCACTGTGTACATGAATAGAATTCTCTAATATATTTAAAAATATAAACATTACTTTTCAGAAAATACTTCTTAATGTGACTTTTATTTTCACAAATTTACTTAATTGATTAGCAAAAGTAAAGGTAGACCAAATGAATTAAAGAAATATTAAGGGCCTCCCTGGTGGCGCAGTGGGTTAAGCAACGCACTATGAGGCAAACCGCGACCGCTGCAGCACGAGTTCGATCCCTGCTGCCGGCCACGGAGGGGACCCACATGGTGCGGCGGACCTCTCCTGCTGTGCCCGCTGCTCCCCTCAGCAGTGTACTTCCGTTGATCTGCCTATTCTGCTCCCAGCTCTGTCTGTGGTGAATCCTCTCACCCCCCACACCTCTGGCCTGTACCCCAGTTCTTCTATGCATAAATAAATAAATCTTTAAAAAAAAAAAAAAAGAAATATTAAGTTCCCAATGTTGGCATGCTGACAATACTGAGTAACATTCAAAAGTTCTTTATAGTATAGAAGGAAATCTCCCTCCAACTTTGGAGAGTATAATGTTTTTCTTTGCCTTATTTTTAAAAAGCATATTGGATAACCATTTTGAGAGGACTAAGCATTTCTAATAAATGGAAGATAGTATATTGTCAGGAATACTTCAACAGTCACAATAGATCTGGTTATGTTAGAGATACTCAGTGCATAGTTTTTCTATGGGTACAAAATACCAACATATACCCAATTCATAAGACATTCAAATCATGGAGGAATTTAAATAATCTTCTGGGCAGAAATATTATAAATATCTCTGCTTTGAAAGGTTAATGTTTCCATAAGAAGTCAAAAATATTGGTGTCATAATTTAAGCCATATACTTCATTGGTATTCAGGCAAGTTTGAAGCATTAAATATTTTAAAACAAACGATTCACAGGTGATACAGCTCAAAACTTTAGCTTTGTTGTGATAGTCACAGTTTGCCCAAAAAAAGTATGATTTCCTATCAAAAATTCAAGCCACATAGGCTTAACCTAGTCTGGCAAAATCTCTCTGAAATATAATTTTGATTACTTCAGTGTCAAATGTTTTCATTAATTGATTGCCTTTCTTGAGTTTTTAGAGAAATAATTAGTGTATTTCTAAGCACACTCATTGATTAAAAATCACTTTTGGTATAATTAGAAGCCTTAAAATGTATTTTATTTTATTCTCATGCAGAACTTATGGCTAAACATATACAAAGTATTCAAGCACTGTATGTGTTTATTATTAGAAATACTTGAAATATAAAACAGGAAGCAAATAAAATATTTTCCTAAATTATACAAAAGTATTAAAAGCACAAATTGGTAAAACTGATAAATAAAATTAGTAAATTACATAGATGTCAATCTTAAATTCAGACTACTTCTAACATCTAGTTCCTTCAGCCTAAGAAATAAAAAAAAAAAAAAACTACAAAGAGGTAAATAAATGTCTGAATTCATGTAAATGTAAAAGAAATATTACCCAAAAAATAGTAGTAAATAGACATTTCAATATACTCCAAAAGAGGATGCAGTATGTGGAAAATGATGAAATTACCCTTTATACATTTTCCCTCTACTGTCATTTTTTTATTATTTATTCTTTATATATTCACACAAATTTTCATACAAACTTTCTTTTCTCCAATTCAGATTTTACATTCTGAAAACTAAGTTTTAGAATCTATTAAATAATTTATCCAAGATCTCTCTTGTATGTGATTAGGGGACTTCTTTCTTATCTAGATTCTTAATAACACTCATAGAAAATCATTGTCTAATGGACAAGGGCTCTACTCTCTCATTCTAACTACATAATTTTCAACAAGCTGTTGCTTCACGTATCTTGGCTTTAGTTTCCTTATATGTTAAACGAGAGTATTGGATTAGATAAACTTTAAAATTTCTTAATTAAAAAGATGCCACTATACTTTCCATTCTTAGTGTTTAAGATGATTTAAATCATGACCTAGCCTCTATAAAGTTTAAAATTACATATTTAATCATTCAGAGATAATCTGGTCATTGTTCATCAAAGACTATGGAGTTGGAATAGACATTCAAGGTCATTATAACTTTTTCTAAGTCTACTCTCATCTCCTTCATAAATCTGATACTTAAATTCTTAAAGGAACTCGTTTCATCTTTGTATCAATTAGGCGACTATAATGTTCAGAATACATTCTCTTATATGGAATTAATTCTGCTTCTCAGTGGTATGTAATGATTTATAGTTTATTTAATGGGACAAAGTAGAACAGAAATAATTCACATTCTGTATATTAGCCCTGAACAATTGTTTTCCATGCTAATCAGCCCTGTTATAATTCTTAGTGAAACAAGTTTCTACACTTGGGTCATCCCTTTTTTTCTTTTTATGAGGTATTTCAAATTACCTAAAATCCTTTCACTGTATAGCTTCAGGAACTAAACAAGATATGCTTAGCCACAGAGCCCATTCATTTTTAGTTATAAATGGAATTTGACAGAGAACATTACATTTAAAGGGGGAAATCACACATTACTTTGAGGAATTTTACATAATGGCATCCAACTGCATTACAATATAAAGTTAATTTAAAATTAGAATAATGTAGAAGGTAAATTATACACAAGTGAGTTTTACTTTAACATTAGGAAGTTAAAATACTCAAATATTTATGTTCTACTTCATAAAATATAGTTTATGAGTGGCAGACTGTCATTCCTGATTATAAAAATGTTGAATAAAAAATACTGATAACAATTAGCAAAGACTTCTTACTATAAAATTAAAACATTTAGAGAGTGTGATCATTTTTCCAATCACATTTGCACATCATTGTTTAAAAAAATATTTTGAAAGAATGTGCAGTACTACTAGCATATTGAATTTCAATTTGTTTAATATCAGAAAGGCATAAAATGATATACTTAGGAAACAGAACCAAGGGAAGTTTAGACAAATCTGCATAAATTGAATTTATTAAAATAATTGCAATTTGTGAATGAGGTGAGGGTTCAAATTGAGAATGAGATATAGATGATTAAGTTCTTACTGTATCAATCTCAATAATGTATTTGAGTCTTTAAATACAGTTCTGTTTATAATTCTAATTTTTTTGGTGTTGCTCCATTTGTTGACATTTTCTCACTGAGTAATATATTAAATATTACTGGTTAAGTAGATTTTTTTAACTAAACCAATATATAAGAATAAAAACAGTAGATTATTTTTTATCCAGTATTTTCAGTCATCTTAGTAATATAACTCAATTTACTCTATAACAAATTGATCACTTTTTAAAAATCAACTATTAAAATAGGCAAGAATATCTAAAAATTAAATGGACAAAAATATTTCAAACCATATGGCCAATTTATAAATAGCACGCATGAACAAAATTATTCATGTATTTAAGCTACTTTGTTCATCTGTATTTTGAAGAATATTTGTGGTGTGTGTACTGAAAGAACTATACTATTTGAGATCCTAAAGGAATGCATGTAAATAATCCTGAAATTCAATTCCTGTTATTTTTCTTTATTTAGTGCACAATATTATTTTTTAAAATAATATTTTTTTCTGATTTGTATCTCCCTGCAAATCATTTAGTGAGCTTTCAAAGTTACTGAACATTCAATAGCTTTATATTCCTTTGGCATTTGATATAGCTAGGTTTCTCAGTTTATTACTCTTTTTTTTTTTTAAATTGAACTAACAATGGTTTATAATACTCTTTGTGATTCAGAGGAATAAGATCACACCTCTTCAAATGTATATCACCACCTCCACTACCAAGAAACAGAGTTATCATCATGAAGTCCGGTCCACACACCACTCTCCAGCCTTCCTTACCGTTCTGCTAGTCTCAATTCTATGGTTAGATTTCTAGGGTTTCTTACATATGATTCTGTCTGAATCTTTGTATTGCTTGTGTATATTCCACCTATAAGTGACACTGTCTGATATTTGTTTTTTTTTTTCCTTTTATTTTGCTTAGCATGCCCCCCCCCAATTTCACCCATGTTATCACTAATAGCAACAGTTCATATTTTTAATCACTCTATTGTATGTCCTTGTACTTATATACCTTTCTTCACAATTAAATTCTCTGTCCTTTGGCACTTATGTTGTTTCCAAAACTTTGCTATTATAAATAATGCTACAATGAATGTTGGAGTGCATATATTCCTTAAAATTAGTGCATTTAGGCAGATACTGAAGAGTGAAATTGCTGGATCATATGTTAGATCTATTTTTAATATTTTGAGAAACCACTAAAATACTTTCCAAAAGAGGTGGAACAGTCTACTTTCCCACCAACCCAGTCTACATTCCTTTTGCTGTTTCTGGTCTTTTTAATATGGACCATATCACCAGTAGAGATAATATCTCATTATAGTGTTAATTTGCATGTCCGTGATGATAAGTGCTGTTGAAGATTTTCTCATGTGCTTATAGACCATCTGTATGTCTTTTCTGGAGAATGTCTGTTTAGCTTCTTGCATATTTTTTATTGGGGTTGTTTTCTTTTTTCTGTTTTTGAGTTGGTTGAGTTCCTTACAGGCCTTGAATATTAACCCCTTGTCATTCCATAGGGTGTTTTTCTTTATTTTAATGATAGTTTTATTTTAATGATATTTTCTTTAACTCTGCAGAAGATTTTTAGGTACAGTTTCATCTCCTAAGCTATTTTTTGAAAGTATTTTATTCACTGTGAAAATGTCTCTTAAAAATGTAGATCACTCACTTTTTGAATAATATTTTCACTTGATGATCAAATATGGAAAGTTCTCTAAATCATAGATACTTAATTCCAGTTTCATCAATTTGCCAAATTATACATGAAGTTAATAATACTTATCACCTAGAGTACATTACCACACACACATACATTTTTAACTTTAAGATGTCTTGGTATCCTGGAACAGTAAAGAGAGCATTTATATTTGCTCTATTTTTTTAAATCATTAAGTATTTATAAATCCATTTTATAATTTAGTTAATTTTAGTGTAAAATGCAGAACCTTTTTTGCAATCTAAATTCTAGTAAATTTTATTATACTTAGGTAGCTTGAAATATATTTTTGGTTAATTGCGTGCATTTAATATTTTAACTATATTTGTAAAGGAAATATATTCAAATTTCCCTTAAAATATTCATACTTTAAGCAAGAAATAAATTATTCTCAAATTTCCCAGAAATAAGTATTTAATAAGTTATATTTTCTTATATCTCTTAAGATCCTTAAATGTTTCTATACTAGAAGCAAGAATTTTTTTAAATTTTCAAGTGAAATTATAAATTTATATTAATTCCTCAATTATTAATTAGAATTTTAAAATTTCATTTCCTTAATATCAGAATGGCATTGTAATTCAGTTGTTTTTATTCTTAATTATAAACATTTTAGGGTGGACATAAAGGCTAAGAATGCAAAGACTATCCCAAGTAATCTGGATCCTTTGTCACATCAGCCTGCATTTGTATAGTCAGGGAGCTACTTGGCAAGAAATCAGTTTTTGCTGCCTCACCAAAATCTAAGTTCTATTTATTTTTCTGTAACAAGGATTCGATGTAATACCAAAGTTTTGATCTCTCAACTCTTGTCAATTAAAGTTAATTTACACAGTACCTCATTTTCATTTGAATCTTCAACCTCATTCCTAGATTATAGCTATCATTTTTTGCTAACCGTTTCTCATTTAAATGTCATTGAAAGCATGTTAATACCTTCTCTTCATTTAAAGATTTCTTCCCATTGTACATTTCATAAGCTTATATCATTATTTCTTGTTTTGAACTTACTCCATTTAACTACCAAGCTATTAGTTTCCACATTTTTTTTTTCCTGCCTGGTAAATCCACGGCTTTAACATTTATTCAGATTACTTCCAACTGGCTTTGACATATATTTTGTGATTTCTTATGACTATGCAGTCAAACACTATAGCCATGTTGAAAACAGTAACAATTATTTAGACAAGATCAAGATTGAGCTTCAATTGTCATTCATAGCATGTACATAAAACAGACACCCTAGCACAGGGTAACCTGCCAGAAATTATATGTTTTTCTCTTTCTGTTGAAAGAAAACTATCTTGAAATTATTAAATATACTCATTTAGAAAATCAAGAAGTAAGGGGCATAATCAAATTCTTTGTATTTTGAGGGATGAACATGAAAATTCTTTAAATCATGTAGAGTATAGGTGAGGGGTGGAGGTAGAATAACCAAGGGAGTAAATTCATATCCAGGATCTCTTTTGTAGTCAATGATCCAAGAACCAGCTGATGTCTTTATTGATGACTGTTTAAGGAAACTAAGATGTCTGAATATTGAGAGCTACAGCTTTAATTGGTATGAAGGAGACCCCTAGTCCAGTGGAGAACAGTGCTCAGTGTTCTAAGGCTTTGAAAAGTTGGACCCAAAACTCAATAGAACAGATTTTGGCACTAAAACAATACCAAGGGTGAACTGATCAGACATCAAAACATCCTTTGTTTAGCTGTGGAAGTTAGAATGACCACTTTGAATTGTTTAAGTGACTAGAAAACTTGCACAAGTCATGGGATTTGGAAGAGAGAACAGACTCTTAAGCAGCGAATTTAAAAAATAAAAGTGAGGTAATTCTCCCTATCTCAAAAATAACAACCAACTAATAGATCTTTGAATTTAATCTGAAAAACTTTTATGTTATAAATATCTGTATTATTTGCTTGCAGTGACACAAAATGCTGGGAACAAAACTTTAAAAATTGAGTGGTGTGAATATATTATAGAAGGAAAATGATAAATAATGGGGTTTGTTCCTTCAAATGAGAGAGAAGGACTAAGTTTATCCCACCATATGGAAAAAGGAGTAAAGCTGAAGGTAAAGACACTGCTGCTTTCCAAAGGGACATTTTCAAGTTGTTTTTGTTTTTAAATATTTCTTCTTTTTTCTCTTTTTGCTTAGAAGAACTGGTGAGTAGGCAGAGGTGTGATTGAACTCAGGCTGTAGCAGTGATTGCACTTAACTCCTAGACCACCAGGGAGGTCCAGTTTTAAATTTTTAACAGAGCACTGCTGATTTGGGGGCTCATTTGCTGACATACAAGCTGAATTGGAAAATGACTTCTTTCCCCTGGGTTTTGTATGTGTGTGTGTGTATTTTTCTTTTATGTATATGATGTTTTGACATCCTAAAAAAGAGGAAAAATACCTTTTTGGTTGGGAAGAAACTGTCAGTTCCAAAGTTAGACAATTCTTAGAGACAGCAAACAAATGCGCCAAAGGGATCAGAACATGCCTTTGCTGCAAACTTACCAGTCTAGAGCCATAGCCCCTCTATTTGACCAGTGTTCCTCAGAGACAATTTCCCCTGCCTTTGTCATCCCAGGGTCAGCTGTCAGGAGGCAAGAGACCATCTCAATAGCTTAAACCTACTGGAACTACTCAAGGATCAATCCTAAACTCTTTAGCCTGCCTTGTTTCCTTTTCCCAATAAAGTTCATGTCCCAGAACACCACTTGTCAGTACTCCTGCCTCTTCACCTATTCTGGTATCATCCCCTACGGCCTGAGTGGCAAATGTTGACTCCCTTCTTTGGGACCTGTGAATATATTAATTTTTTTTCCAAGCCTCATGCTCGTTTCTTCATGTGGTTGCACCAACTTCAGAATACAATGCCCATCATGTTTATTTTTGAAGTAACCCCTAGCTCTGTCTCAAGCATCTGCATATCTTTGGCAGCTCAAGGGGAAAGTATTATCACTGGAGAAATGGGAGTGGACAACAGTAGTCACTAGTTAAGCCTAGCAGACTGGTTCTGTAAAATAATACAAAACCACAACAGATTTCTTTCAGATATTCTTATAGATTCCTAAAAACACCCAGGGGAGATTTTGAAGCAGACATTGATTGCCTTAATATATGCAAAAAACAAGCCAGCAATATTTGGGAATTTATATTAGTGTGACCTGATCAGACCTATAGGCTGGGGAAGCATAAGGACATTTTGATTTCAAAAAAGTTATTGAATATGTATGTGCAGTTCAAGGTATATTTGGTTTCTATACTTTTCAAGGGTGAATAAATGTTTTATTTTGCTCTGACTTTTTAAACATAATTATTAAAAATTGATTTTAGGAAGGTCATAAGGGTGTAGACGATTCACTATCTGCTCACTTCAGTGTCATAAACCCTATAATGAATATTTCCAGTGCTATTCAATATTTTTTTTTCAATTGAGGTAGAAAAATAGGAAAGTCTGAGACATGATAGGAAAAATGCCTTGAAAGATTTAGGGAACACAGCAGAGTTCTCCAAAAGCAAAAAAATGTGGCAAAAATAATGAATTTTCATTCTTATTTTGACAGGAAGATATTGTTATCAATAATATAATTCTAATTTTATAAAAGTACTGTTAGTTTGTGATGTATAAGTTTCAAATAATGCTAGCTAATTTTTACTATGAGTTACCTATGGCAAACACTAACTTTAGTCATTTAAATTTACCTTATTTAATCCTCTCAAAAATCTCAAGAGTTTAAGGAACTAGAAAAGGAAGAATAAATGAAACCAAAGGCCAGTAGAAGAAAGGAAATAAAAAGTAGGTCAGAAATAAATGAAATAGAAATCAAAAAGACAGTTCAGAATAACTATGAAAACAAAGTCTACCTATCTGAAAAAACTAAAACAGACAAACCTAGCTAAAATCACTAAAAGAAAAAAGAAGAAAAAGCTAATAAATTGCATCAGAAATTAAAGAGAAGTTATAACAGATTCTTCAGAAATACACAGGATCGTATGAGAATACTCTGACCTTCATTATGTCAACAAACTGGAAAATTTGGAAGAAAGTGACAAATTCATAGACACAAACAACCTTCCAAAATGGAACCAGGACTAAATAGAAAACCCAAACAGATCAATGATTCAAAAATGAGTCTAGATCATTCTTTCAGATCATATAAAAAATAAAATGGATTAAAGACTTGAATGCATGACCTAAAATCATAAAATACTTAAGTGAAAATACTTTACAAAATTGCCTCCAGTTTTGCCTTTAGATCCTCAACTCCAACAGCAAGGAAAGTAAAAATAAAAATGAACAAATGGGACTACATCAAGCTGAAAGGCTTTTGCACAGGGAAATAAACTATCATTAAATGAAGAGACATCCTATTGAATGGGAGAAAATATTTATACATCTTACATCTGAGAAGGGGCTAATACTAATATCCAAGATCTACAAATTTCTCATACAACTCAACAAAAATAAAACAACCCAATCAAAAAATAGGCAAAGGAGCTAAATAGATACTTTCTCCAAATAAGACATACTAACTGGCTAACGGGCACATGAAAAAAAAAAGGTTAACATCATTTATCATCATGAAAATGCAAATCAAACCACTGTCAGATACCACCTCACTCAAGTGAGAATTACCTGTATTCAAAAAAGCCACAAATAGGGCCTCCCTGGTGGCACAATGGATTAATCAACACACTATGAAAGCAAACTTCAACCACTACAGCATGAGTTCAATCCCTACCTCCATCCAGGGAGGGGACACACATGTCACAGTAGACCTCTCCTGTCTCTCCCGCTGCTTCCATCAGCAGTGTGTTTCAGTTGAACTGCCTGTTCTGTTCCCAAATCTGTCTCTGATAAATCCTCTCACCCCTCAAGCTCTGGCTTGTATCCCAGTTCTTATATGCATAAATAAATAAATAAATAAATATTTTTTTTAAAAAAACCCACAAATATTAGAACAGGCATGCGCAATGTTGTTGGAAATGTAGATTAGTTCAGTTCTTGTGGAAAATAGTATGAAGGATCTTCAAAATACTAAAAATAAGATCACTATCGACAAAGCAATTCCACTCCTAAGGTATCTACTTAGAGAATGAAAATACACTAGTTCAAATGGATTGTGTACTAATGAGGATCAAGGAAAGGAATAAGAACAATATTAATAATAACAATAACAGCAATAAAGACACAGAAACCAAAAATGAGGAGTCAAGGACAGACTGGGGACACCTGGTGGGGAGGGGAGGGGGAGGGTTGAGGGAAGATGGGAACACGAGGGACTGAGGTGATGGTGCACTGGCGAGATGGTAATGGGGAATACATGGAGATTACAATTAATGGCAAGTATATGTAAATTTTAAAATATTTTAATAAAAAAAAACAAATGGATTGTGTACTACTGTGTTCATTATAGCACTATTTGCAATAGCTAAGTATGGAAACAACATAAGTGTCTGTCATAGAGAAAAGAATTAAGCAGATGTGATATATATTCATAATGGAATACTAATAAACTATGAAAAATAATGAACTCTTGCCATTTTGAAAACATCAATGAAACTGTAGGGAGTTATGCTAAGTTAAGTAAGTCAGGATAAGATAGATAAATACTGGTTGTATCAACTCACATGTGGAATATAAAGAAGCAAATCAAAGGAACTGACAAAGCTAACCCAAAAAATGACTGCAGAATAGAGGTTGCTAGAGGGAGAGGGAAGCTTGGCTGGGAACAAATGAGGTTGGGGGCCAGTGTTCTAGGGTAAAGGACTATGGATGCATTTGGTGGAGGGTGTGATGTGATGACATACATCTGAGAAGTTGAGACCCTTTTCCCCTAAAGTATATACAATGTTGCAAAACAATATTGCCTCTGTAAAAATGAAAATGTAAAGGCGTTAATCTTGAAAAGGAAAGACATTCAAACTGGAATTGAGGATGACTTTGCTTCCTCAATTCAACTTGAATGCCTTTCCTTATCAAGACTAATTTTTCTGGCAGAAACTTCCAGCATGTTTTGAATGGACACATCATATGTGAAAGCAGCATCTTATTACTAGTCTTAGATAAAAACCTGATACTGGATATTATATGTATACATTTATTATGTTAAATTAGTTCCATTATAATCCTAGCTTGTTAGGTGCTCTTGACAAAATCAAGTGTTGAATTTGATCTGGTACATTTTTATATCACTTAGAGAGACCATCTTTTTTCTTTTTAAGGATTTATTTATGCATTCAAGATCTGGGGTACAGACCAGAGTCCCGGGAGCTGAGAGGATTGACCAGAGACATAGTGGGGAGCAGAACAGGCAGATCAACTGAAATACACTGCTGAGGGGAGCAGTGGGTGAGGCAGGAGTGGTCTGCTGTGCCATGTGTCTTCCCTCCCTGGCCCAGGATCCAACTTGCACTGCTGTGCAGCAGATGCATCACAGTATGGAGCTCAACCCGCTGTGCCACCAGGGAGGCCCGAGACCATTTTTTTTTTTTTTCATTTTGTAAATGTGGTTTAATTTTTTGGTCATTTTCATATATTGAAACATAATTTTATTCCAAAATGGATTCTACATTGTAATGTCCTGTGTTTTTCTTTAATATGCTGCTAATTTGGTTTGCTTGTATTTTGTTTGAAATTTTTACATCAGTGTTTATATAAAGGATAAAAACATAATACAATTTCTACATTACTTATGGTTTTATAAATTAAAACACTGAGAATGGCTTAATAATTTGGTGAACACCTGAGAATGAATGCAAAATACCTGAGATTATCTTCTTGCTATTAATAAGTTATCCTGCCATAGTTTCATGGAGTCTGTAGAAGGCACACCATTCAGAGACAAAGTGTTACTACTTGTTGCATCATAACCCTCACTTGTTTGTATCAGTTCCTTTGTGTCCAATTCCAGCATGGGCAATACAGAGGGATCCTACTGGATGCTCACACAGAGTGGGATTGACCCTTAAAATGGACAAAGTAACATTCCTGGTCTTATCTCCAGAAACAGATTCTGATTTCATTTTGCTGATTATATATTGGTTTATTTTATTTTAGTCCACTCCAGAGGGAGTCAGTCTCTATATTCTGAGCTTTGTCACTACACAAGTGTTGTTGACAAGATACTCTTAAATGTAAAGACTATGCTTGCAAGATGTGCAGAAACAAGAGATCCACTGAAATATTTCTCCGTAAAAATATCTTTATCATCTTTGTAATCCTGTGAATTTTTCCATGAATATACCACTCAGTCACCAGTCTGATCATATCCACTTCTTGACAATAGAGCTTGAATTTAAACCCACACATTCTGGTACTAATGTCTCAGAAAGGAAATCTACATATATTATCTAAGTAAGGCTATAAGGCAATTCATGTACATAGCATTAACTCATCAACAGAGACAGAACCCAGACTTTTAGAAGAAAGGGTTGAAAGAAATCTATTAAGTAGAAAAAGAGAATTAAGTGGGCTAAAGATCAGAAAATTGGAGCTATTTCTTCCCTTTTTTAATCCTCCCCTCCTCCATCTTCATTTTCTTGGTAGGATGTCAGAATGGGACTCTTCCAGAAGTTTTGCCTCTCTGGAGTCAACCTGTAGGAGTTTTCTAAGCTGACAGATTTCTGGAGCTTTGGGTAGGGAGAAGACTACTCCCCACAGAAAAAGTCATTTAAATAGAATCAAAGAATTGGCATCTTTGTTTCTTGGTCTTTGCAAAGCACTTTATAAAGAGAAGGAAAGTGCTCTGAACACAGCAGTGCTTCCTTAATTCTTTGGGAGTTAAAAGGAGAAAAGAGACACTACATTTTTTATTTTTTTGGATATTTTGACTTGTTCTGAAGTTTAGAGTTAGATATACTTTCCATTTTATTTATCTTTTAAATCAGTGCTGCAGGAGTCCTGGTCCAGCTATTGCCAGGATCCTCCCAGGAGGGACGGCCTAGGCCAATTTGACAAGAAAACGGGGATAGGGAATGAGAAGACACAGACACTCAAAAGTGCAGGTATCTCCTACTGATAGACTCAGCAGGTCTTTATTTTATACATTACAAGCAAGCCGTGGGATTACATCAACGTGTGTATAGAGCAGGAAAATAACAATCATTATAATTTTCCTTAAAAACAATTTGGGGCCTTATGATCTCCAACTAAGATTAATGACATATACTATTACAAAGTGAAACCTTCATGCAAAATAACATATTCCCATCAGTGTTTTTGATTGTAGTGGTACACAAGTTATTTATTAATGTTAAAGTGGGCACAGCAACTTTGCACAATCACAACCTAATGATTTTGTTTTTACTTTGAGTATAGGATAAACTTCTAGTCACAAGGCCTAAGATTGAAATAGTGTTAATGCTTAAAACTACAGGTCCCCAGTAACAGGGAAATACTAAAATAAAAATCTAAATTATATCCAAACCCCATATGATCTTTTAAAAGTAACTACTAACCTAACGATATCCTAAACCTAAAACTTACAATCACAATTTAAGCAGAACAAAGGCAAAAGGGAGGGGAGGAAGGTAAGAAGGGCTTATGTGACTTATTTATCACCTAGGAAACATAGAGCCTTTCATAATGGGCCAAACTACAGAAGTCATTTCTCAGTCCAGGGCTAGTCCCCCAAAGTAGATGTTCAAGTTTGGGAAACTACTTAATAACGAACTTTTCAGTTATTATTATTGAACAACCACATCCAGTAACAACTTTTATTATTTAGTTTTTTGCTATCAGTGGTCTTTATCCATTTTAGAGAATTTTGTGTTACATTATTTGCCAATCAGTAATTCATCATCAAAATGCATAGCAGCTAATTATTTTTTTAACAAAACAGCCAATCTTACAACCACACCTCGTGGGTAATTTTCCAGTTAGCACTCAGCATGCCTTTTACAAAATGGTGACATTAATATCAGCCAAAACAACGGAGATCTGGTAGGGGTCAGCTTGTGGAGCACCCTGATATCTCAGAGTGTCCCTCATACCTGGACCATTGTCAAACAGTACAAGTAGCGTAGGCCTCACCACAGTGACTGCATGCATTGTATTTAGTTTTTATATATTTTCTGAAAATTTTTATCACTATATATACATATATGATCATTATACATATGGAAATATATGTATGAGTATACATTTACTATACAAGTGTATGTGTTATATGTATGCACATGAGGTATGTGAGATAGATCTCACATATATACATGTACGTATGTGTGGATATGTATAAACACACATATATATAAACACACTAAGGTGCATGTGAGAATAAATCTAAACTGAAGTATGGATTCTAACACAGAGAAGGATAGAAATATTCTCAATATTGTTTTTTATTTTTTTAGGATTTAATTATTTATGCATATAAGAAGTGGGGTGTAGGCCAGAGTGTGGTGAGTAAGAATATTCACCAGAGACAGAGTGGGGAGCAGAACAGGCAGATGCTGAGGGGAGCAGCTGGCAAGACAGGAAAGATCTGCTGCACCATGAGGGTTAGCTCCCTGGCAACGACTGGCTATAGCTTGATAGCACTATGTTCAACCCCTTTGCCACCAAGGTGGACCATTCTCAATATATTAAAACACAAACAGAAAGGTCAAAGATCAAATCAGTATCTGAAATGATATATATTCAGTGATATATATATATGTGTATCTCAATATATCTCAGATATATATATATATCTCAGTGTATATCTCAGTATATTACAACTCAGCTCTATATGGTAGGGGATGAATTCTAATACAATAAATTTGGTAAAGTAATTATATATTATGCAAACTGTGCTTCCATATATACCATATAACAACTTCTTGTTGTGCCAGAGTTTTCTAAGATTTTCTAAGATTTCTAAGTTTTTCTAAGTTTTCTAACATTACAAGCAAGAATATGTTGAAATAACTTACAACTATGAAGTTTAGGGACTTCCTGCTGGCCAAGAGTTAAAGTCTCAGCACTATCAAGCTATCTCCAGCTACTGTGGCCTTTGATCCCAGTTTGATCCCAGGGCAGGGAGCTGACCCACATGGTAAAGCAGACCCTCTGCAACATACTTAAATAGATCTGCCTATTCTGTTCCCCGCTCTATTTCTGGTGAATTCTCTCACTCCTCTGCACCTATGGTCTGCGCCCAAGTTCCTGTATACATAAATAAATTAAAACTAAAAAGTAAATCTTAAAAAAAGTTTGCCTTAAAATCAGCACACAGAGTATTACAGGGAAGAGAAATACACTCTATTACCCTCAGCAAAAAGAAACCTCATTTCTCCTAACCGTTGTGCAAACTGAGCTAATTAAAACAACTGAAAATTTTGCTTAGCATTCCTCAAGATAGTAAACTTAGTGGTGTAGCCACAAAACTAAGAATCCCTGTGCCCTGATTTGATGCTAAATAAACTCTGCTTGAAAAGAATTCAAGTCACCTTTAGCTAATGCAGCACTCTAGTCCACTTTGTCCAGTCCAAGGATAACAGAACTGTGTCACTTTGAAGGAAAGGGAAAGAAGAGCAGTTTAAAGATAAATGGTGCCAGGTTTGGGAAGAGGAATGGTTTGTGAAGTGGGTTTTGGAACTACTTTCCTCAAACATCAGTTATGAAAGTCACCAATGTCAGTGATTCCCATCTGCAGTCTATTCTGTAGAAACATATTTATTTCAAGTAAGGGGTAGACATCCATCCTTCCATATCTATATTTATTTATGTATATTTTTCTTTCTTGAGTCACACAAAACCAGAGTATTCAAAAGTAATGTGGCATAGATATCTTTTCAGAAAATTTTAAAATATCTTAAAAGACTAATAATTCTGTAAGTTTTGACATATTATTTCTGTTATATTTTAGTTTCCAAATCCTATGTTTCAAATCTATTGAGTCACATATATTCTTAACAAGAGAACTTCAGTGGGCCTGAAGGGTTATCAACATTAAGATGACAATTAGCCAATTTCTCAAGATTTAAACAAAGCAGGAAAAATGATTGACAACTTTGGAAGGCAACAGAGTCCTAGAGTGTACAGTGTTAACTATTAAATAGCTTATTTTATTTATTGGTTTTTTGAGGCAACTGGTTTACAAAATTGGATGAAAATAGCTTTTGAAAAAGTCTAATTTGCAGTGTTTAAACAGCATCTGAGAGATACTTGTTTTCCAGCTTCAAAAAGGAAAATAGACTTTATTTCTATAGTATCAATTATATTTAACAAAATCTTTTACTTTATCAGAATGCAGGAGTTCAAATTTTTTATTGATTTGAGTTGTTAGGGAATAAATGATATCTCAAGTAAGAACAGCTTCCATTATAAAGTTTTGTTAGTGGGTAAAGATATATTATTACAGTTTTAGGAAAAGATTATATTTATCTTTCATTATATCATTTTTCTTCTGCAATTATTTCTTGCCAGCTACATCTCATTTATCACTCAACTACTTATTCTTACAATTTGAATGTTTGAACTCAAGTTTCCTTCCAATTGATTAGAAACTGTCAGATGATATAGACATCTTGTGCATCTGTGTTAACTGTTTGCTATCATGAAATCTTTCTACTGTATGCAGGCTTGTTTTCCATAATTCCTTGTGGGAAAACCGAGCAAATTTAAAGACATCCTAGACTATTGGAAAGGCAGATCTCTGGGCATCATGACCTATTACCATATGGTAACATACAATTTGTCACCACTAACTATTCAACATGTATTTTAGTGCCTAATACATTACAAACACTGCACTAATATCACTGAGATTCAAATATGACTATAATAGAAATATTGCTCCCTAGTGATTAACGCTGAAAGGTGTATTTGACACGGTAGCATTTATTTCTGTACCTTCAATCCACAGCCCCCACCAGTGAACCCAACATGTGCACATCCTAGGAAATTAAGACTTGTAAGGATTGAAAGAAATAGCAAAACATTAAAAATCAAAAGGGGAGGGATGACCTAATTGTACTTTGCATTTCTTTTGGCTGTGGTTGAGCATCTATCTATAGTATGCTTTGTCGGTATTAGTATTTACTTGCCAATGAATTGTCTGTTCATATATTTTACCCAGTTTTATTTAGTCATATTTATTTATTTATTTAGTCATAAATTTAGTAGATTTGGGGAATCAAGCTTATTTACCTTAGAGATTAGCCCTTATTTAATATGAATTGGAATTTTTTACCAGTTTGGTTTTTCAGTTTTCTTATGGCATATATTTGAAATTTATATGCTTGGTTTTTGTATGTTTTAGTTAAATATATTTATCACTTATTTCTTAAGCTCTTCATGTTGTCATTGTTAAGAAGGACTTTCATATTCTGAGTACTTATCTCATGCTTTCTTATTATAGATTTATGATTTCATTGTATTTGAAACAGTGAAATACACTCATAAGTTATTTAGATTTCTATTGATCTTCATTTTTTTTTTCCCAAATGGCTTCTCTGCTGTATAATAGCAGCAGTAGAAAAGGCTTCTGTTTTCACTCAATTCTTTTGTGTATTTGTGTCTACTACATTTACTTCTGAACATCTATCCTGATCCATTTCATGTGTTTAAAACAAAATTTTAGTTACGGCTCATGATTCATTTCAGTATTTGTAGAATTAGTTCCTGTTATGGATTTTGACAAAATAATGACAAAATAATATATATCTTAGTTGAAATGTGTTTTCTAGGTTAAAAAGTAATAATTACGTAGACAGAAATTGTCTTAGTCATCTTCATATAGTGCTAGTGCCTTCACATTGCATTAGTACCTATTATAGTATCAAGAAGAGAAGACTTTTATATATTGACTTTTAGGTAAAGAATAGATTTAACAATGATTGCAATGATTATATACAACCAAGAGTCTTAATTTCAGAATAATTAAGAAGTTATTCAATTAGTATAAATAATACTAGAAAAATCAAACATACTATGCAACAGTATATTTTAAAACAAAGTAATTATATACTTTGAGAAAATGTACATATAGTATCATTAACTGTTATGTGGAGATGTGTAGGGCTTGCTAAAATTATATTTGCAATTTATATACAAAGCTAAGTATACTAATAATTTTATATATATATTGCAAACTAGCTTTTAAATTTCAACATACTGCTAAAATAGGCAACTACCATCCTCAGTTTATAAATTTTACCAATTTTTGTATATGTAAAGCAAAATATATAAAGCTAAAATAAACAATAATTCATATGGATTTCAAATAAATGTGGTCTGCTAAATTATGGAATATTGTAAAGATAATTTACTTGAGTCACTGCTACATATACTAAAATGAAGCACATTTAATTTTGAAAGCAATACTGAGCTGTTTGAATATACAGAAGATGCAGAATTGTCTTGGGTATTCAAATATAGGAAACTATATACTTATTTTAATCTCGTGAACAAAACTACTTCAAGAATAGAGTGGCCTAAAATTCACTCAGGGTGAAACATTTTTCAACCAAAAATTTCTATAATCCTTGTTTTTCCTTTGATGATAACTGAGAAAAGATTCTCAGTTGGCACAATAACTTTTCTTTTTAATTCTTTATCTAGCGCCTACATAAATGCTACAATAAATGTTCAACACATGTTTACTGATAATATTTAGTCAATTGTATTAAATAACTTATAATTTTAGCCATTCATATTTAATGGTTTACAATGTCATCTTATCAAAATGCTATTAGTTCAGAAATTTTCCACATTTCCACATTACAATATGTTGTCTTCTGCTTTCAGAAAAAAATTAATTCAGTATCTTCATGATTGTGAAATTCAAATAGATGTTCAAATGCAATGACTTGCTAAGGCAAAATTTAAGCTGATAAGTCCTTTTCTGGGTGTCCTGCATTCTGAATGTTTATTCCAAATCTAGTAGCTACTAATTTAGATGGGCATAATACTGGGTTTTTGACAAAACTGGCAAATCCCTGAATGAATATGAAATCATTTCATCTTAAGTTTTTTTTAATCTTTCTACAAACTAAAAAATGTTTTCTTAATACTACAAAATAGTGAAAATTATTATAAAGCAGATGTAGGACTTCTTAAAACATTCATGTATAAAAACAATAGAAAAAGAATCCACCCAGAGCTGATGGTTTCTTCTATGCATCATAAATATCTAAAATTTACTCAAATAAAAGAGAAAAAATTTAGAAGGAACAAAAAGAGACATTAAAAAGGCAGGTGAAGGTGAGCACCTTTAAAATATATATTTAAATCAGTCCCTATAAAGAGGAAATGTCAAGAATGCTAGAGATAAATGAGAAATCTGTCTCCAAATCTGGTTTTATGGAGAAAACAAGTGCCTCATACAGTTAGACAGGCCCAAACTTCCCTACACATCAGTCAGTTAATATAATTTGAAAACCTCACTGTCAAAAATACTGAAAATACTGACATTTTACTCTATTTACAAGTTTAAAAGTCTCAACTTCTTGAAATGTTGTTACAAGAAATGAGATTCTGGGAGCAGGTACAAAAACACCTACTTCTCTCAACAGGGCACATAGCATGAGCATCAGCATATTTTATTTCTCTTCCTCAAGTCCTTCGTCCCATAGAGTGATATGAAAAGGGGCCAAGGAACTGATACTGCGAGTTATGTTACAAGAGAAGAAATCTGGTTTAAGAAACCCAAATTTTTCATACTGAAGTCAGTTTCTATCTCTGTCTTCCAAAGTTTTTGCTACAAAAATAGCTTGAAAAGCTATGCTAGAACAAAGGCACTCTGTGCCTTTACAAGATTTTCGTATTTTCAAGATGTACAGAACTCATGAATCCCAAGGAGAATTGTCTCCCAACCTTCAGAATTAGTAATAGACTAATGTAGACTAGTGTGGTATGTTTAATAAGATTGAATTTTACCTATTACATCCTTGTAAAACTGTTGCCATACCGTACTTAATTTTCATTAATGACTATTTTTAAATATATTTAACTTCTTGTATAAGAGGAACAAGCCTTTCCCAATTCCATCTCTATCTCATTTCTTGCTTTGTTTTGTTTTTATTTCCTTATTCTTAATTGAAGAATATTAATGTTTTCTTACTGACTACTACCCCAGATTTATATTCAGATCGATTTGATTTTTCTTCTTAACTTTAAGGTCACCTGAACTCAATATTTCTGAACTTCCCTTAAGTCACATAATCCCTCATATTCTGAACCACACTACCAATGGACACTATAAAATATTTTTAAGTCAAAATCAATCTCCTTATAGACTAAAGAGTTTGGGTAAAATAATGACAATGAAATTATACAGAAATTACAATCTATGTGCTTAACTCACCCATTCTGTTTATATAATTAAACATACAGAGACAGATTCAGGGAGAATAGTTCATATACATGGAAAAAATATATGTGGGTTATATATGTGGGCTCTGTGCTTAGATTACCTATCTTATACCCAGACTCAGCTACATAGAGCAGAAAAAAATCAGTCTTTACATGTATAGAAACAGAAATAATATCAGTCATATACTATAGTGCATAACTGCTGTGGTAATTAAATGAAATAATATCGCCACCTTTAATGCACTTTTATACTTAATAATAGCTCAATAAATGTGTGATATTATTGTCATGTAGAATGATGTATAAGAACTAGGTTCCTACTCACTAAAAAGAAACTACCATTGCCCTTTCAAATTTCAGTATCTTTATCTGTAAATTGCACTATTCAATCTCATGCTCAATCAAACACCAAGGTTCTGTTATTCAGTGACTATAATTATGTGACATCTTTGTTCTGAACTGTCAGCATTACAGTGAAATCCAATCATGAGCAAATAACAAAAAAACTATTGTTATAATTTTATTGTTGTGACAATTATCCAGACAACTGTACTTATTATTCTGATTTTTAGTGTTTTCCTTGTTTTGTCTACCACTAGACAGTAAAGTTTTGCAAACATCATCTTATTTTTCCCACAGAAAATTTCTTAGGAACTTTATTTGTTTCACAGATGAGGTAACTGAAACTTTAAATGGGGTAATAAACTGATTAAGGTCTGTACCTAGAAAACACTAAGAATAAAGCTTAAGCAGTGAAGAAATAGAAATGTGATTTATAAAGACAGGATAATTTGGATAGTAGGCATGAATTTTAAAATTAGTGGTTTTTATAGCTTCTGGATTGTAAATTTCTGAGTAGAAAATCTAACTTTCTCAATTTCCTTTAGAACTTCTGCAAAAAGAACAGGCTCTGAGAATATAAGTGACTCAGTGAGTCAATCAGTATATTCTAATATTATCTTAATAACATATTTGTTTCGTTTCATGGAACATAAGCAATCACAAAGCATGAAGAATAGTATTTTTTTTTTAATTTGCTTCACTGGGTAAATATAGAATAGTAGCCTTGGTGGCAACCAAAAACTGATAATTGATTTCGGAAGTTCCGGTTTTGTATTTGCACAAAGGAAATACTGGCACAGAATTGACAGTGATCATTGACTTCCATGTGAACATCAAGTGGTTGGCAGAAGATGTGCAGAGTGGGGATCAGCACTTAGTGCAGAAGGTCAGGCAGACATCTGTTTTTGCTAAAGACATAGCATGTTCTGATGAACTGTAGCATACTGAGAATGTCAACAACATCCCCCAGAGTTAAAATTCTGGCAAAAATTAGATGGCTTCTGTCCTGGATAAAAGGACTGTATTTTTGGTGTGTGTATTTATGTGTGTGTTTCTAACTTGAAGTGATGATTTCTAAATTGTCTGAAATCCTCAATTGCAAGTACTGTTTTTTGTTTTTCTCAAGCTAAGGGAAAAATACAAATATTACCAAAATGAAATGATTACAAATTGGGAATTGGTCAACTTGATAAAATATAATTTTCTTTCCATACCTTAACATGAAACATTGCCCAGCTTTCAAATAGCAGAAACAGGTTATTATCAGCACAGAACTAGTATACACATAAACAGTTCTTTCATTTACTTAGTGAACCCAATATCATGGAAGAACATCAGCTCTTTTGTTGTTTTGCTTATATTATTACTATAGTCTCTTCTGATGCTTTATAAAACAATGGTAATAATGAAATCAGAAAATCACTTTTGATCATCAGAAGACATAGGATGCCCATATTCCAGCAACAATATTAACTTTGTCTGATTTTAACTTGTCATACATGATGCTAATCATCTTGCATTTATAATTTCTATATTATCTGACTTTAGAGATAGCGAAAATGGCCTTTAGAAAGATCAAACAAAGAAAAAGATCACTAGCCAATGTCACAGAATGGGAGGTACCTAAATCACAATGATTGCCCTGAATTTCTGTCTAACTCTAATGATTGTGCTCACAACCGTATAATGGATTTCTGAACAATCATATGCAATTTGATAAATGCTATGACAGAGAGGTTATAGACTTTGGAAGGGCAATACTTGTTCATTTGGTATAGTTCAAAAATCTTATAATCTGTTTTCAACTCTGTATGGATGTTAGGACTCACTTTTAACATACATATGTTAATGCAAAAGTAAATGAATAGAATAAATGTTAGGGATATCCTATTTCTAATGTTGTTATTAGATATACTTAATAGAAGACTAAAGTGGTTATACTTTGTTATTATGTCTTCAAGGAATAAATAGGTAGGAAATTATGTTATATATAAAATAACATAATACATGAACAGGTGAACAGAAAGTCCTGATGTTCTGGTGATAAAGGTATGGCAGAGTGGCCAGGAACATTTCTCAGTGTTTTACATGTATAATATATAGACTATAGCTATAATATTTAATATATATTATATACATTCACAATTGCTTTAATGAATATTATCAATCTGTGTATATAAATTTTGTTATAATTTCAATATTTGCAATTGCTATTATATACTTAACGTTCATTTTATGGAAATGGTTTCTTTATTCAAGCACTAGGATATTTTAAATATAAAGCCTTATGGTTTTAAAATTTTGTTTGAAGCACCTACTGGTGGCAAAGGGGTTAAAGTCTCAGCACTATTAAGCTATAGTCAGCCCCTATGTATGAGTTCTAGCCCAGGACAGGGAAGTGACCCACATGGCACAGCAGACCTCTCCTGTCTTTTCTGCTGCTCCCCTCAGCAGTATATTTCAGTAGATCCACCTGTTTTCTCCCCACTCTGTCTCTGCCGAATCCTCTCACCCCCCGCACTTCTGGCCTACACCCCAGTTTTTGTATGTGTGAATAAATAAAAATAGATCTTTAAAAAATGTTTATATAAAAAAAGAACAAAAATAACTGAAAGCCAATAGAAGGGAAATATTAAAAATAGAGCATAAACAAATGAAATGAAATGACATTTCCAAAATTAATGAACCAACCCCAAATCTATTTTTTGAAAAAATAGATAAACCTCTAAGTAGTTTCACTAAGAAAATAAAAGATAAAATTCAAATAAACAGGGTCAGAAATGAAAGAGAAGTTACAACATACAATGCAGAAATTCAGAAGATAAGAGATTAATATGAACATTTATATGTCTGTAAGTTCAATCTACAATATATGGAGAGAATCCTATAATCATACAACTATCTGGGACTGAATAGGGAAGAAATAAAAATCCTGAACAATCTAATTATAAGTAAGGAAATTGAAACAGCAATCAAAGCTTTCCCCAACACACACACACACACACACACACACACACACCCAAAAAGGTAAAAAATCCCAGGGTCAGACATTTTTACAAACGAGTTCCAACAAAACTTCAAGGATAAACTAATACTCATCCTGATAAAATTCTTCCAAAAAATTGAGAAAGAAAGAGTACTTCCAAACACATTTTATGAAGCCAAACTTATGCTAATATGAAAACCAGAGAAAGACAGTACAAAAAGAAAAAAGCTACAAACATTTTCCCTAATAAACACAAATATAAAAATAATCAACAAAATATGATGAAACCAAATCCAACAATGCATTAAAAGGGTTATATACCATGAGCAAGTGGGATTCATATGAGGGGAAAAAATGGGTGGTTCAATGTCCAAAAGTCAATCATTATAATCCACCATACCAATATAACATAAAAATCATATGACTGCATCAATAGATGCTGAGACCACATTTGATAAGATACAACATGCATTCATAATGGAAACGCTCAGAAAACTGGGATAAATGAAATTTATTTTAGAATAATAAAAGCCACATATGACAAACCCACAGCTAACATTCTCAGTGATAAAAAACTGAAGACTTTCCACCAGACAGAGGTGTTCATTCTTACCACTATTGTTCAAAATAGTAGTGGAAGCCCTAGCTGGAGCAAATAGATAAAAGAAGGAAATAAAAGGAATACAAATTGGAAAAAAAAAGAAGTAAAAATTATCATTATTCACAGATGACATGATAATATACAAGGAGAATCCCAAGCACCTTCTGAAAAACTAATTCAAACAGTAAATCAGTTCAGCAAACTGGCAGTTTACAAAATCAATACACAAAAACCCCTCCTATATATGAACAATGAACTAGATGAGAAAGAAAATGATCCTATTAACAGTCACATCAAAAATAAATAAATATCCAGCAATAAGCTAACACAGAAGGTGAAGTATCTATGCAATGAAAATAAAACATTGCTTAATAAATAGAAGATACAAAAAAAAATGGAATTTTATTTTCTGCTCATGGATTGGAAGATTTAACATTGACAAAGTGGCCATCTTAACCAAAGCAAATATACAGATTCAATGAAATCCCAATCAAAGTTTCAATGGCATTTACAAAGATATATATATAAAAAAAACACATTATAGAGATTCACGTGAAACCACAAAAAGCAAACAAAAAATTACACGAACAGCCAAAGCAATCCCAATACACACAAAAAGAATGACTGTGTCATATTTCAGACTTCCAAATGTACCAAAAAGCTGTAATAGTCAAAACAGCATAGTACTGGAATCATAAAATATATGGAAAAATAAAACAGAGAACAAGCTCATTGACAATAGTCTTATGATGGCTAACTGAAACAAAGAGAATATAAGCACATGGGAATACATCAAACTAAAAAGCATGTGCACAGTTAAAGAAACCATCATTAAAGGAAAAAGGAAACATACTGAATGACAGGAGATATTTGCAAAACTACTCAGATAAGGGGTTAATATCCAAAATATATAAACAACTCATTTGACTCAACAACAAAAAGTAAAATCTGATTAAACAATGAACAGAGGCTCTAAATAAGAATTTCACGAAGAAATATATACAGATTGCCAATATGTGAAAAAATGTTCTATATCACTTATCATCAGAAAAATGTAAATCAAAACCAAAATGAAATTTCATCTTTCATTAATAGAATGAGTAGTATCAACAAGTTAAGAAACCACTATGAAGAATAGGTTTCTCAAAAATTGAAAATAGAGTGGGCCTCACTGGTGGCACAGCAGGTTGTGTGCCACGCTATGAAGTGTTCGATCCCCGCCAGGGAGCTGACCCACATGGCACAGCAGACCTTTCCTGCCTCGCCCGCTGGTCCCTTCAGCAATGTATTTCAGTCCATCTGACTGTGATGCTCCCCACTCTGGTTCTGGTGAATCCTCTCACCTCCCGAGACTCTGGCCTGTACCCCCAGCTCTTGTATGCATAAATAAATAAATCTTAAAAAGAATTAAAAATAGAATTACCATATTATCCAGTAATCCCACTTTTGGTAATATTTACTTGAAGGACAGGAAAACATTAATTTAGAAAGATACGGACACCTCTATATTCACTGCAACCCTATTAACAGTAGCCAAAATATGAAAACAACCCAAATGCACAGATAGATGAATGGATAAAGAAGATGTTGCATGAAAACATGCACAATGAAACACAGCAGTCATAAAAAAATAAAATCATGCCATTTACAATAAAGTAAATGCAACATGAGACAATTGTAATCAGTCACAAGAGGAAAGACAAAATACCATATGATTTCACTTTGTTGTGGAATAAAAAGAATAAAAGCAAACAAAACAAAACAAACCCTTAAATCTGACAATAAAATGATCGTTACAGAGTGGAGGGACCAAGGACAGAATATGTAGAGGGGCTCAATTGGTAAGTGGTAGACAGTGACTGTTTATCTGGTGATAAGTATGGTGTGTGTGTATATATATAGATAGTACTCCTGGAACCTATATAGTGCTGTAAACTAATGTCGCCTCAGTAAAAAGAAAACAAAACAATCAATAGAGTAATAAATAACCCTAAGAGTAGTGGTAAGAAACCCAAACTACTGTGTAGTTCTCTATCCAGTACATTAAAGTCACAATAAATTTTCTCCTAAGAAAATGTACTTTTTCTTGCATTTTGAAATTTTACAAAGTTTGAAAAGAAATATCTTCAAATATAATCATTTCAAGCAATTTGATTACAAATAACTGTTTTAACCAACTCAAATGCCCCATGGACTTGATGACATGTAGATGATAGGTTAATTACATGATGAAAATATGGCTTACTGCTTTGTTGAGAAAAAAGACTTCTTCAGTTTTTCAATCATGAAAAAATGTGTTACTCACCCAACAACAAAATGAGCACTGTTTTATGTATGGTGATTTGATGTTCTAAGAGCTTCTAGTGGAATTTTAAATTATGCAAAAAGTGTTTTTGTAAAAAGATTGCTTTTTTAAGCACTACACTTGAAATTCTAAATCAAGTAGTATTTCTTAACTGAAATCTATGTGTATTTCTTGAGAAGAAAGTGACTATATAATAATTTTATGCTTTTTAACAGTACAGTACTTTGTATCAATCTTCATTTTTATATAAATCAAAAATTTAAATATATTTAAAAATAATCCTAGGTATGTCTAATATTCTAGAGAAGAGACTATTTCAATGTCATTAAATTATCTAATATAAAATTTTAATCTCAGACCAAATCAATAAAACCAATTTAGCTCTATATAATTATATTTTTACTGTGTTAGATGATTTTGACCTGAGGAAAAGTATTTTCTGAACTCTAGTATAGGTCATGTCAACAGTCACATGTTCCTAGACACATTCCTCTATTTTAATAATTGGTCAATTGTATTTTAATTACATTCTAGCACATTTATTCCCTACTGCAGGATTACAAATTCCACTAGGTTTGAAACTATATGTGCCTTGTTTGACAAGATCTTTATGGCCAACAACAGTGTGTTAGCAAAATTAAAATATTTTATTGAAAGAGTAGCTGACCAAAAAAATGAAAGGCATCAGAGTTTCACACATATCTTAGATTTCTTCTATTTCTGTGAAAACTACCACTCGAAATTAATTGGGGTTGTGCTGAAACTGTAGATCGTGTTGGGTGATATGGACATATAAACAATATTGTTTCTTACAATGTATGAACATGGAACATCTTTACATTTTTGTGTTTAATTTTTTCATAATGTCATAGCTTTCAGTACATAGATCTTTTACCTCATTGGTTAAATTTATTCCTAGATATTTTATTATTTTTGCTGAAGTTGTAAATGGGAATATTTCCTTAATTTATCTTTATCAAAGTAAGCTATTAGTGTATAGGAATGTGATTAGTTTTGGGTCTCCCTGCTTGTACAAGGTATTAAATCACAGCACTGTGGAGCATCAACCACCAATACAGCACGAGTTCAGTCCCTACCAGGGAGCTAACCTAATTAGCACAGCAGACCTCTCCTGTCTCCCCTGCTGCTCTCCTTAGCAGTGTATTTCAGTCGATCTACCCGTTCTGCTCCCCACTCTGTCTCTGGTGAATCCTCTCGCCCCACACACCTCTAACCTGTACCCAGGTCCTTGTATGCATGAATAAATAAATCCTTTTTTAAAAAAAGAGAAATGCAACTAATTTTTGTATGTTCGTTATGAAACTTGTGACTTTACTGAAGTATTACTTTCATTTAAAAAAAAAAAAACTGCTTACTTATGTATACAAGGACTAGGGTACAGGTCAGAGGTGTGGGTAGGGGGTGACAGGATTCACCAGAGACAGAGTGGGGAACAGAACAAGAAGACTGACTGAAAAATACTGCTGATGGGAGCAGCAGTCGAGATAGGAGAGGTCACTGTGCCATGTGGGTCACCGCCCAGGCTGAATGAACTCATGCTACAGTAGCTATAGATAGCTTCATAGTGCTGCAACTTAACCCCTTGAGCCACCAGGGAGGTGCACTTTCATTAGTTTTGACAGTTTTGGATAACCTTCATTTCGATATGTGATATATTATCTGCAAATAGAGATAGTGTTACTTCCTTTTCCCCTCTATTTGATATTTATTTGTTTTTATCTTACTTAAGTGTTCTCGCTAAGATATCTAGTCCCATGTTGGATAAAATGTTGTGAAACTAGATATCTTTTTCTTATTCCTGTTCTTACTAAAACAGTTTTATATTTATAAGTGTGAATGTGAAGTGGACTGTCATTTTGTCATATATGGCCTTTAATATATTTAGGTATTATCACAATCCAGCTTGTTGAGAGTTTTAAATCACAAAGTTATATTGAATGCTGTTAAACTTTTTTTTTCTGCATCTATTGAGAGGCTCATATGATGTGTATCCCTTTGCCAATGTGGCATATCACACTAGTTGATTTTAGAATGTTAATACATCATTGTAAACTTGGAACAAATTGAACTGATGACCCTTTTAATATATTCCTGACTTTGGTTTGCTAATAAGTTGTCTAGCAGTTTTGCGTAAGTTTTCATGAGGAATATTGACTTGAATATTTTGTTTTTATTGGAATGTCCTTCCTCCATTCTGGTGTTAAGGTAATGCTGGTCTCATGAGTTTGGAAGTGTTTTTTCACTTGTATATTTTTAGTAGAGTTTAAGAAGGATTCATTTTTTTTTCTGTAGGTATCATGTAGTATTCAAAAGTGAAGTCAATTAGTCATAGATTATTGTTTATAGTTATTTTATTATTATAGATTCAGAAACCATCTATTAATTAGTCTGTTTGGTGGAATTTTCTTGGTTGGGAAGTTTTTTGTTATGATTCAGTATCCATTCTAGTAATTAACCTGTTCAGATTTTTCTATTTATTTCATCATTCAATTTTAATAGATTATATATCTAAGAATCTATCCATTTTTTTCCTACTTGCCCAATTTGGTAGAATATCATTGTTCATATCGTCCTCTTAGAATCTTTTGTACTTCTGTGGTGTCAGTTGTACTGTTACCTCTTTTAATTCTAATTTTGAGTCCTTTCCCTTCCTTTTTTGCTTTAGCCTTTCTCTTCTATAAAATAAGATAATAATATTTAGCTCATTCAAATTTTTTAAAAATTTATTTTATTTATATATGCATATATGAACAGGGGTGTAGGCCAGAGGTGCAGGGGGTGGTAAAAAATTTATCAGAGACAGAATGGGGAGCAGAACAGGCAGATCTACTGAAATACACTGCTGAGGAGAGCTGTGGGGCGACGAGAGAGGTCTGCTGCACCAGGTGGGTTAGCTCCCTGGCTAGGGATCAAATTCATGCTTTACTGGCTGGTGATAGTTTGATAGTACTGAGACTTTAACTCCTGTGACACCAGAGAGGCACCAGCTCATTGAATTTTTCAAATGAAGACCCAAAGAGAACTTAGAACAATGCCTATAATATAACAAAAACTCAATAAATTTTATTTTCAGCTTTTGCATCTTACTACTACTACTACTACTACAACTACTACTGCTACTACTACTACTACAGTTAGTTCTAGATTTTTTTACCCAGAGACTTTCATCTTTTTCTCAGTGGCAGCAACTAGGTTTGAGTAAAAATAGATATGCTCTAAAGTTCATACTATTTGTATTATAATAAAATGTATCTACGCAGATACTAGGATGCTTCAAATTATTATATGCTATATCCATAATATTATTATGCCAATCCAATGTATTTTGAAGGCATTCAGCTATCAAATCTGTACTATTTGGCAACTGTCTCTGCTGCTTGTAATTTTTTTCTTTTTAAAGATTTATTTATGCACACAAGAGCTGGGGTACAGGACAGAGTCACGGGAAGTGAGAGGATTCACCAGAGACAGAGTGGGCAGTAGAGCAGGCAGATCTGCAGAAATACACTGCTAAGGGGAGCAGAAGGCATACCAGGGGAGGTCTGCTGTGCCATGTTGGGTCCCATCCCTGGCCCAGGATCAGGATTGGGATCTAATGCAAACCGTGCTGCGGATGCTTCACAGTGTGGTGCTCAAACCACTGGGCCACCAGGGAGACGCTCTGCTGCTTGTATTTTTGTGGGTGGTGTTGTTTTCTTAAAGGTGAAGGACTGATTTATTTATAGTAAATATATGACAATAAAATGAAAATAACAATTCCCATTACTAACTTCTTCCTGCGGAATCATTTCTTTTGTTTTTATATGCATAAATATTTGGAAAGCAATAAAGAAAGTTGGAGAGGGAATTCCTTCTTGCTGAAGATCTACTTAGTCAAATTTTAATACCGCTTTCTCCAAATACTTCAGCATTTAAATTCATATAATTATTTTCTTTAGTGACTTGATTACAGCTAATACTATCTGAATAAGTTTTGGGGTTATTTTCACTTTTTTTCGGCTTACGCTCTTAGATCAGATTATGATGTTCTGACTTGGTTTTCCTTTATGCAAAGTCATTCTGCCCTCAGGTAGTGCTGGCCACTTCTTTAACAACTCTGCATTTACAATCATCCTGAACTGTAATAGGCTTCTTTAAGATTTTAGTGTTCACAATTGCTGGAATTTCTCCACAGTCACAGAACTTAGATGAAAGTGGAAATACTAAGCTTTCATTCCAGCACTAAAACTAAAAAGTTCAGGTATTTACCAAGGACATTGTCTTGATTTCATATCTTTCTTTTAGAATAATAGTTGGTTTCAAGTTTCCCCATTATAAATAACATTTATATCTGATTGGACCATATTTAGAACTACTCATCACAGTGAGAATTTTATATATCTTATCTCTATTTACCCATATATCTGTATATATAAATACATATATATGTATAGATATCAAAGAAATAAATAAAATTTTTAAAAATACTCAAAAAGGTAAGTATGCCTACATTTGCTTAATGATTTAATTTGTTCTTGAAAATCATGCCTCTTAGATATAAAAAAGAAAAAACATTAAATTTCGGTGAGGGGGAAAATTCCATTAATTTTAATTAGAAATATTTTGGTGCTTCAATCGAAACTAAACCAAATATTTTCACAGCATCAATTAAGCAATGAAGGTACATTTTACACACAAATACCCATACCTTAAACATAAGCACAAACATAAGCTTAAACATAAGCAGAGATTGCAAAAAAAAAAAAAATCCATGAATGATGTATCTGGCTAAATTTTAAAGTGCAGCTTTTATTGTTCTTCAGGTATGTGAGACTAGCAGAATAAGAGTTCATTGTCACTGAGAAGAGGCCCATGCCATACCATAGGGGCCATATAGGAAGCACCAGTATTGCACTGGAGGTAGAAGGGACTGAGGGGTAATGTGGATGATAAAATTTTGTGTTTTCTGTGGAGGATAATGGACCAGGCAGTGTAAGTAGGCTTTGGATTAGTTAGTTTGAACAACTTTGGCAAACTCTGGGTTAGAGATTGTGTCCCTCACTTTTTGTTACCTGACCTGGAGTAATTAGGCAAAGAAAATGAAGGCGATTGGGAGTGGGGATTTGGGATTTCCAAGCCCTTTACTATCTCTACCAATGGACTTACCTTGAGAAGAGTCAATAAATCACAAAGTTGTTCCTTGAAATATGCAATCCTCTTCCTTCTCATTTTTTTAAAAACCTAATAGACTGTCTGGTTACTTTCTAGCTACATTTAAAACAAAAAATTGAGGACAGAGGGAAAAATCTTATGGAAAAATAAAACAAAAAAAAGCAAAATAAAAGATCACATCAGAACATGTTAGAGTAATAGAAGTTGCTATCTCTTAACTGTACTTCCTGTGTGCAGACATAAAAAGCAAGTCATTGGGGTTTATCCAAAAGTAAGAAAGACATATATGAGTTATGTTCCTCATGTTATTTTCTGATTAGAAAAGAGTATAGTTAATTGGCACCTTTTTAAAAGACTTATTTATTTATGCTTACAAGAGCTGGGGTACAGCCAAGGTATGGGGGGTGAAAGGATTTACTGGAGACAGAGAAGGGAGCAGATCAGGCAGACTGACAGAAATACACTGCTGAGGGGAGCAGTGGGCAAGACAGGCAAGGTCTGTTGCTCCATCTGGGTCACCTTCCTAGCTGGGGATCGAACTCATGCTGCAGTGACTGAGGATCCTTCATAGTGTGGTGCTTAACCTCTGGAGTCACTAGGGAGGCTCCATAATTGGCACATATGCTTTTTGCCTAAAAGTGGAATGTTGAATTATTACTTATAACATATTTATTTGGTATATTTAGGGTGTGTAAAATATTACCTCAAAAATTATTGTCCAAAAATTTTATAACTTTTTAATCAATGTTATAACAATCACGATTAAAACAGGATATGACTTAAACTTAAAATAAAAGCCAAATGTGGGGGCCTCCCTGGTGGCGCAGTGGGTTAAGCAACGCACTATGAAGCAAACCGCAGCTACTGCAGTAAGAGTTCAATCCCTGCCGCCGGCCAGGGAGGAGACCCACATGGCGTCTCAGACCTCTCCTGCCTCGCCCGCTGCTCTCCCTAGCAGTGTGTTTCAGTCAGTCTGCCTGTTCTGCTCCCCACTCTGCCTCTGGTGGATCCTCTCACCTCCCTGGACTCTAGCCTGTACCCCAGCTCTTATATGCATAAATAAAATAAATCTTTAAAAAAAAAAAAAAGCCAAATGTGTAATCACATTTCAGTAAAGTCTGCCTCAAAAAAATAAATATTATCAATATTTACCATATTCTGACTTTTTTCATATATTACAACACTTGCTTGTAACTTGGTCTCGGTCTCGGAATGACCTCCTTCCTTTCCTTTGCATACTGAAAGCATTCTCAGATCTCTCTAAGATGGCAGTTTCTAAATGCTAATTCTTTTCTGAGACAGAGGATGTCTAAATGTGGTGTGAAGTGTCAAAACCTTTTTATCACTGTAATTACTGTACTTAGTACCTTATCTATGTTTCAAAAACTTCTACTTAAAGTCCCTGAGGACCTCACATCTCTGAACACCCACATGCTCATGTAGATCCAGGTGTCAGTATTCTCCAGAAATGCCCCTCTGAGTCAATTTCATCTCTAAAGTTATTCATGGATCCCTACTTGCTACCTAGTACTTATTCTTCCATAGTATATTTATATTTTATTACTTTATTTATTGAAATTCGTCAAATACCTAAAATATTCAATGCCATTTTTTTCTTCAGTTTTTTTCAGGATGATCAAATTATCTCTGCCTAATGTTCTGAATGTGAAACCACTTTCAAAATATGTCAGTAGTCTCCATTAATCTATAATCATTATATATTAATAATTACTTGATATAGTCACTGCAACTTCACAGAATTCTAGTGGTCCTTGCATCCTGTGGTCCTTTGAGTCTTCCATCTATTCAGCAGTAATGAAGTTTGTTTGCCAATGTATCATATCATATTCATCCTATTAATTCTTCAATTCTTAATGTTTCCATAAACATCTTGAAGAAATTTATGCCTATAACCTAGACATGCACACACGTATATGAAAACTGCAATTAGTAGGTACTTTTTCCAATATGGTCAGCAAAATGATGAAGTATCTTTCCTCAAATATAATCTGAAGAGTTTGGGTGGTATATTTTTAATAGTTATAATTCACAACTTTTGTCAACCCTCTTCACTGCATCCCCAAACCCTGGTTAAACTCCTTGGGATGGATCAGTTGGATAATTTCCAGAAAAATCATGATTTATTTATATTAATATTTGTGCTCATGAATTGTCACCTTTGTAAGATGTTTGGATTGATGAGCACATTATTTTGATTCATTTTTTTGGAGACAATGAGTTCATTGCTTTGGATCATTTACTTTGTGCAAAGCATTGTTTTAGGCACTCTGGGGGAAAGGTTATTGTCTTTGTTCAGTTAGTTTTTTAATATAGCTGCCCAAGATTTGCAATAGTTGACAGAGGAGAGTGGTTTGAAAGAGGAGCTCTAGTAGAAGTTCAGAAACATAAAAAAAAAAAAAAAGACATTCAGTTCACACATAATCATACATATAATGACTTAACTGGGAGGTGAACATTTCTTCTTTTCTCCCCTCATGATTAAGTCCCATTTCACTACCTTTGACTCTACCCTGTTCATCTGGAAAAGATAAAGAATGAAGAAAAAAAGTCTTTGAAACCCTACTGTACATTTATTTCTCCATCACTACATACTCTGATGCAGAGAGGTAATCATTCCCTCACTAGCCTTCACTGTCACAAAGAAAAAAGCACTCTTCAAACCACTTTTTCAGAGATGCAGAAAGCAACTGCACTAGATTTCTACCAGAGGATAAGGCACTATCTGATGTAATGCTGTCATTCTGCTCCTGATGTGGTAAGTATCATCCTATCCTGCCACATAAAAACAGCATTCATTAATTTAGAAACTTATTTACTAATTCATAAAAAAATTTCAATTTGAATGTCTTAGTATCACAATTCACTCACACAAGTAAGATCACAATCTTCATTAAACTTTTGTTCTAGAGAATGAGATGTGGATTTTTAAAAATTAAATGAATTAACAAAACTTAATTAGATAGTAAATATATTAAATTAAGGTGAGTGATTTATAGAAAACTGAAACAAAATGACTCAAAGATATGACAGGTTGGGTTCTTCCAGTTGGAGACAGAGAAGCCTCCCTAAATGCATTATATTTTAATAGGAACTGAATGATAAGGAGTAGCCATGTTTTATATTTCTGTGAAAGACATTTTTGAGAGATGTAAGGTTAGTGCAAAGATTCTGAGGTAGAGTAAGCTTTTCTCTTTCCTAAAAATTGGGAGTCAATGTGCTTCAACACTAGTGAGAAAGAAAGCTAAACATACAATAGGAGTTTGAAGAGTACAGTAAGCTGAATATTGACTCCCAAAAGAATATGTCCATGTCCAAAGCTCTATAACTTCCATGTGTCACCTTATTTGAAAAAAAAAAGTTGTTGTATATACAAATATAAGAATGAAGTCATTACTACTACTACTACTACGACTACTACTACCATACTCTAATTCCAGTGACAAGTGTTCTGCTAAGAGACAGAAGAAGACAATATAAAAATGGAAGCAGAGATAGAGCAATATGGCTACAAGCTAAGGAAATCAAGGAATGCTGAAATCCCCCAGATTGTAAAAAAATAAGAAAGGTTTTTGCCCTAGTCTCCAGACAGGAGTGAAGACCTGTTGACTCCTTAATGTTGGACTTATGACTTCCAAAACTGCTAAGAAATAAATATAGTCTTAAGTTACTTAGTTTGGAGTAATTTATTATGATAGACCAAGGCAAATAATAGAGAGAGACAATGGATATATCATTTAGAACAATGAAATTAATGTTCTAAATACAATGTAAGCAGTTCAGAATTTTATATAAATTTGAAAGAAAAAAGCAGGGACTTGAGTAGAATAGGAAAGGTGAAAAGCTTATTGTAAGAAGAGTGAAGTGGTCTGATATTTATGAAGGCTGACAAATATCAGATAGCAACTTTTGCTCAGATGCTAGATATCTTTTGGTCGAGTCCTGCCCTTTATCAATGATGTATTAGCTTTTTCTCAGCTATTTTACTTGGGGCAATGTATTTTAAGCATTTAAATCTTACTTTGACAAATTATCATCAGTTGATGATAACAATACTCTAAGTCCGAGGTTCACTGAGAAATTCAATAGTTTTAGCACTGAAGGTGTTTTGGAACAGTATCTGACACTTACTAATTACTTAATAAACATGATATATGATTGCATTTTTAGTTTGAAAAATAGATTTTAGAAGGATAAGAGTTGAGGTAGAGAGAATGTGAGGAAGTGAGGAAAAAGAACTGTTTTATGGGAATGTAGAATGGTCCAGCCCTTATGGAAAACAGTATGGAGTTTTCTCAAAAGATTAAAAATGAGGCCTCCCTGGAGGCTTATGGGTTGTCTCAATGGTATCACCACTAAGGCCTGAGTTCAACTCCTAGAAAGGCAGCTAACCCACATTTTGTGCAGCAGACCTCTCATGTCTTGTCCACTGCTCCCCTCAGTGGTATATTTCAATCAATCTTCCTGTTCTGCTCCCGGCTCTGTCACTGGTGAATGACTGCACCTCTGGCATATGCCCCAGTTCTTCTACATATACACACACAAAATTAAAAGACAGAAACTGAATCTGCCATAAAAACCAATTTTTCCACTCCTAGCTATCTATCTACCTGATGTATACTTGTTCAAGAGATGATGGCATCAGCACTACATAAAGAGGAGACATGCCCACCCTCAGTTAGAACCAAAGCATTGTGAAGAAGTCTCATTCTACCCAGTCACAGTTGTTATACCTGTCCCTAGAATCACATGTCCCTGCAACCTGTCACCAGTTATTTCTACTTTACACCAGGTCTCCTGAAACAAAACTTTTCAATCAAAATTTTGTTTTCAGTTATTTATGAAAACTCTGTAAGTAATGGAAAGAAAACTAGTAACCCAAACTTGTTTACCTGTACTACTTGCTATAAAAGTTAATCTCTAAAATTATATGCCAGTCACAGTTCTCACAAATCCCCCAGAGCCTGTAAAAAATACATTCATGGCAAATTTCCCTAAACATTATATAAACCCAAAAATACCATCAGTGTTTTATGTGTGAAATATTTAGCTTTCAGTGCAGTAGATGCTAAGAATTTCCATTAGGATGTAGAGCACTTGATAAAATACTTTATTTCTAGTACCCAAATATAAAAATTAAAACCTGTTATCTCTAAAATGGAGCAATCTTCAGCTGCTGTGAGGCCACTGAGAGAAGAGGTAATCTCTGAAGTAATAAATCTCCAAATTCCTTAGAGCTTAAGCCTCATAACTGGAACTGCCTGTCAGATCAGAATAACTCAATTGAGCTTGATATTAAGGGTAGCCAAAAATATTTTCATATTTCATTAAATTGCTTCCTTTGCTGATGATTTAGACCTAATTTGGATATTATAGTTTCATGATTTAATATAAATTGCCATCAGGAAATATTCTGATGTTTCCAGATCACATACAAAATAATCACCATAGTCTGAATTGATTTGGAACTATTAGAGTATGGTAACTTTTTTCACGTAACTAGAATCTTTTCATTCTTACTGGTTTAATACTGTGAAGAAAAATATGTCAGTTCTCTAAGGAGATTTTTTGAAATTATCCTATATCACAGATATTGTGACACAAATCTCTAAGGGAGCAACTCAAGAATGAATAAGATATTTCTAGTAGATTAGTGATTCAGAAATATACTCATCCAGGTTAGCTAAAGAGAAGCAATAAAGGAGGCAGAACTTCACAGAAATTATGTATAGGTTAGACAAGCAAGTCAGGTCTTAAGCAGGAACAGTGCTCTGGGTTCAAAATATGTTTCTATATTAAGGCTAAGAGACTGCAATTTCCCTTTCCAGTGCAGGAGCATTAACCTGTGCATCAGCTAGTTCTATACTCACTACCTACGAGCTTCTTCACCCTTTTTTAATTTATCTCTTACATTGTTTTTCATATCCTTTGTTCAGTGTTTGCTGAAATTCTGAGCAAGGGACTGTGCTTGGCAATAGCGAACACCATGGACAAAGACCTTGCCTTCACCAAGTTTGTCTTCTCTTGTGGGAGATGAAGCATAAACAGAAATTGAAGATAAGTAGGATAAGTGTAGAATAAAAAATTCTCAAAAGGAAATATACAAAGACTTTTGATTAAGAAGGCACCTGGGTGGAGTCAGGGAATGAGTGGTGGGGTTGAGCAGTAAAACATTAGATATAGTGATTCAAAGGAGTCAGTCATTCAGAAGGTTGGGGAATGAATCACACAGCATGATGTGGAGTGGAAAGTTTTGGTTTAGTAATCAAGGAAATTATTTGATCATAACCACCAGTTAACTGATAGCCCATATTAAGAAAACATGTTGACCATTTACTCATTTTTCCCTTAGTGCTGGTCATTGTGTAAGCTGTCCATGTCAGAGTAACCCTACACTTTGACTTGAATTTCCCTTACTGATTCTGTGCTTTTGCAGATCAAGAGTAGTTTAGATTATAGCAGAAACCAATTTGTGTTCATTTTATTCATTGCTGTATCTTCAATGTCTAGAATAATTTTCAGTGCCTAATAGGGACACAAGAAATATGTACTGAATGAAGAATTTAATGAATGATAAACTGGGAAATAGGTAGATGAGGGGATGGACTTTAATTTTATCAATCTGGATAGGAATGATGCACTAAAATAACTTGAGTTTTCCTGCAAACAAGGTTTGCTTGAACTATCTTAGACACCCAGGTTTTAAAAAAATCAATTTAAATGTTGTTATATTCATTTAGGTACATATACATGAAGCCATTTAGACTCAAGAAAAATTGTAATCTATATTTTAAAATCCCAAGCACTAATATAGTGCTTGTACTTAACTATAAGTAGCTGTTGGCAATGAACGAATGTGCATATATATTTCTTCTATTTTGATGTTAGTTTGGGAAAGTTTATGAAGTGAATTTCTTCTCTACTAAAATATATAGAAAAATGGAAATGGTTTAAGGTCAAAAGGCAAATAAAAACATTTAACCATAAAATTAATAACAATGCTTAATTTTAGATTTTTTTCCCCCTCACACTGTAAATTTTGAATGTAGCTTTCGGAACTTTTTGCAGATATATGTCTCCTTGAAATGAAAATTAGTTATTCTCACATATGTCAGTCATGGAAAAACAGTCACAAAGCAGATGAACATTTAATTAGATTTTTTATATTTATTGCAATATATCTTTTATTCATTAATCAGGTAAAAATAGTTATTTAATGTTACTCAAACTTCCACACAGTCAAACTCTGGTGAATGTGGGTTATCAGAAAGAGAGAGTTATAAATATGTTAGAAAATAGTTGCAATTCTAATAAACAAACCAAATTTTCTTTTAACAAATTGCTGTAGGTATTTTTTACAGAATGTGAAATCTTCAGGTTGTAAGTTATAACAAGCTAAGGCAGCTTGTCCTTATTCTCTGGAGATAGGATGTTAATTGGACTAAAGGTATCTTGGCATTTAATCACAAGTAGGTCCTGGACTAAATATGTATCCATGCAGCTAGTGTGAGAGAGAAAAGGAGACATAATAACAGCTTCTGATGGAAACCAGAACCATGCTTCCTAGATTTTTCAAATGGGGTGAACCAGTAGCCATGTTGTAGCCAACTTGACAGCACAGTTCCATATTAAAAAGTTTAACCCATGTTGAACTCTGACTCAATGGTCGTCGGACTGTTCCAAAGATCTAATAATAATTAAGATGATTTCCATTCAGTTATTCATTCTATACTCCATTATTTGGTGCCCAGTCCATAACAAGAACAAGTCCAGATGCTATCTATAACTTAATAACAGGACAAAACAAGAAGATGTGTTACATAAAATAGAAAAGTATGCAGTTGCCATGCTTTAATATAAATGATCATAAAGATTAAACTGGGATGCTCACAATTTTATATAGTTCTACCATTTTAGTGGATCTGCTTACTTTAATATCTTATTAATTTTGAATTAGTAACATAGACATATGGTATAAACCAAGGGGCATGAAAAGGTTTATATTGAAACATGTAGCTTCCAATTTCAGTCAATATGTATGCAGTTTTTTATGCAAGGTGAACAATTTTATCTGTTGTTCAAAATTATTCTAGAGTTCTTAAAGGAATAAAAAATACATTGTACACATATATTTATATGTACAAACATATATGCATATCTGTATGCATGTTTGTCTTAATGTATATGTGTATCAGTTTATGTGAATGTGTGCTTTTCTTAACAAAACCATGACAAACAGCATTATCTTCGTACTTTGATCTATGTCTAAAAATGTTTAAGACCTTTCAATATCAAGACATAACTTCTTCAGTCATTTTTGTCTTAAAAAATATATTTTGTTGGGTTGTTTTTGAAGAGGAATTATACAGTGCAATTATAAACTTCAAAAAAGCAAGAGTATAAGCAATTTTTTTCTGCCTAATATAAGCCATTAAGTTTCCTTTTCCAGAATTAATATTCCCTTTTCTTAAGAGTGGAAAAATATCACAAATTTTATTTCTTGATTAAGTATCTTTAAAAATGTCTTTCTTAATGTGAAAAAAGTTTCATTTCTTTATTTTTAATTTTTTTTATTTTTAATTGAGGAAATATTAGCATAATCCCATCAGGGACCACCACTGTAGTGAGCTCACCACCAAATTGCCCATAGTCCACCACCATAGTCCATTGTGCTTTCTTCCCTTTTTGTTCTTATCCCTCCCCTCTGAGTAGTTCAGTTCTGTAGTCACCCTTCAAGGGTTGGTTTTTAAGTTTGTCCTTATGTGACTCTTAGTTTAGTTATCTATATTCCACATATTATAGACATCAATGGTATTGTGTTCCCCTTCTAACTTATTTTTCTTAGCACAGTCCCTTCTGGGTCCTTTAATTGGCAAATTTGTGTTCTCTTCTGCATTATAGCACAGACTACAGAAGTCTCCTGCAGGGATAGTGATTAATAGTAAGGCACTAAGACTTAGTGTGGCCATCAGATTAGGAACATGCTTGTTTACTGTCTTATGGTTCAATTTCAGATAAAATTCATTATCCATGAGATAATGATAATTCCTCTGACTTTCATTAGCTTGATAGATAATGAATCCATTATTTTCTTTCTTTACAAATTATTTAACCTGATAAATACTGAACTGGTTTGCTTTTATATACAGCAATTATCCCTGCATGTCTCTTCATTGTCATCTAGGGGTTTCCTTCCCCTCTCTTTACTGTGGGATCTTCTTTTCTGCTGTATATTTTCCTCCCTCCCTCCC
>JAGFMF010011381.1:4549880-4591830 GCA_019455555.1 Galemys pyrenaicus
CTTCCTTCCTTCCTTCCTTCCTTCCTTCCTTCCTTCCTTCCTTCCTTCCTTCCTTCCTTCCTTCCTTCCTTCCTTCCTTCCCTCCTTCCTTCCTTCCTTATCTTACTCATTTTTTGTTGTTGTTGAATCATGCCCTCAAATAATATACTGAAATACATAGAAGAAAACATGGACACACTGGCTTCAATGATGTCTTTGGGGAGTTGACAAGGGAATCAACAACAAAAGTAAATGAATGAGACTATATCAGACTAAAATGCTACTCCACAGTAAAAGAAAGTATTATTTAAATAAGCAGTCACCTTACTCAAAGGAAGAAAATAGTTACACATCTTGCATCTGATAGGATACAGGTATATAAGATCTACAAACTCATTCAAGTCAACAAAAGGAAAACAAACAATTCAATCAAAAAGTAGTGGGCAGAAGATTTATATGTTTCTCCACATAAAACTGGCATATGGACAACCGGCATATGGAAAAAATACTTACTATCACTTATCAACAGAGAAATGGAAATCAAAACCACAATGATATAATAGTTCACATTTCAAGAATGCCCTATTCAAAAAGACCAGAAAGTGGAGAAAAATTGAACCCTCATACATTATTGGTCGGAACTGAAGTTGTCTGATCCCTCAGTGAAACTGAGGGTTTTTTGTTTGTTTGTTTTATAGATTTATTCATTTATGCATACAAGAGCTGGGGTATAGGCCAGAGTTGAGGGAGGTGAGAGGATTTACCAGAGACAGAGTGGGGAGCAGAACGACTGAAATACACTTCTGAGGGAAGCAGCAGGCAAGGCAGGAGAGGTCTGCTGTGCCATGCGGGACCCCTCGCTGGCCTGGGATGGCACTGGCACTGCTGTGCCGCAAATGCTTCACAGTGCAGCACTCAGCCCGCTGCGCCACCAGGGAGGCCCCAAAACTAAGGGTGTTTCTGAAAAACAAAATTTCTAAAAGAAAATTTTTAAATAATTATTTACCCACCTATTACGGTTTGTCTTAACTTTTTAATTTTTAATAACATGACAGATTTAAGAACACATAACACACAAAACACTTATAACAGGGTACATTTTATATTTTCTGGGACAACCTTAGGAAATTAAAGTTTGATGGTTACATTATAAGATAAACAAAATTTCCCAAAGGCAATATTGAAGTATAGATGACATATGCCTGCTTTTGTTAAAATACCTTGAAATAACAGTTATTTAGAGTACCTTAAAGTGCTCATAGGGGTAAAATAGTGATTCTAATTACTTATCTGTGTAATAAAGTGCTAACAGACAAAATTATAGGGTATAGAAAGATATTTTATTTTTTTCCTTTTTATTCATGTGTATTTGACATCATTTGTATTCCCCATGGACTTCTCACCATCAATTCACCAGTGCACCATCACCTCAGTCCCTTGTCCTCTTTCTGCCCTCATCCCAGTCACTCTCCCTCCCGGCCTCTCCAGAGTGTCTCTGATTTGTGTTTTTCTCTTTGTTTTTGTTGTATTGTGATTTTATTTTTTAAATTGTTATTGTTCTTTTCCTGATCCCTTATTTGGCTCCTTTATATTCTTCCTAAAAGTGAAATCATCTGATATTTTTCTTTTGACTTATTTCAACTTCTGACTGATTTTACTGAGCATAATCCCTTCTAGCTCCATCTGTGTTTCTGCAAATGACTCTAGTTTTTCTTTTTTGATTGTTGAATAGTATTCCATTGTGTATATGTACCAAATATTTTTGATCCAATCATCTATTTTTGGGCATTTGGGTTGTTTCCAAGTCTTACCAATTATAAAAAGCGCTGCAATGAACATAGGGGTATAGGTATTCTTTTGAATCAGTGTTTTTGTGGCCTTTGGATATATCTTTAGGAGTAGGATTGCTGAGTCATATGGTAGCTCCATTTTTAGTAGACTGAGTAACCTCCATACAGCTTTCCATAGTAGTTGGACCAGTTTGCATTCCCATTATCAGTGTAGTACAGTTCCTTTGTCTCCACATGCTCACCAACGTTTGTTGTTGCTAGATTTTTTTTTTTTAATACGTGCTGTTCTTACTGGCCTAAGGTGGTATCTCATGGTGGTTTTAATTTGCATTTCCCTGATTATGAGGGATGTTGAACATTTTTTCGTATCTCTGTTGGCCATTTGCATCTCCTTTTTAGAGAAGTTTCCTGTAAAGTCTTCTGCCCATTTTTTGACTGAGTTTTTTACTTTGTTTTTCTTGATTCTTGTGAGTTCTTTGTAAATCTTTTTGTCAGGCCCTTATCAGTTGTTTGGAGTGCAAACATTTTTTTCCAGTCAGTGGGGTGTTTCCTTTTTTTAGTTAATGTTTCTTTTCCTGTACAGAAGCTTTTTAATTTGATGTAGTCCCAGCTGTTTATCTTCTCTTTCATTTTTATTGCTTTGGGAAATGCATCTTTAAGGACATCTTTGAGATGTATGTCTTGTAAAATTTTACCTATGTTTTCACCTATATATTTCATAATTTCAGGTCTTACATTCAGTATTTTTATCCATTTGGAGTTAATTTTTGTACATGGTGTGAAGCAGTGATCTAGTTTCATTTTTTTTTTTTTTTTGCTTGTAGTGGTCTAGTTTTCCCAGCACCATTTATTAAATATGCTGTCCTTGCTCCATCATGTATTCTTTGCTTCTTTGTCAAAAATCAGTTGTCCATAAATGTATGGTTTTACTTCTGGGCTTTCTATTCAGTTCCATTTGTCCGTGTGTCTGTCTTTGGTCCAGTACCATGCTGTTTTAATTATTATGGCTTTGTAGTAAAGTTTGAAGAGACTTCTGAGAGTGTGATACCTCCACTCCCCTTCTTTGTAGTCAGGAGAGCTTTGGCTAATCGAGGTTTTATTGTGTCTCCATATGAATTTCATCAATATTGTTCTGTTTTCTTGAAGAATAAATATAATGAGATTTTTATTAGAATAGCATTGACTCTGTAAATTGCTGTTGGTAGGATGACCATTTTAATAATATTTATTCTTCCAATCCATGAACAGGGGATGCCTTTCCATTTCTTCATGTCTTCTTCTATTTCTTTTAACAATATATTATAATTTTCTCTAAATAGGTATTTTACTTCTTTTGTTAGGTTTATCCTAAGTATTTGACTTTTTTTTGTTTCAATTGTAAAAGGGATAGTTTTCTTGATTTCTTCTTCTTCAGATTGGTTGTTTGTATAAAGTAAGGCCACTGACTTTTGTGCATTGATTTTGTATCTTGCTACTTTGCTAACCTGGTTGATTGTTTTAATTAGATTTTCTGTAGAGCTTTTAGGGTTTTCCAACTATATTATGATATCAAAATTTTTTATTCTTAAACCTGGAAGCTCTGTGAAGGATAATGTTATGTGTCTAGGTTTAGTATTGTTTGGTAACATGTGAATATTAATTTGCAGATAATATTTTAGGAAAGTCTCTTAAAGGAAGATGAAATAAAGAATAAGTATATATTTAGTAGGGACTCATCCCACTGAGTTATCTCTTACTACTCAAGGCCTGTTAACTATTTTCTTAAGCAATCAGCAGTAAGTCACTTATGTTTTTTCATCATTTTTAAATCTTTGCAAAGTATTTTGTTATATAATTTTAAAAGTTATATTTTATACTTAATATTTCTGAAAATGTTAGATTAAAATGTAAATAATCACTTTTTACTTTTTAAATAAAGTATTTAGTGCAAATATTGCTATTATGAAAAATATGCTCTCATATACTTCCATTCACTCTTTTTTTTTTTTTTTGCTCTGTCATGTGTGAGAAAATCAGTGCTAAAAAATACTTCATAATGAGATATAATCCATAGACACTGGATTTCTTCATCAAAAATAGATGTCCATTACTCCAGGCCAGTGGAGTGATGAAGCTATATCTTCTTCTAGAACAAGTCCTGGGGCCTTTAAATTTTTCTTTAAAAAAATAAAGAAATATTTATGTATTTATCCATAAAAAAGCTGGGGTGCAGGCCAGGTACTGAGGGGAGCAGGGAGAGGCTGAAAGGATTCACCAGAAACAGAGTGGGGAACAAAACAGGCAGTTTTACTGAAATAAACTGCTGGGGGGAGCAGCAAACAAGACAGAAGAGGTCTGCTGTGTCATGTGTGTTAATTCCCTGGCCCATGACTAAACGCATGCTGCAGTGGCTGAGGATAGCTTCATAGTGCTGTGACTTAACTCCTTGAGCCACCATAGAGGCCCCACCTTTAAATTCTTAATTCAGTAATCAAAAATAATAATAATGACAATGCAAACAGTCATAATGGTAATAGTAATCAAGGCATTATCTGCAAAGGACATTTCCAGAACAAATAGTTATTAGAATTTTTTTTTTTAAAGATTTATTTATTTATGCATACAAGCACTGGGGTACAGGCCAGAGGTGTGAGGGGGGTGAGAGGATTCACCAGAGAGAGCGGGGAGCAGAACAGGCAGATCAACAGAAGTACACTGCTGAGGGGAGCAGCGGGCACAGCAGGAGAGGTCTGCCGTGCCATGTGGGTCCCCTCCCCGGCCAGCAGCAGGGATCGAACTCGTGCTGCAGTGACTGCGGCCTGCTTCATAGTGCGTTGCTTAACCCACTGCGCCACCAGGGAGGCCCAGTTATTAGAATTTTTTTAAACCTTAGTTAGCAGTAATGAAACAGGCTAAGGAGGCTAAGTTACTCTCATGTTGTCATGGAGTTGAGGTTGATACCTCCTCAGCTTTCTTTCTAGATTGAATGTTACTTTTATTTACAGTTATGTTTAAAGTTGTATAATTATTTTGTCTTCACCTTGAATGGTCTTATTTTAATATGTTAGCATTTATAATGACCCTGGAGTATGAGAAACAAAACCCAATGAAGGATATAATAGTCATTAAATATTTAAAATACTAAATATAACATATTATTTTACTAAATGCTAGCAGATAATAAATATAATACTTCAGCTTATCTCATTATAAATTTCACTTTGTATTTATATTGAAAATTCCTTATTGCCAGGAACATGAGTCTTAGAAATCCTAAACCTATGTCAGATTATATTTCTGTTTACTTACTTAAATCTATTAAGGAATTATTTTGGTTGGTGAAACACAATGCCTGGCTTTGAAAAAATGACTAATAACCATAAATTAGTATTTCCTGATATATATGTAGGAAAGACAGCATGGTTGTCAAAACTTATAGCTATTTGTACATGGCAAGAATAAAGTATGCCATTATACTTTGTAAAATTTATGTTGTTTAAATTATAGATCAAAAAATGATTGGATTTACTATGTAAAGGAACTTTCAAAATTCTGATTTTATTTTAAATGTATAACATGCCAAAGTGCTTTGCATAGCTTATGAGATGTTGTACACTGGAATTATAAATTCTTCAGGACACTTATATGTGAATTCATCCATTTATTCAGTAAGTTTCTCTAGAGATCTTACTATGTGACAATCACAAGTAATGTAGAGGATAATCAAATGGCATTATCTTTTGAGGCATTCGCAATCCTTTCTAACATAAGACTTTCATTTCAACTTATGACTAAAAGGTTCAGAAAAGACATAAAATAGTCAAATATAGAAATTTTTTTCAAGATTTATTTCCTTATATATAAAAGAATTGGGATGTAGGCCAGAGGTGCAGGGGGGTGAGGATTCATCAGAGACAGAGTGGGGAGCAGAATAGATGGATCTACTGAAATACATTGCTGAGCGGAGCAGAGAGCAAGACAGGAGCCATACAGGTTAGCTTCCTGCCTAGGGTTTGAACTCATGTTTCAGTAGCTGGTGATAGCTTGATTGTGTTGTCTTTAACCCCTTGTGCTACCAGAGAGGCCCTAGAATTTTTTAAGCACTTTGTTGGGTGTGAACTTCTAGACCCCAGTTGAGACCATTTGTGTCTGTGTTAAAATCAGTTTATGGTCATAGGATGCATTTGGCAAAAAATACCTACCAATATTTTTCTAAGAGTACAAATTTTCAAAATTCAATTTGATGAGATCTATTTTCATAGTTTATGTCTTTCCAATAGTGAGTCATCCAAAATATAATTTCATAACAAAAAACTTGTCCTTTCACTGCAAGTTTATGTATAACAAGCAATTATTATAGTCTTATATGAAATTGTAGATTATAAAACGTTATTTTTGTTTTTAAAGGTGTTAAAATTTCAAGATTTACTTAATTTCTTATTATAATAGAGATATACTTCTCTAAAGAAAAAATAAACTTGCATTGCACAACCATTATATTTTAAATTCAATAATTTCAAACAAATCAAACACTAGTCATATGCCAGAAAATATTTTTGCTCTCAATTTTTTCTTTTAAAACAATCACATTCACTTATTTATAAATATAAACATCGATGAGCACTCATTCTAATGATAAGTTCCACAATTCTTACTGTAAACAAAATTAAATAATTTTATGTGCTTATTTCACTGTTCCCTGGAAGTGTTTATGACTGCATGACCATAAAGGTAAAAACAGTCTACAGCAAAATGCCTAGAGCAGCAGAAACCAACCAGAGTACAGTGTCAGGGACATCCCATTATACCCAGGGACCCACTACTGAATATAAAATTGAAAGTTACTATTTTTTTTTTTTAGATTCTTGGCTCCTCATGTTTTGATGTTTGATGGGCAACATCATAACCTTGGGAAATCCCTCAACTATAGCAAATCTCTTTAATGTGGCCCCTTGGTGACTGTGAAAGTAACAAGTATATGTTATTTCTCATGTTAAAAATGCTTCAGGGTAATTCTGCCAGATTTTCCATAAGATACTCATTCAAATGAACTTCACACTTGTGGTAGATTTATAGGAATACTGTACTTGCTGGTTGGTGCTACTAGAATCATTATTCATCCTTATGGTAGTATTCAAATTACTATTTCCCATTCCCTGGGAAAAATGTCTTAGTTCAATTGTTTTCAAACACTAGTGGAGTAACAGAGAAAAAAAAAATGTTGATAATGAGCATTACAAAGATATTAAAAAACAAAGCTTGGCGACAAAGAAAAAAAGTAATTATGACCTGTTTTACAAAGAAAACTGGAAATAATCACAACTGTTCTAGGCCACATTTCAAATATTAGTCTGATATTCATGACCCATTGCCTGACCTGGAGAACACCCAAGAACTTAAACCAATCTTGCCTTTCAGTACAAGGTCTTGCCAAGGTGCAGTTGTATAGATAGACCACATCTCTAAGCCCCTGTGTGTTTTTAAGTTCTTTCAGGTTAAGTAGTTTAATGATCTCCATTGGATAGTATTCATTCCATTGTGATCTATGAATTTTAAAAATATTTAGCAAAGTAAGCAACAAATACAAGGTGCACCTTTTGTTGTAATTGAGTAAATATAAAATGTCAGATTTTCCCCAGTGCCAAAGTGTAGTACTATTTTAAGTGCTTAGGGAAGCAGAGGAACTCTTCTGGGTCACTTGAGTATCATCTAGTACATTGTAACTATGATAATTTAGAAAGAATTAAAGTCATAACCTGGAAGTTTAAAAGGCCTTTGTTCCTATGTGCCACCACTTGTGTGCCAACTATAGATAATTCCCTTTTGTTAAAATAGACTTTATTATAATAAAGATAAACTGCCAGCATCATATACCTAAAAAAGATGGCATAAGTGACTTTCTAAAACTTGTACCACATGTCTAATTCCACAGAGTAAACTGTTGTAAATGCATATAAAAGTAAATTTTAGTGTTTAGAAATACAGAAATATGTGAAATCTGTAGGTATTATATTTATTTATTTTAACATTGTTTGAAATTTTGTGTCATCAGATCTTTCTCATATTATATGAGCAATTATATCTAACCTTTTAAAATTTATTTTAAAAAAGTAAAACACCTAATAATATATGTGATGATTGGGTCAGTCAGCGGAACACAGGTCTTCCCTATTTCTTTGTAGCCATATTTTGAAATTCTCTTCATCATCAAAAATGCAATTAGATGTTGTTAATTGGAGATAAATGGAGGTTTTAATAAACCTAGGGATGCTTGATGAATTTCCTTAAACCTTTAAGTTTTTATCTTAGAAAATAGCCCTGGGATCAAATAGTGAAATGCCACAAGAAACATTCTTATCCAGTATTGCTTTTCTACACATATAGTTAATCTTAACCTATTTTCATATACAGAGTATTTGAAAAATACAAGAAATTTTAATAAAATGCTATAGTGTTTCAAAGTGAAAATCAAATTTAAAAGCATGACAAGTAGCAGAGAATACACATTCTGTATTAAGATTCTTCAAAGATAATTAACATCTTCTGACATCACTATATTTTCATTTTGCATTCACTAATATAAAAGAGCCAGTTTGCTTGCAAGTGCAGTGATCAGTAAAAATCCACTCCTTCTTTTCCTCATCTCTCAAATCCTCCTCCTCTTTCAAATCACCTTTCTTATTCTCTAACCAAGTTGATGACTTATTTATTTAGCACTCAACCGAAAAATTCAATAATAATTATTGTTCATTTGCCAGTGTTTTTTTATTTGTCAGCAATCAATGAATGAAAGCAATCATTAACTGATAATGTATCAGGTGTCTTCGTTCTAGTCACCGTGCTAGGTTCCAGAGAGCCAAAGCTAAAGATTCTCTGGGGTACAAAACATTCACAAATAATTATTAACTAATGAATTTGGTTTCCTATTTTGGTTTCCTAATATGTCTTTAAACATTCCTCACCTCTTCGTCACTGCTATAACTGCTCTTGTGTGGGTTCAAAACATCCCTTTCCTAGATGATTTCAACATTCTTTCAACTATCGCTCTCCCCGCTTCCAATCTTATACTTGCAAATCTATTCTCACATCACCACTTATGTGCTCTATTTGACAGAAACCATCTAGTCTACTACTCCACTACAATTAATTTACCTTGAGCTGGGCCCTTTCAGTGCCTGAGACATACCTTCCATCTTGTCTGTGTGAACTTTATGCTCTAATGCACTGAACTGCTCCATCTCCATAATGTTGTTTCTGTCTTCATGGCTCTCTACACTAGGAATGCTCTTACCCCACTCTTTACCATGATAATTTTGACAAGCTTTTTCTTTTTAAGATTCAGTTTACATCTAACTACCACTAAGTTTTTCCTTAGTTAGTAATTATTTGTATATGTTTTCTACCCCACAGAAACTTTACCGTTGACTCCCTGGAACCTAGCACAGTGACTAGAACATTATCAATGACACAATATCAATACACATTTACTTGATACATTATCAATGAATGATTGCTTTCAAATAAGTATATCAATTTCAAATTCTTTGTCCACGCTAACAGAAATGTGAATACACCAACTTAATCTTCATAATTCAACCTTATCTTAGTCATATTTTTAAATGCCAAAATAGAATTCCGGAATTACCCTACTCATTTAAAGCAATTTAAAATATTCTCACACTATGATGGTTGGAGAAAAAATACTCCAATATGCATTGCATGTTTATCTACTTACATGTAGGAATATGCTATTCTTTATACTAAAGTGCAATGTTTAAAAACTACTGTGGGTCTCTCAGGGTGAAATTAAAAGCTTTTACCTCTTCTCAGTGAAAAAAAAAGTTACATTAATGTGATCTTTCCTAACTCAATAGCAGATTACATATTAATGGAGTCTTTTCTAACTCAATAGCAGATTACACATGTGTTTCATGTTTAAAAAGTGTAGCATCTTTAATCATTTTTATGAGCAAGAAATTTTTCATATTCATTGAATTGTAGCTAGAATATTTCAATTTCTTTCAATCTTGTATTCTTTATTGAAATTTAAATTCATTCAAGTTAAGTTTCAACATGTAAAAGTGTTATATATTTTAAATCTAATCATATATTCACCTAATAATCTATATTATTTTCAACTTATACAGCCCATCAATTCTTTCATCTTATCATTGTAATTTTTTGGCCTAGTAATGTATAAAGGCCAATGCAATATTTGCTAACTGTGAACATATCTTCCAGATAACTGTGATTTTTTTTTTTAAATGGCAGAGGTCTTGTCTTTTCAGATCTTACAGGTAGTAAAGCTTTCATTAATGGAAAATGAAGATTGTATAAGATCTTCCTACCACTGTAACTGCTCAGATTCTTTTCAAGTTAATAGCTCTCCAACAAGAAGTTAATATGCTAGCCAAAGTGTTAGCATGACATAACTATACCACAGAGCCTATCTTTCCAGCTCTCAGTATACCCTGGGGTGAAGGTGTTGATGTTGGAAAGAAAAACTTATTTCAATTCAAAGAGGGATATTTAATTCATATGGGATTTTTTTTTCTTGTTGTTCAGTTATGCTTTGCAGGAAACATGAATTGAAAGTTGAAGAACTGAACTCTATTTTCAGTGATGTAACTGTCTTGTTACTTTGGGTTATCAGAAGTCACCAAAGCAATTATCTCTGTTATTTTTTTTTCCACATGAACAAATAGAGACATTAATGTTTTTCTACAAACAACAAGAAAATCAGTTAGTTTCAGTGGGTTGAAAAAAGAAATTGTCAGTAATGAGAAGTAATATACATAGGATTAGATGATTGCCTATATTAGGATATAGAAGGACCTGCTGGAAGTAGATAAATTTTCTGAAAGATTTTGCTTAATAGATGTCCTGAAAATGGTCTTGATAAATGTCTGTATTTAGCAGGTACAGTAAAAGGACGTTAGCCTACTTAAAGTGATAGAGAAAATTTTAACAGCTGGAAGAGGAGCCAAATCAGCAATTGTAGACTAGATCAAGGAAACTATCTTCTAGACAATCTACTTGATATGTGTACTTCTATCTGTAAGACCCATTTTGATAATCATTTCCTTTGAAACAGAATAATAGACTCCCAAAGATTTTCAAAGACCTAATCCCTAGAATTTGTGTATGTCTGATTGTATAACAAAGTACCATTAATTTTACAGATTGAATTAAGGATACTAAATATCTGACATTAAAAATAGAGAGACTTTTGTGTTATCTGGATAGGATCAATGTGATCACAACAGGTTTAAAAATTGGAAGAGGGAACTGTGAAGAAAGAAGTGAGAGTAGTGTGTTTTGATGTAAAAGGAGTCAACCCACTGTTGCTGACTTTAAATGTAGAAGGGGCTGTTGGACAGTTTATCAGCAGTATTTAGAAACTGGAAAACTCAAGAAAATTAATCCTCCCCTTGTAACTCTGACAGGAACATAGGTCTTGATTTTACTCACATCATACTTCTGACCTCCAGAACTGTGGGATAATAAATTTAAGCAATACCATTTGTTGTAATTTGTTATAGTAGCAGTAGAAAACTGACATAGACACTTCCAATACAACAAAATTTCAGTTTCCTTAGTATACTGGTCAAATTGAATTACTGAAAAAGAAAACATTTTTTACAGTGGAAATAACACTAAATTTGCAGTTTAAAACTGGCTTCTAACCTTGACTTTTAAAAAATAATCCTGAGGTGATGGTGACTGGTGAAATGGTGGTGGGAAATCCATAGGGGCCACAATTGATGTCAAATATATATAAATAAAGAAAATAAAAAAAACAAACAAATAAATATAAAAATAATCAACCATATTGACTTGGGAAAACCTTAGACTTATATACGTTCTCTCTTCCATAAAACAGATGAGATTAGATGCTGTTTAAAGTTCTTTGCAGTTATAAATTATTATAGGCAGATGACTGAATTCATTCAAACTAACAGGTATTTTTCAGTTCTCTCTTACCAGGTAACCTTTTAAGGTTGTTGAACTTTTAGGAGAAAGTAAGTACGTAAGAAATAAATTGATTTCTTGAACAGAAATTCCTAGGATTCCTTCAGACAGCTGTGTAAGGGTACATGGCACAAGGGGATGTTTAAACCTTTCCAAAATAGCCAATAATGGAAATTGGGCCATTCTGAGAGAGGGTGTTCATAAAGTAACACCTCTTTGTCCTCCATACCCCTCTCCATCTCGACATTCATTGGTTCTGTGGTGCTCCCCTGAGACAAGTTGTTGAATGTAACTGTAAGCAGAGTGATGAGAAACTATTTTGCTTGAGGTAGGGGTGCATAGATGTATGATAAAGAGATAAAGAAAGAGAATCTGATGAATGGCAATTAATGGCGACTACAAACTCTAGACCCTAAGGAGACTTGACTTCTTTTTGCACTTCCCAGTAATATAGCATGCACTTGTCAAGAACTTACCCTTTTTAGTTTGAGCTACCTTGCATTGCTTCTTTTCCTAATAATCAAATATTCCCTGCCTACAGAAATAGATTTTTACCTATTCAGCACTGATTTTCCATGAAAATCCCTACGTTTTTAAAAGATCAAGTTAAAATCATCTCATGTGATTCAATGATCAGACAACTAATCATGAACTAATATTTATTCAAATGTATATTAATATAAGAATTTAAATTAATAGCATTGTAGTTATAAATTGAAAATGTGCTTCCAGATCTTTTTTCCTCTCTGCCTATTTCCTGTCTATCATTTCTCACTGAGAAAACTAGGCAGGTATGGGAGAAACATTCGTATTATTTACTAGGGATTTAACCTTGTTTGGAAATAACGAAGTAATGACTTACCTATTGAAATCCTCTTGGTTTGCAAGTAATTTTAAAATAAAACTTTGTTATCGAATTCTGAAGGTTATTTTGTTTATACTCAAAAATGACAGATGAGGATTTTTACCCTAGGATACAATAAATGTTCTTTATTTAACAGATATATACAGCTCTGCGTTTTGCATTATATTCAAATACATGAATGTTTTAAACATAAATATTCTCTCTGGGTTCTATAAGAGAATGTGTCAATTCCTATTTGACTGGGGGATTTTTCTAATGCTTCAAGTATAAATATACAAAGACTCAGAAAACTTAGAATTTATTGATATATTACTAGAGTTATGGCAGTGACAGCTTGTCATATGCTTTGCAAAGAAAGTCATTAGCCAAGTGAAAATTTAGGTCAGCTAACATTTCTGAATGATATTTAAGGGATCACTGAAATTATTGAATATGTTCTTCATATTTCATAATGCAAATGTCAAACTGGATTCTTCATTCATTTACTTACAGTCATATTCCCACACTTACCTGAGTATGTAAGCTGTGAAGATCTATCATTTCATTAAGCTTTCCTTCTCCACAGTTCTGATTCTCTACAATAAAGGTAAATCACTATATCTCATGTCTTTGAATAAGCTTTCTCTCGGCCTCCCTGGTGGCGCAGTGGGTTCAACGCACTATGAAGCAAACCACAGCCACTGCAGCACGAGTTCGATCCCTGCTGCCGGCCAGGCGGGGGACCCACATGGTGCAGCAGACCTCTCCTGCTGTGCCCACTGCTCCCCTCAGCAGTGTACTTCCATTGATCTACCTGTTCTGTTCCCCGCTCTCTGTGGTGAATCCTCTCACCCCCCACACCTCTGGCCTGTACCCCAGTGCTTGTATGCATAAATAAATAAATCTTTAAAAAAAAAAAAAGCTTTCTCTCACTTTCACTTTCTCATTTTTCTGACACACACAAATAAATATTTACACACACACTATATATATATATATATATGAATACATGCTAGAGGAACTAAATATATGAAACTATAAGTATCTAAATTTTATCCCCTCATGTCTTTCTAACATAATGTATGATCTGAACTGCAGAATGGGGAAAGTCAAATGGCTGAAGTACCAGAGACCATAGGTTGTTTTATATCTTCATCAAGGTGACCAGACATCAAGGGCAATAACAAAGAAGAAAAGTAAACTTATATAGAAAGGAGAAGAAATTTAAAAAAAACTGAGATGATAAAAAAATTTTAGAGAAAACTTTTAAAACATGTTTTTTTTGCATAGCTGCAGAGTTGATTCTGTTTATTTTTATTAAACTGCTTTTTATTGAGGTAACACTGGTTTATAAAACTAAATATTTCAGAGACATAGGTTCATACTTCTTCAGATGTGTATTTCCACACCACACCCCTCAAAAGAAACCAAAAATCATCCAGCATAGTCCATTGGACCCTGTCCTTCTTTTGTTTCCAATTCCCACCCTCTGGTAGTCTCAGTTCTGTAATCAGATTTCTAAAGTATGTTTTGATTTAAATTTTCTGTTCCTTTGTATTTTTCTCTACACTTGTCAGTAAAATCATTGACAATTTGTTCTTTCTCCTGATATTTCACTTAGCAGAATATCCTCATGTTCTATCTATGTTATTGCAAATGGCAAGATATCATCTTTTTTATAGCTGAATAGTATTCCTCTGTGTATGTGTGTGCGTGTATGTGTGTAATCCACATCTTCCTGATCCATTTTGAGCACTTAGTTTGTTTCCATAACTTGGCTATTATAAATAATGCTACAATGAATGCATATATTCCTTTGAATTAGTGGTTTTTGTTCCTCTAGTACATACCTAGTAGACATATGGTAGGCCATATGTTGGATTTTATTTTAATATTTTGAGAAATCTCCATACTATTTTCATAGAGGTTGTTTTCCAGGCCACATTTCCATTAACAGTGTTTGAGGGTTCTCTTATCTGCACACCCTGGCCATCACAATTTCCTGGTCTTTATGATAGTGCGAGATGGTTTCCTAATGCATCTTTGATTAGCATTTCTGATGATAGGTGATGATAGCATTTTTTCATATACTTGTTGGTCATTTGAATGTAATCTTGGAGAGTGTCTATTTAGCTCTTCTGCTCATTTTTATGATTGGGTTGTTTGTTTACTTTTTGTTGAGTTTTGTGAGTTCTTTGTAGATCCTCAACATTAGCTCCTTATGGTATGCATGATATGCAATGTTTTTCCACCCATTTTGTAAGGTGCCTTTTTGTTTTAATGGTAATTATTTTGTTTGTTTGTTTTTACTGTGCAGAAACATTTTAGTTTGAGGTAGTTCCATTTGTGGGAATTTATGCTAAATATACACCTCCAATAACACCAAAATGCATGTGCACAAGATTATTTATGATGGCATTCTTGTAACTGCATAATACTAGAAGCTTTCTAAAGGTCAATACTAAGAAAATTGGTTGCATAAGCAATAATGACAAAATATAGGAGAGTACTGTCAGCTGTCAAGAGTGGGAACAATCTCTAGTAACTAATATAAAATGATTTCCAGGAGGTACTAATAAAAAAAAGTTAAAGTAGATTTGAAGCACTCAGGATGGAAGGAGAATAGAGTATGAGAGTGAAGGGGAGAGGAGAATGTGGTAAAGGACTATGGACACTTTGGTGATGGGAAAATATGATGACCACACCTGAGGGTAGAAATCCTATATTATGAAAAAATAGATAAGGATGTTTAAAAAAAAAGTGAAATTGTATAGTCAATGCAAGTGAAGTGAAAAAACATATATGTAGTATGTCTTTTGTGTAAATCTTCAAAAATAAGTGCATGGATTTCCTTATATTTCTTAAAATAATTATTAATAAGCCAGTAAACAATTTGTTACCTACAAAGGTGGAGGAGAGGGGAAAATGGGAAAGTGTGTGCCTCTTAAAGTATACCTTTTTATTAATTTATTTTTAAGATTTATTTATTTATGCATACTATAACTGTAGTACAGGCCAGAGGTGCAGACGGTGAGATGATTCACCAGCGACAGAGTGGGGAGCAGAACAGGCGGATCTACTGAAATACACTGCTGAGGGGAGCAGTGGGCAAGGCAGGAGAGGTCTGCTGTGCCATGTGGGTCCCCTTCCTGGTCGGCCACAGGGATCAAACTCGTGCTGCAGTGACTGTGGTTTGCCTCATAGTGCATTGCTTAACCCACTGTGCCACCGGGGAGGCCCAACCTTTTTATTTTTTTTAATTTTTATTTATTTATGCATACAAGAACTGTGGTATAGGCCAGAAGTACAGGGGTGGTGAGAGAATTCCTCAGAGACAGAGTGGGAAGCAGAACAGGTAGATTTACTGAAATACACTGCTGAGGGGAGCAGTAGGTGAGAAAGGAGAAGTCTGCTGTGACATGTGGGATCTCCCTGGCCAGAGATCTAACTCATGCAGTAGTGGCTAGCCATAGCTTGATAGTGCTGAAACTTTAACTCCTGAGCCCCCAGGAAGGCCCTAGCAACCTATAAAGGCCTTTTTATAAAGTTTTGACTTTTGAAACATAGTCTCTTATTTATTCAAAAAGTGAACTAGAAAACAGTAAGAACAGTAAAATTAAAAGCAGACTGAAACAACTAAAACAAATTGTAAATCAAATGAATGCCATAATCACACTAAGGGAAAAAATAAAAAGAATGAACTAATATAAAGAACTCAAAAAAGTTTTGATGTGAGCTGTTTACTATTGTTCCTTCTCTATATATTATTTAAGAAAATCCAGATTAAAAATTTACTATAATATTCAAGGTATTTAGAGTCAGATTATTTTTCTTTTGAATGTTTCCCATTTTGAAATTAGATCAAGAAGACCACCTAGCTTTATTTGGGATGTGCACATACATATATGCAGATTCCTTAATACCTTTAACCCCTAGTTTGCTAGAATGGTTTCATGTGCTGTAATTTTGAAGAAGAAATGGGTAAAATTATGTGACTATTGGAGATTATATTAATTTCCTTGAAGTATGACCTAGGAACACTGGAATTCTTGATGACTAATTTGTGTTCTCTTTAACAAAGTGTTTGTATACTTGGTTGTGGCTACCCTGACATTTTTATTTCCAACAATCTTGTTCTCCTTTCAGTAGTCAACTCATTCCCCTGATTAGGATCTAGAATATTTTAGAAACAACTATATCTTCCCTTATAGTCTCAATCCATTTATGACATTTTATCTTTCAAACCACTTTCTCTAGTATTTCCTTTCAATAATTCTTTTCCTCTATCAAAACCTCTATTGACCCCACCGTTTTTCCCATTCTCCTTCAACTATATCTGTCTTCAATACTTTTTTATCTGACCTACACAAACCATGATTCTCACTCCCTTACATAGAACTTCTACATCTTTCTTGATCTCCTTACATGATATTCATTGATGTACATTCCAAATATGTTTTAAGCCAACGTTATATTCCACATATGCTTAGAGAAATATATCCAAAAATGTCTAGTTCACTTATGAGCAGAAACCTTAAGTAAGTTTTAACTGCTTCCAGTCAACATACAACATTCTATTAAATGTGATTTCATAAAAGTAATTTCAATAATTTCTTCTCTGGTCTTAATATACCAACTCTCTTCTCCCATGGTACATATGGATTATCATCATTCATATTTCACTGAAAAGTGGAAAAGGTTAGAAGTCTCCCTCACCATCAAATTAGTTTTGTGTGTGTGTATATACACACATGCATGCATATATGTGTATATATGTGTGTGTGTGTCTCCTAATCAATAAGTTTTATAAAGGTAGAATGTCCTGTTTCTTTTGTTCTGGGTATTTGTAACAGAGTCTGAGGACATCCAGAGCAATGATGGGACAGAGCTATCCATAAATAATCGTTGAATGAATTTAGTCTATAGTGTCTGATGCCTTCTACAACTATGATACTGTCCTTTAGTATCTGCTATTCTACTTTTGTCTCATTTTTAGTAACCAGAACAATGCAAAAATATGCTGTTTCTTTGACAAAATGTGAAGAATATAAATGTGCTTGAATATTCAATATATAAATCACAGTTACTCTAGTAACATGACATAACAGTAATTATACTCTGTTCACCTATTAGGGCATTTTCTAATCACAGTTTAGGAGATTTTCAAAACATGAAAGTCAATCTCTCCTTTTCATAATGAAATCCAAAGCTCTGTATTCTATTAGAACTCAAACATATTCAAGCTCAATAATTATGTTTATCTGTAATTGATTTGAAGGAAGAACTCTTCTTCTCCAAAAGCTGTATTATTTCACTTTATATTTCTTACTCTATAGACTGTGAAATATTTGTGGCAAAAGACAAATAAACACAAAATCATATGATTAAGTTTCAGTACAATCAAGATTTCTTTCCTAAGTTGAGAGCTTCCCCTTTATTCCCATGAAGACTTTTTTTTTTTTTTTTTTTTTCTGATTTCAGAGGCACAAATCAAAGCTTACAAAACACAAAACTTCAGATTTCCAAAGTGATGCTTAGGTTCATAACTCAGGCCTTAAAGGTATTTTATAGTCTTTAAACTTTTACCTGTCTGTGAACATCATAACAGAAGATTAAACTTTTGTAGTTGATTTCTTACTGCTATAAACTTTCTTATCTCTACACTCAACAGATTTTGACTCTGATTTCATTCTCTATTAAGTTCATTGATGAAAATAGCAGAAAAGGAACAATCTTAAAGACTTTCTTCAAAGGAATTGACATAAATTGTTTGGTATATTTTACTCAATAACAATTTCTAATTTTCTTATTATCTTCCTCCATTGAAAGTCTGTAGTGTTACAGGCAATTGACACCTTATTTTCACATTAAACTAAGAGCAACAATGAATACTCTTAAGAATCATATTAAAACAAGTTGACTTGGTTTATTTTTATATGTAAAATCATCCTTAGTTTTAGTGAATGAATTCCTAGTGTGAACATTAGTTGCCTTATTTAGGTCAGAAACTAGAGAGTGTCCTCGTGTGTATAAGTCTGCAAACTATAGGACCCAACATGCCTTGCATCTCCCAGAAGAAATGGTGCATTTTCTCCTCAGACAAAACTGAGGGGAGATCCTACAGAGATTATTTAAGGTGTTGTTAGGATTTGGGGAAGTATGCCTGAATCTCAGTCCTCAATCTTCTCTTTCTCCTGTTATTTTATTTCTGAATATACCCTATTTGTTGTAGGAATAACTGCTTTAGTTTGAGGTCAACACTGGAAAGGTGTCAAAAAGAGTCACAAATTGACTCATTCTTTCTTCACTGACCATATTTAAAAGTCTTGTATTTTATCAAGGCATTGCTATAAGTCACAAATATAATTTACAATGGGTGATAAAGGAGATATTCTAGTCATGTTAGTTAAGGCAACATAGAATGCACTACATCCTTCCACATAGCAGTCATTTTTATTTTTATATTTTAAAGACAGTAAAATGTGCTGTAACAAGTATATTTTTTTTTACAAATTAAAAATACTCACATGCTTGCTATGCTGTTTTATCCTTGTATATGCTTAGATTCCATAGAATGTAGTTTTCATATATCATATTTAAAAACCTTTACTTCCACAAAGTAAAAAATGTAGCAATAACCTCTTCTGTGCTTTAATTGGTACAATCCTAGCATAAACTTCATTCCCATCTGACTTTGGACTATAATTTGTGATATCTTTCTGTCTTCCTTCAAGATAGAGACTGTATCTCCTCTGTGCTACTCAGAGCTAAGCAGGGGAGAGAGGACACATATTGGTACTCAGCACTTTGTTCTAAATTGAATCAAGTAAAGTTCAAGTATATCCTAAAGTCAATAAAATTGAAACATTGACTTTAGTAGGGAACGACTGTTTCGGTGTAGTTCTGACTTGTTTGTAAATGTGTGCTATTGTGATGAGCTATTCTTAAAACTGGCATTTTAGTGTTTTTGATTATTTCTTTCTTAATTTTACAAACAACATATATACAATGTAGATAAATATTAGAAATACAAATAAAAGAACAATTATAAAATCATTTGAAATCCTACTACCCAAGGGTAACTACTATAAACATTCAGTGCATATCTTCTCAGTGTTATTCCCCATATACATTCTTCATGTGGTTCTCAAAGGAAAGAACAAGAGAAATGAGACTGAGTCAAAATTATCAAAGTATTGTCAATCTGAAGTTGTTATTTTGGAGATACTATGACAAGAGGATTTTTAAAATATTAGTCTATATCTTCTCTCCTACCAACTTTTCTCTTGATTGCAGTAGAAAAATCAGCTCAAAATTCTAATTTACTTTTATATATATTCCCTGTTATTCCAAAAGCCCAGTTAGTTGTATAGAATAAGCTGAAAAGTGTTTTTTTATTTTTACTTATCTAATCACAATATCAATCATCAAATAATATGTCACAAAATCAGTAATGAACTGATGTTTAATGTTTTCATTGGTAATTAGTGTGGTATGTTATTTATGCATATATGCATAAATATGCAATATAGTTAAAATTAATATACAATATAAGTAAAATTAATTAAAAATCTTCATGTAGCATTATTTAAGATATTTAACTATTTTACATTTTCCAAGTATACTTAACTTACAGTTCTAAGTCTTGTCAGTGCTATAGGGTAAATATCACTTCATAACTAATAAGATTGCATATATTTTCATAAAGTCACTAATTTCTCCACTTATCCACCTAGGTAATCTATAGTTGCTAAGTGCCAATTTTTAAAGAATATACTCTCACAGAATATATACATGTAATGTTAGGCATCCAAATCAAATCTGTTATTATAAAAGCCTTAAATTGTTTGAAATCACTTGCTCATGCAGCATTGCTTTCCTCTGACAAATAATAAATAGACTTAGTTTTCCACTGATTTTGTCTTGTTCTAGACTTTTAACTACCTCCTCTTTCACGGATATTTTTCTAATGAGCACCATTTTTCTACAAGGTAGAGTACTTACATTGGAATTTCTCTTCCAGTCTCTCTCTGTCAAAGAATAAATGACTTTCATAAAATGTAAAGAAGATTATCCAGAAAGCAAAGAGTTAAGAGAGAAATTATGCTGAAAACCAAAAATAGGTAGAGAAGGTTCTTATCAGGATTTAAAAGAGTTTATGTGGGTCTGCTAATCCTAAACAGTCTGTTTGGCTACCATTACTGTTACCTGCAGTTCTGCATTCCTGTTCAAGGTCAGAACTGCTCTTCAGAAACTGGTCAATCTGTCATAGGAACCAAACCTTACAAGATGTCTTTCAAATCAATCAAGAACAAAAGTCTTGATCACCCTGGGAAGGGTATGCATTGTGATGTATGATCAGGAATGCCTAGGGGCTGGTGATGGATGCATGAACTTATTCCTGACTCATATATCATGAGATATGACTGGGAATACCCAGGAGGCCAAAGATCAATGTATGATAAGGGACCCCAGAAACTGATCAGTGGAATGCCTTGTTGATAAGATTAGAACGATGCCCCAGAGTCCTAGTATGGTTCAATTACAACACTTGATTGTCAAGCGAGTAAGAATGTACCCCCGGAAGTCCTAGATGACATGCTTTAGTTTCACCCAACTTTTTCTCATTGTCCCCCTCCCCCATGTTACTGATGCTGTATGATTATTTCATCAATAAAAAGGCCAGGACTCTGCTTGTTCAGCAGCATCTTGCTTTGTGCAGCCTGCTTCACAACTCTTGTTTCTTTATCAGTGTGTTGCCTAACACAACGAGTTTATTTATAAAAAGAACGGTGGATGCAGGTTTGGGGAGTAACAGCTAAATTACCATTATTCCTAAGCAACTCTAAGGAAGAGGAAGATAGAATAATTGCAGTGATCCAGAATGTCTTTGAAGGGATTCCATCCTAAACTGACCTCTCAAAAAGGTAGTTGAAAGAATGAATACTTAACCTTCACTCTCCATTTTCTTTCTAGTTTTACCTAGGCCAGTCCTTTGGGGACACATGAAACCTGATGTATCCATTGATGGAATAAACTTTATAGTGAATAAGAATGAATTGTATTTGAGAGATAAAAAGAAAATAGCCAGAAGTGTTAGTAAACATTATAATAAAAATATGTAGATAAAAGGTACATTCAGATCAAGAACAAATTTTCTTTTATGATATGAAAGCACAGTATGTATTTATGAACAAAGGGAAGTTCATAAAATGACAAAATATGAGCAAAGTTAATGGCTGAGGAGACAAATCTAATATCAAGAACTATGTATCAATGACAAACTAGTCCAAAGTATTCAAGGATATCAAGTCCAAAATTATCAAAATATATATATATATAAACTATATATATAATATATATATATATTTAGTGTCGACTTTTAATCTAATCCACAGCAATAACGTCTACTGCACTTTACATGGAATTCTGTCAGGTCATACCCAATTTCTTCCTTTATTAATGTTGTTTATGAAAGTAGGTTATCTTCCTTACTAAATTCCAGATTTATTTCTATATGTTTAATTCAACATTTCAACATAAAAGGAATTGAACTAGGCACTGTATAAACTTAATATATAAATAAATAACAAATAAATAAATTCCTTATGTTTAATTTGACAAATATATTAAGTAATGTTTACACAAAGGTACTGATACATGACACAAAAAATAAATAGAACAGGTCCTTGATCTCTAAGAATTAAAAAAATAGATCCCAGAGGAATACAATGTTGCATTATACTATTATAATTCAATTTTCTCTGTGTAAACACAATATGATAAGAAGAAAATATTTAGGATACTAAAAGAAAGAGCAGTGAATTTTGAGGAAGATTCTGAGAAAGGCTTCATAGAGAAGATGCCAAGATGTGCTTTTCTTTTCTTTTTTTAATATTTTATTTTTGCATAGAACTGGGGTGCATGCCAGAGTTAAGGGGTAAGAGACAGAATGGGGAGCAGAACAGGTAAATCTACTGAAAGACACTGCTAATGGAAGCAGCAGGAAAGACAGGAGAGGTCTGCTGTGCCAGACTCAGGCTGTTGGTGGGAGCACTGAGACTTAACTCCTATGCCTTCAGGGAGACCTGAGATGTATTTTTTAAAAAAAAATCTGATTTCTACTAGTAGTGAAGAGGTTAGGCACATTTTATTCAGAGATATGTGCAAAAACTTATGAAAAGTAAGGAAATATGAAAATAGATGAGTATAGAAAAGGAGCAGAAGTCTAATTTCATGAATATGTTTTGCACATATAGAGGATGTGGAGGATGCTTAGCTAAAAACCATTCCTATTTGCTTCCTTCACAAGGACTCTGATTTACTTGTGGAGAAATTGCTTGCAAGTTAGTAATGCTGTCTTCCAGCTACCTATAGCAAAGATTCTTTTAAAGGAGTTTGATGTCTGGAAGAACGTTTTTGTCCTTTGCTTTCTCTCTTCCTTCTTCCTGAAACACAGATGTAAAGAATGAAGCTTCAGCTGTTCTCTCATGATCATGGAAAATAAATACATCCTACAGAAGACTAGGTAGAAGAATGGAGGATCCCTGAGACGAGATAATTCCATGGGTGCATGATGTCAGTCTGGGATGCCCATTCCCAGATTTCTCAGTGTATATATTTTGAAAAGCAATTTAATATTTTATTTAGGTACTGGTTTGTGAGTCTGTATTCTCAACAATGATGCCACTCCTGAAAAATAAATATAGAGATCAGGTGAAAAGGTGCCATGTGTTAAGTTCATACAGTGCATAACTCAGTTCCTTTTATGTTTAAAATTGTAACCCAGGATACTTTGAACTATATTTATTAGGTGAATGAAGTACTATGTTAATTAATTGATAGTTAACATCCCACAAAGCCTAAACAGTATAGATAGAAAACAAAATAAAGATAATTATTTTCTGATATCCTAAAAGCAAGTGCACTGTAAAAGAAATAATATGTTTAAGGTAGATTAGAGTTAGGTGAGATTAGATTAGAGTTCTTTTAAGGTGAATAATGAAGGTGAGATTAGATTAGAGTTCTTTTAAGGTGAATAATGAAGGTAACAATTACATAACTAGTATTTATATGTAGCAACTAGATAGACACTGGTCTGAAAGCTTTTATACTTTGCTTTTAAGATGATAATTTCTCTCCTGTTTAAAGTCCTCTAACCTTTACCTACTATAATTTATTCCAATGTTTAAGGGTTCATACTGTCAGAGAAATCTTCTCTCTTTCTCTCTCTCTTCCAAATAAAAGTCTTATTTTCCAAAATAAAAATCTAAACACATCAAAGTTGTATTCCTTAGAAAATCAAACACTTATGGTGGAACATTCAACTAGTATGATTATGGAAATTATTTTTAACAACTATTATAAAACAACATAGAAAATGATTAGAGTAAGAGAGTCAGTCATCTTAATGGTTAATTAATAGAGTGTCACTCTGTTCTATCACTGTTCTATCATTTTCTTATGCAGAAAATATAGTTATATACTAACATAATCCAATTAAACATCTATTAACTGTGTAAAATGTCTATTTGAACTATAACATAAATAAATGACAAATTTTACTAACTCAATTTTTTATATTGCTGACACTTAAAAATATGATATGCTAACAAACTTTTTCATTATGTTTATTATGAATACAGGCATTGATATGAATATATACATGTATAATATAATTAATGTATAATATATATTGTATGTTATATATATTAATATATAATATAATTACAAGATTTTCACAGGAATCACTAAGTGCATTTTAGTTAGTACTATGATTAATATTAAGAAAAATAGATATGAATCAGTATATCAATAATAGAGTGGGATCAAATTCATAAAAGACAGAAGTATATCTGAGAAATCAAGACCATATCTTCAAATGTGATATATTATGAGATGAGTCCTAATTTTACTTGTAAGACTATAATTTCACTTTGTACAAAAGAACCATTCTGCTCTAGTATTTTTATTAAATTAAATAAAATATGTAGTAACTACTTTATGCCAGATGACTAACATGAAACCATTATTAAATCTTATTAATTGCACTTTTCATTAGTACTCCACATATCTCAAGTTACATAGAACAAATTATGTTAATGTTTAATCTTTCTAAACATGTCTTTAAGATTCCTTTCCCCTAGTTAAGAATTTATTCATTCATTTTTCCCCCCAAATCAGCTTGTTTTCATCAGACTTCATCGAAGTCTGCATTCTGTTCCTTCCCACTACTTGACAGTAAATCTCTACTTTCTCTAACATTTGTCCTCTTGCCTTCTACCTCCTTGCTACCTGATGTTGCCTCACTCATCTCCACTACTCCATATTTGCTATTCTGGCACCTGAAATGCTTTCACTTTATTGAATCCATTCATCAAATCTTAATCTTGGCAGTCACAGTTTCTTCAACTATGGAAAAATCATTGTTAACTATCATGCTCTAAACAAACCCTTCCATCTTGGACTCATTTTACTTCTAATCACCACCTTAGAATTTAATATTTTATTTTCATCAAGTACCTAAAAATATTTCAGAAGAAGAGAAAATAGGTAACAATAACACATTATCAAGTCTGGTTCAACAAGTTTTTATGAATAGAAGGAAACAGAGATACTGGGTTATTTATTCATCAAATACTAATTGGGTATTAATTTGTGCCAGTTATCCTTCTATGTAACTGGAATTAAGTATCTAGAGTGGGAGGGAATTCCTTTCTCTGTAAATTTTAGCACTAATGATAAGAGACAGAGATTATCTATGAAAATGATTAGTAAGTTTCAATAGTCTTTATATATTTTTAATATTTAGTATTACATAAAAAAGCAGGGAAACAATATTATCTAGTAAATTACAAATTAAGAGTACTATGCAAAAAAAAAAAAAACAAACAAACAAAAGCAAAACACTAGTATGGGGAGTATGGAACCATGTCCTGGTTGGGAAGTGTGAGCAGTGAAGCAGTGAATGGAGTCATTTTAATAGTGACTACAAACAACTCTTCTAAGGAGTAGGGCTCAAAAAAAAAAAAAAAAAAAAAGAAAGAAAAAACACTGAGAGAGAAATAGGACATCAATCAAAAGGTAAGCAAACCCAGAAGTAATCTATTACTTTATTTTGTTTTAAGTTGCAAAATAACTGAAACCATAGATTACTCTCAACCGTCAATTAAAAGTACAGATGAGAAAATATAATATTTAGTTGTAAAAGAAGTAGAAACCATAATGGAAGTTTTCCTCATTAAATAAATAAATATTTGAACTAAGTGAAACATGATGTCCTTATCTTGATTTGGTCTTATCATTGTGTATTTGGACATGTACATGGAAATCCAGTTTCAATTTTAATACAAGATAAGTGAGTGAAATGAATTTACATGTTATTGGTGTGGTCTAATGCCTTTAGAGAATGTGTAAAGGAAATGGGGAGCTACAAAGACACCTGATTATTTTTCTCAAAGTGAGGGGTTTTAACACTTAAAAACCTAGAAGAGCTGGGTCCTTCCTGGTGGTGCATGGGTTAAAGACACAGTGCTGTCAAGCTATTGCCAACCACTGTGACTTAAGTTAGATCCCCGGCCAGGGAGCTAACCCACATGGTGTGGCCCCTGTTCCCCTCAGCAGTGCATTTCTATAGATCTGCCTGTTCTGCTCCCCACTCTGTCTCTGGTGGATCCTCTTACCCCCACACCTCTGGCCTACACACTTCTTGTATGCATAATTAAATAAATCTTAAAAAGCAAACAAACTAGAAGAGCAAGATAAACTGGGTGATAAATGACTTTTCTGAACAACATGAACAGAAGTTTACCAAGAACGAAATTGGCAGGTTTATATCTTTGGGTCTGTGATGAATGGGAGGATTCCCAGATGAACAGCCTGAGTGTTGGCAGATGAGTAAAAAGGCACTTAGATCCTAAGTCACAGTGCTAATAATCTAAGTATTAAAGTGCCTCTTGAATATTTTAAGAAATTCTTCAACTGTGGCTGCAGAACTGAAGTCACTGAAACCTTAATAAGAGACTAGATAAGCAAATGCACATGCACCTTAAAAGAATCAATCAGCAATAAATATTTCTGTGATTTGATTGGAAAAGTCAAATTAAACTTAATGAACAGGTTCTTATCTTTCTGAAAATTGAAAGTAAACTTAATTTGCATAATTTAAAAAAGTATTCCTACCTGGATTGGGGGATGGAGAATACATTGTTCTTAAAAGTTTTAGAACTAGTATCAAAAAGAATACAGTGGGTCCTCCCTGGTGGCCTGGGGGTTGAGTCTCAGCACTATCACTGTTATGGCCACAGTTTGATCCATCTAGGGAGCTGACCCACATTTGGCCCAGCAGATCTCTCCTGTCTTGCCTGCTGCTACCCTTAATTGTGTATTTCAGTAAATCCACCTGTTCTGCTCTCCACTCTGTCTCTGGTGAATCCTCTCACTGCCTACACCTCCCCACCACACACCTCTGGCCTGCAAAAAATGCAATTAAAATGCACACCTCTGTTCTGCAAAAAATGAAATAAAACACTACAGTGTATTATACTTGTTGCAAAAAGAGAGCCTTGAGTTTTCACCCTACCACTCTGCTAACTCTAAAATGGTAAGTTAATTTCTTGACCCCTTTGAACTTCAGTTTTCTCATCTTAAAATAAAAATAATGACGATTCAGTATATCTTTTTTGTTAGACTTGAACACAGGAAGAATGTATTAGGGTTATCCCTGACATGAAATAAAGGAGAGGCATTGGTGTTATAATCATAATGATATTGGTGTTGATATTAATATTCATGTTTATAGCAGTGCTAGTGGTCATAATGCTGTTGCTATTATGTTGGTATTGACACTGACATTGCTGCTGGCATTTGTGACCTCATGGGGCAGCAATGTTGGTAGTAGCACAGGATGGAGGCAAGATAACTCAAAGTCAAGTAATGAGAGAGAGGGAGCCATAGAGGGGCTACATCTCTGGAGATTTAGTGCATTCTACCACATTTACTCTCACATTTATTTCATATCAGATTCAGGGGAGGTGAGAAATTGCAAGAACATGGAGGAATATGCATGGTGGGATGTGTGTTAGGGATGTCTAATATTCTGCACAAGGTAGGGGAGAATGAATAGGGATTGTTGCCTGGAAGGAGGGGGTGTCATTGTTGCTGTTCATCAAAATATCCTATATCTAGTGCCTGTTTACACCTAACTTACTGTCAGGGAGTTCTAGCTGCTTATGCTAATCTGACTATAATGTCTGCCTGCTGTTTTCAGCAGATATCCTCCTATCAAGACTTTTGTCTTGGGGAGAGGTCCCCTGCCAGACTCTATGTTTTAGTTTGACCAGCAACAAGTTTAGGCACATAGCAAAATCCCAAGAACAAGGGAGACTGGGAAATCTACAGGTACTGATGTTGGTATGAGGTCTTGTGTTGATTTCAATGCTGGTGTTATACTGGTGTTGGTAGCGGCATTGCAGTTGGTCTTGATTTTGCTACACGGTACAGCCTACAGGAAAGTACTAGGATAATAGCAAAATAATTAAGACTCAATTTCATTTATCTACAAGAACTGAACTACCAAGTAAGAATATAAAACAACCTATGTGCAATAGATTGGAAGATAAAAAGCCTTGCAAAGAAGAACAAAATGAATGCTTTCAAGTCTGACAATAAAATAAAGGCAAACTCTTACGTGGATGCAAGGCTGCTTCTGGATCAGAATGGGAATGTGACCTAAAAATTAGGCTCACAGGCAATTACTATTACAAAAATTAATATCACATTTTAAATTTAATTAAAATACTTGTCTTCAATAATTCCTGGTACATGGTAGGTTATTATTTCCTCATTTACTCACTCTTGCCTATGTAGATTCATGTGGTTTTCTTCTCATTCACATCTAAAGAAAGGAATCAACTGCAGTTCTATATTTTCTAATATTCTTTCATTTTCTGTGGAAATAAAATTTTATTCATCCTCTTAAAACTAAAAAATAACATCAATATATATTAATAAAGAATATAACAAATTCTGAAATCAAGATAGTTTTAAGCAGTTCTTTTTAAAATAAAGCCATGATCTTATAATAGGTACACTCAGGATAAATGGCTACTATAAAATGTCCATTTATTCTCCTTTCCTTCACTAAAATGCTAAGGGAAAAAAAAGCATCTGTTAATTTTGAAGCACCTAAAACAAATTTGAAAAGTGCAGGGTAAAAATGCAGCTGCTGAAAGATAGTGTCTGATTTCTATAAAAACATGGACCAAATATTTGATATATTTAGAACTGGGAGAAAAAAAGCTCATGGAATGGAAAGTTAATGGATGTGTTAATTTCCTCTTGAAAGCTGAAGAAAGCATTATGACTACAGTCCTCATAAGAGAGCCAAAAAAGAAAAAAAAAAAAAAAAGAAGAGAGAGACTGAGGTCATCTGTTTGGCTTAAAAAAGATGATTGACAATTTTAGCTGTAGTCCTACATAATTGTTATAAAAATTTTTAACTACAAAAATCATCCATATTATTATTCAACTTCTGACTTTATTAAATATTTTTACTTTTATCTTTATATTTTTAATTGTTTATAACTGCTAACATGTTTTAGATTAGTTGTTTATACCTATGTTATTATCTAGGTCACTAGCTTGGTTGGTAACTGTATGTTATTTTTCCTTCTCTCAATTACTTAGGTAATAGTTGTTAATAGTATATATTTTTATGTGAACTGAATTATTGATTCACTGTGAAATGTACTTAGATAAATCAGTGTTTCCATTTATCACAATTTAAGCATAATGCCTATAACTTCTATTATTCACTGATTATTTTAAAATATGATAAAGGAAAAATACCTCTTTTTTCTTCAATTATGACACAGAAGTAGTTTGTTTTTAGCTTGTATAGTAAGAGTTGTGCAAGATTTTGAAGAAAAACATCAATATTTTAGAGGATAAGAATTAAGTTTTTGTTTGGTTTATGTTGGTTTATTTAATAAGTGGATGATAAGAAATAGAGAATGCCTGCCTCAATGAAAAGGAAAATAAAATTTAAAAAATAAGAATGTAGGGATAGCTCAGAATATGAGGACAGATAACAAATGTTCCATGATTGATATAAATTTCCATTGTTCCTAACAAGAATACCAAGATTAGAAGTTATACAGAACTGTGACTAGCTTATTTTAACAATATCCTTGTATCTGGTCACCCTAGTCAATAGAAGAGATATCATGGAAGTAAAAGATAAAGAAAATTTTGAAACGAACAATGAAATCTTGAGATTATGAATTACATATTTTCTTGGTGTTAAGAGGAGGTGAATATCATTGAAGTTGAGTTGTTAATATCTGAGAAGACATTGCTAGAAAGCTTCATGAGATTTACAGGTGTGTCATAAACAAGATTTTTTTAAGGGAAACAATTGCAAAGTATTATTCATAATAAGAATCTCTCTCTGTCTGTCTCTCTGGCTCTCTCCCTCTTTACTCCCACCCGTCCTTTATATACACACACATTTCTCTTTGGGGGTAGAATGAATTTTCTTAAATTAGACCCTAAAGAAATTAATATTTATAAATTTAGTATTTCCTAGAAATCAAGGAAATACATACATTTACTGTATAGTAATATTATTAATTTGGTAGACGTTGATAGAAAATAAAATAGAAAAATCATTTTAGTCTTTGTTATATTAATTAATACAAAGAAACAGAAATTATATAGAATTCTAGTCTATGTTTAATAAGTGCTAATATATGATTTGATCTGACCCAGAATAGGTCTGGTCTAAAATTGGATTGCAGAAATCTGCAGACTTTGCATTCCATCGCTCTCTCCTTATTTCTATATGCTAGCTAGAAGGACACACTCTCCAGGCTAAAATGTTAATATAAGAAAAACTGTTTTGCATTGCCACAGTGATTTACTTATGTTTCAAGTGGGCAATGCATTCATCTTATTTTTATTAAATTTCTTTCAAAAAACTATTATCAGTGCATCTGTTGTATACATTTTTGAAGATAAAATATTCTATCAGAATTCAACTCTCTCATCTATAACTTCATAAATACTTATTTTTTCACTTATACACTTTATCCTGTGGAAGACTTTTAGATGCACATAGTAGCTAGGACAAATATTTCTCAACGTCCTTTATAACAGTTTCCTCTGTTATAACAACTTTCTTTAGTGTGGTATATTTGTGAGTAAATAAACCAAAATTGACATCTTATAATTAACTAAAGCACATGATTTAAATTAAGTTTCACTAGTTTCTTTATACATTCTACTATCCTATGGTTTTTAACAAATACATAGTGTTACATAAACATTGTTAATGTACTATGTAAAATAGTTTTACTGCCCAAAATGCTTCCTGTGCTTCATCTCTTAATTATATTGAGTCTTATTATAAAAGTACATAAAATACCTTTCCATTTATTTATATCTTTGATTTATTTATCAGACTTTAGTAGATTTTCTCATATAGATACTGTAAATATATTTTTTAGGTTTATATCTACATTTTCATTTCCTTGATGCCAATGTAAATGGTATTGTTTTTAATTCAAATTACAATTATTTATTACTGGCACATAGGAAATCAATTCAGTTATATATTAAATTTGTATCTGCAACCTTGCTATTATCATCTAGTTTCAGGAGTTCGTGTGTGTGTGTGTGTGTGTGTGTGAAATTAGTTGAAATTTTCCATATAAACAGTCAAGTCATATAGGAACAAAATGAGTTTTTTTTTCTTCCCAAATATCATATTTTTAACCTTATGTGTCTTTTCGCTATACTTCACAGTATACTGAATAAGACTATCCGAGAGGACATTCCTGACTGTTCTAATCTTAGGATGAAATTACCTAGTTGCTCACTACTAAGTATGTGATTAACCATAGATTTTGCGTATTTTTCTTTTTTAAGATTTATTTATTTATGCTTACAAGAGTTGGGATACAGTCCAGAGTCAAGGGAGGTGAGAGAATTCACCAGAGACAGAGTGGGGAACAGAACAGGCAGACTGACTGAAACACACTGCTGAAGGGAGCAGCGGGGGAAGCAGAAGAGGACTGATGCACCACGTGGGTCTCCTCCCTAGCCAGGGATCAAACTCTTGCTGCTGTGCTGTGCTGTGAATGCTTCACAGTGCGGTGGCGCTCAACCCACTGAGCCACCAGGGATGCCCAGATTTTTCATATTTTTCTTAAAGGGTTAAAGAAAGTTCCTAGATTGCTGAGAATTTTTATGATCAATGAGTGATTCATTTTGTCAGTTTTATTTGTGCATCTGTTGATACATGATTTCTTTAGCCTATTGATCTGATAGGATACATAGATTTCTTTTGAATGGTAAAATAAATAATTTCTTTTGAATAGTAAATCAGCTTTGCATGCCTGGAATAAAAGCCAATTAATTATGGTAGATGGGTATGCAGATAGGTGATAGATAGATAGATAGATAGATAGATAGATAGATAGATAGATAGATAGATAGATAGACAATATGTGTATGTTCATATATATTCTTTTAAGATAGTATTAGATTCACTGTGTTGATATTTTGGGTTTTTTTAATCTACATTTATGAAATATGATTTAGATTCTCTAATAACATTTTTGTCTGGCTTCCTTATTGAAGTAATACTAACTCCATTGGATGAGTTACAAAGTAGTCTATCTTATTCTCTCTAGAAGTTATAAAAAAATTGCTATCATTTCTTTCTTTAAATGTTTGCTAGAATTCACCAATGAACCCATCTGTAGCTCATGCTTTCATTTTTTGTAAGGTTATTAATTTTCCTTTAAAATTCTGTTATAGATATTAATCTATAGAGATTCTTTTTCTCCTTATATGGAACTTGTTGTTTGTGAGTTTTAAGGAGGTGGTCCATTTCATCTAAGTTATTACATTTGTGGACAAAGAGGTGTTCATAATACTCTTTAATTATCCTTTTAATGTCCATCCAATCAATAGGGAGATGCCTCTCTTTTATATCTGATATTAGCAAATTATGCCTTCTCATCTTTTCTTAGTCTGGCTAGAATTGTATCAATGCTATTGATCTTTTCAATGAAACAGCTTTTTGTTTTATTATTTTTTTCTCTATTGATTTCCTGTCTACAACTTCAAGATCTACTTTAATTTTTATTATGTCTCTTTTTCTGCTTGGTATAGGATTATATTGCTCTTCTTTAGCTTCATATGTTAGAAACATAATTACATATCTTTCTTCTTTTCTAATAATTATATCAACACTATAAATTTCCTAAATTTATACTGCTTCTACTAAATCCCACAAATTTTGGAAAGTTGTACTTTCACTTCCATTTAAAGATTAATTTTAAATTTGTTTTCTTTAGCCAAAATATTATTTAGAACTGAATGTCTGACCTGAAATATTTTAGCATTTCTTAGCTATCTTTCTGCTATTTTTATTTCTATTCTTTTAAAATTGTTAATATATGCTTAGTGGCCCCAAACGTGATCAATTTTGATAATATTCCCTATGACCTTGAGAAAAATGTGAATTGTGCCCGTGTTGGGTGAAATATTCTATAAAGGTTAATTTTTCTTTGACTAATAGTACTATTCAGTTCAACTATATTCTAATTTTTTCTGCTGAATTTTTCAGTTCATAGATTGATGCTGAATTATCTGTTATATTTTTATATTCTCTATTATATTTATATGTTTTATATATTCTCTATTATATATATTTGTCCTGCTGAAATTTGTTAATTTTCTTTACAGTTTCATCAGTTGTTGTTTTTTTTTTGTGGGGGTGGGGTTCATGTATTTTGACACTTTATTTTTATGTCCATACACATTAGATGAAATAGATCCATTGATTTATTGAAATTATTGAAAACTAAAATTTGGCATGATTCAAACAAGAAGAAAGAGAAAATCTGTATAGACCTGTAACTAACTAAGAATGATGTTGAATCAATAACCATTGAAAACAGAAAGCACCAGTCAGATGGGTTCACTGACGAAATTGCTCCAAAAATTTAAACGACAAATATATCTTCTATAATCTCTTTCAGAAGACAAAAGCAAAAAAAAAAAAAAAAAATACTTCCTAATATAGTCTATGAGGCCAGCATTGCCCTAAAAACAAAACCCAATGACATTATAAGATAACTAGAGATTAGGGCCTCCCTGGTGGCACAAGGGGTAGAGCACTGAACTGTGGGGCTTCCCCAGCCACTGCAGCGAAAGTTAGATCCCGGCCAGGGAGGGGTGCTCATGGCACAGCAGAGCTCCCCTCAGCAGTAGATTTCAATCAGTCTTCCTGTTCTGCTCCCTGCTCTGTCTCTGGTGAATCCTCTCACCACCCCTTCTACTCCACCCCCCCATGCCTCTGGCCTGTACCCCAGCTCTTATATGCATAACTAAATCAAATTTTAAAAAAGAAAACTACAGATTAATATTGTTCATGAATATATATGCAAGATCCTCAACCCAATATTAGCAATTTGAATCCATTGATGTATGTGTCAATATAGGTTCATCTTGGTGATAGTATTCCATTCTGGTAAGTGATGTTGAGAACAGGGATGTTACAAATGTGTGGTACAGGGGGTAGATGTGTAACTTCTGGACCTTCTTTTTAGTTTAACTGTGAAGTTAAAACTTCCCCAATCATTTTCTTAATGACAGTGAATTGTGTATTGACTAGTTAAATAAAATGCAAAACTATCTTGATTTTTTAATAAATTACTATTACATTAGCTACATTTTAAAAGATACAGAGAGTTTGAATGTAAAAATAAAGATATATACTGTGTAAACACTAATAAAATAAATAATGGTATAGAACATATTTAATAATATATAAGTAGAACTTATGTCCCAAAAGATAGCTACTAGAGAAAAAGGAGTCCCTTTAATGATTATATTATCAATATACCAGGAAGATAATTCTGGCTATATATTCAATTAATAATATGCTTTTATATAAGCAAAACAGAAATTTTATTACAAGACATATATACTAGGGATTTGAACACATGAATCTCAGTAAAGACAGAACCACAAAAAAAGCAGTAAGAAAACAATATCTGAACAATATGATTAACTCTGTGAATCATTAACTATACATTCATTAACAAGTACAGGACTCAAAAGTGATAGAAAATAAGTTATCTTCTAGTATATATGGAATTAATCAAAATTAATCATAATCTATCATCTTGCAACTATGATCAAATATGACATATTCTATATGATCAAAATATTTCATATTTGTTTACTGTTTACAGTAGAATTAAGATAACAGTCACCAAATGAGGACACCTAGAAACCACTACATAGTTTATAATTTAGTAACCTATTTCCCAACATACCCTATATGTCATAAAAAGACATTACAATGGGGAATTAAATAATATATTAACTGAATTATTTTTTAAAAATTAAATATGAAAACTTATAGCATACTGCTTACATAGGGATTGGAGGGTAATTTCCAGAATGAATGATTATATTGAAGAAAGTTTCAAAATCTATTTCAAGATATGGAAAAGGGCATCAAATTAACAAATAACATAAAAGGAAAAAAATAATAAAAATAAAAAGGATACAGACTGTTCAAAAATGAATAGAAAATATCTGCACCATTTAAAAAAACCTATAAATTAAAAGTTGAAAAAAAAACTTTAGAAAACTAATAAAATGAAATATATGTAAAAGCAAATACTACTAAAGCCTATAAACCTACCTTAAGGAAATAAGAATAGTTACATAAGTAGCCTTTGGGGAAAAATTGTAGATTTTAATAAAAAGTAATATTCTAACATGGATGGAGCTAGGAGGACTTATACTCAGTGAAACAGGTCAGAAGGCAAGAGAAAAATATTGGATGGCTTCACCATTAGGAGGAATATGAAAGAACAACAACCAGAACAAAACATTTAAAAAAAATAAGAAAACAAAAAAACAAGAGAAAGCCCAAGGAAATGGGCAATTGCAACCAAAAACAAACAAAAAAGGTCAAAGATAAACCAAAGGGATCATGGGGCAGGGGACATAGGGAGGGGAGGGCAAAGATGGGGATGAGGGCATAAAGAGCACAAGGGACTGAGGTGATGGAGCACGGGTGAAATGGTGGTGGAAACTCCCTGGGGCTACAAATGATGTCAAACACAATTAATTAATTAATTGAATCTAATTAAAAATAAATCTAAAGTAAATATATGTTTATATTTAGGGAAAGATTAAGGTTAACTATAGTGTCTTCTTAATATTAGAATTATTATAATCACTATAATTATTTGGTATTTCTTGTGATTTTTTTCACTCTATTCCCTAGCTTGTTCTTACAGTGATCAGTGTATTATTGATTATTAGAATTAATAAGTCAATATTAAATGTGTTCATATATTAGTAGAAATTATATAAAAGGCTCTTACTGTCTTTATGAGTGGTACTGCCCTATAATTTTGCTTTTTAAACTATGGATAAGTTAACACTATTACATCAATTCCATTTTTTAGTGAAGTTGTTTCCCATTGTATCAAAAACATTTTGAGATTAATAGATAGAAAATATATTTTAATGAAAATATTAAATATACTCTAGATTTTAATTAAGAAAAAAAGTAATATTCTTAGGAAAACCCAACTTCACAAGTTTAAAATCTGAATAATAGTGTATGTTCTACTTAAATTTATGATTGAAACCCTTTCTAGAAGTAATTTCCCAGGTTCAATTAACTTCAAAATTTAATCCCCCTAAAATTTCAACATGAAATAGAATCAGTGTTATACAAATTCTGTGAGCAGAAGATTTGGGGATGCTTCCCAACTCAGTTTTGTGGCCAGCCAGGTTTTTATCAATAGGTAACATTAATATTAAAAAAAAAAAGAAAAACCGGGCCCTCCCTGGTGGCACAGTGGGTTAAGCAATGCACTATGAAGCAAATCATAGCCATTGCAGCAAATCATAGCCATTGCAGCACGAGTTCGATCACTGTCGCCTGCTAAGGAGGTGACCCATATGGTGTGGCAGACCTCTCCTGCCCTGCCCGCTGCTCCCCTCAGCAGTGTATTTCAGTCGATCTGAATCTGCCTGTTTTGTGGATTCTCTCACCCCCTGCACCTCTGGCCTGTACTCCAGTGCTTATATGCATAAATAAATAAATCTTTTTTTTTTTTAAAAGGAAAACCATATGTAGTCCAATCCATCCAATGGATATGAATAAAAAAGTCCTTAACAAAACATAGCAAATGAGAACCTGTAATTTTATGTCATCCGCATTGGGCATGGACTGCCAGATATTTGGTCAAACACTCCAAATTAATTTGTCAGGGTTTTTGGATAAGATTAACATTTCAATCAGGGGACTGAATTAACCAGATTGCCCTTCTTAATAAGGTGGCTCTCATCCAATCAGCAATAGGTCTGACTAAAACAAAACAAAAAAAATTCCTGCCAATGAAGAGGGGACTCATACTGATTGAACTTTAGCTGGGGCATTAGTTCTTCCCTGCCCTTAGATTTGAATTGAAAAATTAGAATATTTTTGATCTCAAACTTGATGATGCTCAGATAGGAACTTTTACCATTAGCTCTCCTGGTTCTTAGTTCTTAGCTTTAGCCCTTAACTATGCCATTGTGCCATTGATCTTCTTCAGTTTCCAGCTTATAGACTTCAGTTCTAGGAATTTCACTCAGCCTCCCTACTCATTTGAGATATAAGCTCATTCTCTTTCTCTCTCTCTGCTCCCCTCGCTCCACACTCACCCCCTCACATCCTCACACCTATTATGAATGTTTAGTAGTGGGGTTTATTATGCAGTACTGTTTAAGCAACAAACTGACACCCACCATATACTTAACAGATTATCTTTGTCATACACAGTCACAATCATAAAAAATGCCTCAAAGAAATTAGTAATTTCCATTCCACGTTATTCTGACTTTGTAGAGAGTTACCAGTTATAACCTATCTATAGTATAGCACCAAATTACAACATGAAATTTTCACCAAAATCCAAAATGATTGTCTTATTTTAATTTGTTTCATGGTTGGAAATGTTATTTTCCATGGACTCTAGGCACATACACACAAAAATAGTTAACTACTGGTCCCTTCTGCAATGTGTACGTAAGCAATTTCTTCTACCTAGACCAATTATATATGACTTCTTATGCTCATACTACATCATCTCATTCATCATGATAAGGAACACTTCCCTAACTTCCCTAATTACATCAAGATGCTCTCATTTCACCATGTACCTCCCCTCTGTGGCACTCATCACAAAGTCCAATTTTACATTCATTTTTATGATTTTAAGCTTAATTATCTTTCCATACATAGATTTAAAGTGCCATGAAGACAAAAACGTTATATAAATTTTGTTCATCTTCCTAATATATTGCCTAAGGCATAAAAGGCAGTCAATAGCTATTTGGGAATGAATGAGTAAATTTAATTTAAAACCATCGTAAAATCAATACAAATTGAAGCTGAATGATGCATTTGTGCATTTAGTTTAATTAACAAAATGATTTTGTTAATATCTGTTAGTCTTCACGGCAAGAAAATTGATATATTTGAAAATTTACCAAAAAAGCAGAGTGATAAACAGAAAATCCTTTACATAGTAGAGAAAAGCCTACAGAGTAAGGGTATGAAAATTTGAGGACTCAAACTACCTTTAAAGATAATTTTTATTTATTGAAATATACTATACCTCAATAATTATTGAAAATAAAAATAATGCAAAGCAAACCTATATACCAAATTAATAAACCCACGCCTGACTCATTTCAGTGGTAAATTGCTAATGAAATAATGCAATATTCAAATTAAATTTCAATATCATACATAACAATTGGGGTTCTCTAGATTATATTAATACAGTTTTCAAAGCAGATTTTTTCCATTTAGTTTCAATATATATTGCATTCTACTTGCAGTTTAACTAGATTTTTAATAAAAATTGAAATGGAGAGTCAGAATAATTATATGAATTATGTTAACAACTAAATCAGAATACTTTTTAAGAATAAGTTTTAGATAAACAAAGGAATGCAAGGATATAATTACAATATGTTTTAATACTTTGATGTTAAAATGTATCAGACTATATAACATAATATATTAAGTTACATGGTATGTTTTTTCTTCAATTGTGTATATAATTGCTTATTACTTGACATATTATCCTGACATAGAAATATGAACTTTTAAGAGCCCATAATAGTAAGTCATAAAAGGCATTTAGCATAGTGACATTAGCAAGGTGGCCAAATAAGATCTTTTTCACAAGTATCCCCTCATCAACAAAAATAATTTGGCATCCATTCACACACAAAAGTGGTTTTGTGGAAATTGTGAGATTCAAGTAGGTAATTATAAAAAACAGATGTAATCCCAAACCACTGGAGAACTGTTTTTGAGAATGCATCTTCCTATCCAAGAGACTGAATAGCTAACCATAATACCAGAGATCTCCTGGAAACAACTTTATAAACCAGATAATTAAGTTGCATCTGCATTTGGCTTCAGGTAAATCACAATAACATATGCCAAGAAATTCAGAAGAAGTGATATCTGCCCATGTATCAGGTGATAGGCATACAGGTCTCATCTGTGCACCCTGAACAGATACAAGAAGTAGCTCCAGTATCCCTCAGCTGTGGTCTAGATGTCCATGGAAGTTAGTATAGCATATTCATATTGATTAGATTATAATATTCATACTGATGTAGATTCTGGAAGGACTCTGTAACCCAGTCACAGTGTGTGAACAATCCTACTGGCAGAGGAATTCTGTGGGACCCACTCCTGTCTGTGCCCCTGGAGATACTGAAGGGACCATAGGCTCCAGATCCTCCCATTTACAGTTCACAACAGTCCTGCTGGCACAGGGACAAGGAGGAAAACATCCTTTCTACATCTCAGGAGATCCTGAAAAGACACAAAATTAAATTCTAAACATTACAGCCAAGGTCAGACTGCCCAGGAACCTGGTAGGAGATACACATCCTCCAGTCAGGTCTTTAGAACTCACCCATGGATGAGTTCACCTGAATAGCAGTGGGTTCAGTTCCAGCCCCTCTTAACTATAGTCTGTGGCTAGTCCTGCATACCTATGCAATAACACAGTGACAAAGCAGCTACCCTCCAAGGGACCTAGTTGAAGTCACACCCATTCACACTGCTATCAGGAAACTCAGTAAATGTGATACTTATGAAGCTGCTGTCAATAATAAGCCATCATAAACCATTATGATGTTAAGATGTCTGGCAATAGGAATTTGGGACCACTGTTATATATGTGGTCTGTGATTGTCATTCTGCAGTGCGTGTCTGTAACATGAAAGCATCATGATTTATTTTTTAAAAATTTATTTATTTATGCATACAAGAACTGGGATGTAGGCCAGAGGTATGGGGAATGAGAAGATTCACCAGAGACAGAGTATGGAGCAGAACAGGCAGATATACTGAAATACACTGCGGAGGGGAGTGGTGGGTGAGCAAGACAGTTTGCTGCACCATGTAGGTTAACTCCCTGGCAGGAGATCAAATTCATGCCACAGTGGCTGGTAATAACTTGATAGCACTGGGATGTAACCCGTGCGCCACCGGGAGGCACCACCATAATTTTATAAGCATGTTTCTCTGAAGAAATCTTGTAGGTCAGTACAGGTCAGTACAGATATAGTCAAAGTGCTGAAAGAAAAGTTACCCAAAGTAGAATGCTGTACCCAGCAAAAATGTCCTTTGGACATATAAAGGAGAAAAAAGCCTCAAAAAACAAAAGTAAAGTCTCAAAAAAGTCTCAAAAAACAAAAGTAAAAGGACTCCATTGTCATTAGACTTGTTTTGTAAGATATGTTAAAAGAGAATTTTCAAATCAGAATGAAAGAATACAACATAATAAGTTAAATCATACGAGAATTTAAGACTTACTGGAAAGGGTAAATACATAGTCAAGTTCATAATACCCCAATATTATAATTGTGGCATATAAATGAATTTTATCTCTACTAAAAAAGTTCAAAAAGAATAGTAGTAAGAATGGCATTACAACAAGATTTACTTAAAATAATCTGTTAGTGAATGCACAATATAAAGAGTATAATGTTATATAAAGAGCATAAATTGTGGAAGAAGGAGAGTAGAAATGATATGGACCATCATATCAAATATAATATCTGACCACAATATTCTGCCCAAACTCAAATTCACATTTAATTATGATGTTCATTTCTTAAATATTTCTTTGTTCTTATTGACATCAGGAATTTTAATTTTTTCATCTATGATTCTATTATACTGTTGAAGTTACTTAATAAAGGACTTTATCTAAACTTTATCACTACCTCAAACAAAAGGACATCTTTAATCCTACCCAATTTACAAGACTCTCATCTGCCTTTAGCCAGCAACTCTGAGGCATATTCTGATGACAGAAGGAAGAATCATGTCCAACAACTAATTAAAAATATTTCAAATCTTTATTTGCATCATACCCATTAATACCTTAAAGGCTAAAGAAAAATAATAACCAGCCCCATATCTTGGGGATAGAAAAAAAAATCCCTCAACAGTATGTGGAAGAAACACTGAACATTTGCTAAGAACATAATCTAAACTACACTTATTAATTAAGGAATTGCAGAAAATGGAAAAATCTAAAAAACTTCCATTTGTTCTAGTTCACGTGTATGAATGTTGTCAGATCACAAGCATTGGACAATTTCACTTTATCTGCTTTCACTCTAAGAATAAAAATCCTTAAACATATAATTAGACTAAAAAATAATGATTTATTAAATTTTCTACGAACTGCCACACATACACAAAATATATTTCACATGTCTTTGAAATATATACGACCCACAAATAGATTCATAACAGAAATATGGTTAAGTGGCCAGACACCTGAGAAACTGCTTTATTTTTAGAAATGTTGTGGAACTGGGTTCATTTGTGTTTACGCAAATAAATGCTAAGAGAAAAGTATGATGTCTGTGTCCATTATACTTCAAAGTTAAGGCAAATCTATCACAAATAAGTAAGCTAAATGCTTATTTCTGTAGTTCATATTGTTGAAGTCCATCAACTCAGCTACACTGGTCTAGTTTAACACAGCTCTTTTTTTTTCATGCTTTATTTTCTTATAATTTTTTTTAAATTTACATATATTTGACATCAATTGTAATCCCCATGTATTCCCCATCACCATAACACCAGTGCACCATCACCTCAGTACCCCGTGCTCCCGTCTGCCCTTCACCTTTTCCCTCTTCCCTCCCCACTAAGTGTCCCCAGTTTGTCCTTGTCTTTTCATTTTTGGTTTTTGTTTCTTTCTTGTTGTTATTATTATTATTGTTGTTCTTATTCCTTTCCTTGATCCTT
>JAGFMF010011381.1:4591880-4612159 GCA_019455555.1 Galemys pyrenaicus
CTCATCTGTTTTTGGGCATTTAGGTTGTTTCCAGGTCTTACCTATTGTAAAGAGTGCTGCTATAAACATAGGAGTGCAGGCATTCTTTTGAATCAGTGTTTTTGTGTCTTTTGGGTAGATTCCTAGGAGTGGGATTGCTGGATCGTATGGAAGTTCCATTATTTGTAGATTGAGGAACTGCCATATTGTTTTCCATGTTAACCCATCTCTTAAGTCCTTAGTTACTTCATCAGTTTTATTTCTGCATACAAAATATAAAGTGACAGAAAAATTAAGGCTATCTAAGAGGAATAGATATCTAAACGTAAAGTTGTGATTATATTTTTCTCAAAAGAGTGTGCTATAACTGTGCTTCTGAGTTATGTTACTTGATTTCATCACATATTTAAAGTTAATAGTTTATAATTTTCACTCAGTCACTATTCATTGAGCTGTTTACCTATCTTATTGTTTAATGATACATTAAAATACAGAATAAATAAGATGTTATGCTATGTTCACAGAATTTAAACAAGCATTTGAAAACATTAACTTCTTTGGGGGGAAAAACTGCTTTGATGAGAAGTTTTATTGGGCATATCCAATCTACAGTTTAGATGATTATTTGAAACTTTTCAATCAGTTTGATTTTGATTTCATTGCTATTAAGCAAGCACAAACTTCTGTAATTATATTTTTTGCAATATTTTTTAAGCTAGCTTAAACTTACAGAAGAGTTTTAAGTACATGCAAAACCTCTTTTCCTTTCTGAAACATGTAAGGGCACTATCAACCTGAAATACACACTTTTATCTGGATTGGGCTCTGAATCCCCATGCCAGTTTCCCCCTCCATATGAAATCTGACCTTACTTTTTCCTACATTATTTCTTCAGTATGAAATTACCCAAGAAAGGAAGGGGATGGAGCAGCTGTATATTTCTGGATCTCTCTTGCAGTCACTTTGGTTAAAGAGTATGCAATGTGTGATCAGTTATGATGTCATACCAAGGAAACTTAGGAAGAAGTACTCTAAAAAATAGCCATTCAAAATACCTTCATTTGTTGAATTATGGTCCTTTTCATTAGTATTACTGTTGTTTTCTTTTTCTTTATTTTTAGTTTTTAATTTTTCAGGCTACTTTATTTTAAATAACAAATGTTAAAAGATTTTAGGTCTCAAACCAGATATAAATACATGATTAAAAAAAAGACAGTCTACTCCAAAATAAAAATAGTTCTGTCTTTATGTCTAGAAATATGATCTTTTTCTATAATATCAGGAGCAAAAAATAAGTATGCTATTAGTACTAAGTGCATTTCTACAAGTAAACCATAAAGTGCTTTTGTGAATCAATATGTTCTGAATAAAAGTATTTTAAAACTTATCCAGAGGGGATATCATTTTCAATGTCAAGAATGGTAGAAGAAAATGGACATTGGAAATTTTATCTTTCTCTTGATTGTATATGCCCTGATGTTTTCTTCTCTTGGGATCAAAAGGATGGTGCATAAGTCTTAAAATATGGAACACTCAATAATTCTGAGACTGAAAGCATGCCATGTAAATTGCTACATCGGTGGAATAATATTTGGTTTACTTTCAATCCATTCCAGACTTTTGCAGAGATTTTCCTACTCTCATACATAAGTGATATATTTTAGAAGTGCTTTTCTCCCATTTTCTTCTCTGATTCTCTACCAATAAATAATTTGTATATTATAATTTTGACAAGCAAAATCAGTATATATGTTATTATAATATTTTCCCTTACCGGTTCTTATTAAAGGCAATCATGTAATATATTTCACTTTTCCTGAGCAAACTGTGTCAATCTTTTTCTTGTTATGTTATAGGAAAGACACAAGGAGGGGCAGGTCACTTCAGTTCAGACTCATACAGCTTCCAAAAATTTGTATTATAAATATTTAGATGTAAGCATTATCCTCTGATCATTCATTCGACAGACCAACATTTATTGAATAACCGCTTTCTGCCACAGAACTGCAAAATGTTAGCCCCAGGAACACAATGATAAATGAGATTGCACCTGGGCCTTAGAGATATTCAGAATTTAAAAGGTACCTTCATGGAACAGCCTTCAAAATATTTAGAAAATTGAATGTGAAAGTCATTCTATCATGTTCTGCTAATATCCATGAGAAAAGAACATTCACTTTGGAAAGAAGTAATTTGTGAGAGTCAATGTACCTAGAAAACATTGATTAAATATTAATATGTAGCTATGATACATTGAAAGCAATTATAAGTAAGAATCAGAATTTGCTGGATTAAATCACAAAGGACCTAGAATCTTCAACAAGGGGAGATTTAAATCCTAACTATAAGGACTCCACTGCCTTAACATAAGTAGTTGCTGCTATCAAAGAATCAGACAATTAATGCACAATATCATGATTGAAATCTTATTCATTTTAGGTTTCTTTTGCTTCCATAATTAACAAAATTTTGATTTATCTGTTTTCACAGGATAACTGTCTTTACACCTTCCTTTTCATTTGTGACACTTTCCTTTTCCTTTGCGCACACTTGGCACAATTCCTGAGATAATGGTACACAACATCATATGCTTTGTTTGCTGAAAAACACTGATTCAATATATACTTTCTATAAATAATAAACTGTTCACGTCCCATTTTACTGATCAATAGCTTCTCTTTTACTTTTGTTATTGTGGATATCAGTAGAGTTGCATATATAGTGTCATTTCAAAAATCAATAAATTCTGATTTTCACTACTATAAATTCTTGAGTACTATTCTATTATACAGTAAGACTAAAGAAATGAGTCAGTTATCTTTTACTATGTAACAAACAACTCAATATATTAGTGAACTGGAAAAAGAACAATTTACTCTTTCTTATGATTAAGTAAGTTATTTGTTATTTGTGGCTCAGTCATGTAGTTGAATTCAGTTGCAATTTAGCCGGGCTGGATAGTCCACATGGCCTCAAGAATATGATTGTAAGTTGGTACTACTTCTTGTCTGGGATGCTTAGTCTTTCATCTATCTATCTGTCTGTCTATCTATCTGTCTGTCTATCTATCTATCTATCTATCTATCTATCTATCTATCTATCTATCTATCTATCTACCTACCTACCTACCTACGTACCTATCTATCCATCCATCTATTCATTCATTTATTTTTAAGGAATTATTTATTTATGCATGAAGAGCTGGGGTACAGGCCAGAGTCGCAGGAGGTGAGAGGACTCACCAGAGACAGAGTGAGGAGCAGAACAGGCAGACTGACTGAAACACACTGCTGAGGGTTGCAGCAGGTGAGGCAGGAGAGGTCTGCTGCGCCATGTGGGTCCCGTCCCTGGCCGGCAGCAGGGATATAACTCATGCTGCAGTGGCTGCGGTTTGCTTCACAGTCCACTGCCCAACCCACTGCGCCACCAGAGAGGCCCAGTTTCTCCTTTAATTGGACTCTCATCTTCAGTTAGATTTGACTAGTCTTCTTCCAACCTAGCAATCTCCATAAGGGTTCTAATATGGAGAGAGCAGAAGCTCCAACTCCTCCTGTGAACTGTACTCTAGAATTCACACAGCATTGTATTTGGCACATTTTAATGATCAAAGAAACACTGAAGACCATTCTAGTTACAACAAAGTGGAAAAAGAGACTGCATTTAATGATTGATGTCTACATTGCCCCAACATTAGAGAATGTAAATATATTATGCAAATATTGTCAGAAGAGACATTAAGGAAGAAAACACAATAATACAGTAATTGTAGGAGACTTAAATTCCCTACTTGCAACAATCCAGACAGATATCAATATGGAAAATTTGGACTTGGATTATACTTTAGACCAAATGGACCTAACATACTTGGTCAAATGTCCCATCCAAAAGCAGCAGTACACACAACCTTTTCAAGTACACATGGAACATTTTCCAGCATAGATCATCATCTATAAGGTCACTAAACAATTGTTAGCATAAATAAGAAGACTGAAATCATAGCAAATGCCTTTTCTGAAAATAATGGCATGAAAATAAAACTCAATTTCAGGAAGAAAACTGGAAAAAATCATAAATATGTGGAAATTAAATAACACTTTGAAATAATCAATGAGTCAAACAAACAAATGGGAATGGTACATGCTGAAACAAATGAAAATGGAAACAATATAGAAAACTTCTCAGATGAATAAAAACAGTTTTGAAAGGGAGGCTTATGAACAAACAAAAAGTACCTACATTAAGAAAAATTTAGATCTCAAATAAATAACCTAATTTTAAATCTTAAGTAGAAAAGGAAGAAAAAGGTATACCCAAAGTTACTGAAACAAGGAAAATATAGAAATAGATATCCAAAGGGTATATAAAAAGTATTGCTTTACTTGTTATTGTCTTTATTATTGTTACTATTTTAAAAATATTATTTTTGACAGACCATCTCTGGAAATGATACAATTGATTAAATAATTCTATATTGCAATTGCACTCTTTCATCCACACACAAAGATTATAACCTTTAAAGATAAATGGTGATACTTATATTATTTACACTTTCTGTGAAGTACTACTTTTTTTTTTAAAGACTTATTTATTTGTGCACAGAACTGGGGTGAAGGCCAGAGGTGTGGGGGTGAGAGTATTCATCAGATACAGAAAGGAACAAAACAGGTGTAATTACTGACATACACTGCTAAGGGGAGCAGAAGAACATGACAGTAGAGGTCTGGTATGCTATATGTGGGTTATCTCCCTGGCGAGGGATGGAATTCAGGCCGTGACAGTGATAGTACTGAGAAGTCCTACTTTTAACAACAACAACAAAAAAAAAAAAAAAAAAAAAAAAAACAAGAAAAGTGTGCTGGTGGATTGGAAACAAGAATTTAATGGCAAAAGGTAAATTGCAAAAGAGAGATATGTCATAGGACAACTGATAGCCTTAAGAATCCATAAATCCATATTAAATATAAGATAAATTGAACTGCAGAACTGCAGGCCACACTGGTTACAAACCCCCAAAGATTAATAATATCACATTCCTAAAACATCACACAACATAAATTTTATAAAATGTAGAATATAAAATAAGAACTCATTAGCACAATTTTATTTGAGATGCATTATTTTATTCACTTGCCTTTTAATTTCAAAGTTTTGTTATTTTGTCTCTGAAAATAGCAAAAAAATTACTAGACACATTAAAGAATTCATTACATAAAAATAACTGAATAAGGGCCTCCCTGGTGGCGCAGTGGGTTAAGCAACACACTATGAAGCAAACCGCAGCCGCTGCAGCATGAGTTCGATCCCTGCCGCCGGCCAGGAGGGGGACCCACATGGTGCAGCAGACCTCTCCTGCTGTGCCCGCTGCTCCCCTCAGCAGTGTACTTCAGTTGATCTGCCTGTTCTGCTCCTCGCTTTCTGTGGTGAATCCTTTCACCGCCCCTACACCTCTGGCCTGTACCCCAGCGCTTGTATGCATAAATAAATAAATCTTTAAAAAAAAATAACTGAATAATCCAAATACATAAGTAGTTAATATGGTATTTTATAATTTGTTATTTGTATTCATATAAATATTTGACAATTTATATAATTAGTAAATTAATATTAGTGTTTAAAAATATTTTCATTTATCTCCTCTTGACACATACAGTAGATAAAGATGAAGCCTATATTACAGGCCCAGAGAAATTTTCAGTAAACAGCAGATAAGTCTGATTATCATCTTCTCTCTCAAGATTTACCTCTTAAAAAAGTAAAGAACCATAAGCTTATCAAGATATATAGAAATGCCATAGGACTGATACTGGAGTCAAATAACTGGTGGAAAAATATGTCCTGAAAAACAGGAGATTTATAAGATCCAAAATGGATTCCTATTATATTAAACTATCATATTATTATGACTTACATGCTGACAATTATATATTTTGTTGTTTTTCAATAAAAAGTTACTAAATTTTAAAAACAGCATATTTTCAAAAAGCAATATATGCAGTGCTTAAAATTTTTCTGTATAAAGTTAAAATTAACATATTTTACTTAAATTTCAAATCATTAATATTGTTACACCATAGATTACCTTTCCAAATATTTTTAAAAATTTTTTATTTTGTATTTATTTATTTATTTATGCATACAAGAGCTGGGGTACAGACCAGAGCTCAGTGGGTGAGAGGATTCATCAGAGACAGAGCGGGTTGCAGAACAGGCAGATCCACTGATATACACTGCTGAGGGGAGCAGAATGCGTGCCAGGAGAGGTCTGCTGCATCATAGGGGTCCCCTCCCTGGCCTGGGATGGAACTTACACTGCTGTGGTTGTCAAATCTCCAGTGCAGCACTGAATCCCTTGCACTACCAGGAAGGCCCCTCCAAATATTTTTAAGAAAACTTCTCAAAATGTTTTTCTGCACAATGAACAAAACTTTACAAAAAACCATATTGTATATAATTTTGAAACTGCTTTTTAGTTTATGATACCATGATGGTTCTGTATTAATGAATATTTCTCTATGATACAGCATTAAGAATCCCATGTATTTCGTTGCTGGAATTATCACAACTTAACTAAACAATCAAATATTTATTAACTATTAGAATCAAACTGATGAATGAAAAAATGACATTCTTACCATTTTAATCAAGTCTTGTATTTATTTACCTCTGAAAAGCAATTTGATTACTAGAGAAGATTCCCAACTTGAGCTACCTTTCCTTTTTAAAAAAAAAATATATATATATATGTTTACTTCACAAATTATTGTGTAAATGAATGATTTGTTTTGGAGAAAACAGTTTTGCAGGTTGATCATAGTTCTTACTAGATGCAGAGGTACCTTGTGAAGCTTAAGTTTCAGGGCCTGTAGTTTGCATCAGCTTCTTCTATGGTAGGGATGTAGCAAAATTTTCATATAGTCTTTGCTTTTGTAAATTTCAATACAATACGGTTTCAACCACTGTCTCTTCCCAGTCTAATTTACCCTTTGTCAGCATCTTCCTGGCACTGGAAGCACTAGGGGAATATAGATAATATGATTACAGAAATACTGATTTGAGGATATATTTATTTTGGGTTTCATGGCATATATTTATGTGGCTAGCAGTCTCCTATATGTATAGTATGTGCTCACTGTTGAAGTTTAACACTTACTCCAGGACTTTTACCATCACTTACTCACCTGATTATTCCAAAACTATGACAGTAAAGAACTAGATTATAGGCAGCCTTAAATATACTTGCATAGTTAGAAGAGAAGCACAATTTTGACAAATACAGATCCAGAGATACAGTCTATGGAACATTCCTTAAAACCGTACTGCCAGGAGCCAGAACTGCAAAAAGTCTGGTCTCACCTTTCTCTCACCTTTCGGTCAGAGCGCCAGGAGAACAAAAGGATTTCCATTTAAAAGGAGGCCCGACCTAAGACCGGAGACCTCCTGCCAGCTAAAAACAAACACCTGCACCGCCAATCTCTTTGATTCAAACCTTCTCCCCCCTTTCTTCTTCCACCCCTCTTAAGTGAATATATATATATGTATATATATCTCTGTCCCTAATAATAAAGATGAGGCGTGATCAGAACCTTGACTTGCCTTCCTGCCCTGCGTTCCCTGTTTGTGTATTCATTCTCCTTAGGTGGTTCCCGCGCGCCCCCCCCCTCCCCGTTGTTGCCCCGCAGGCCGGGGCACCGTACATACCTTGTTTGTAGAGAAAGTTGGGTAAGCGCCTCCCTGCTAGCGCAAGGGGTTAAGCACCACACTCTGAAGCATGCATCCACAGCCACTGCAGCATGAGTTCGATCCCTAGCCAGGGAGGTGACCCACATGGTGCAGCAGAACTTTCCTGTCTAGCCCGCTGCTCCCCTCTATATATCTGCCTGTTCTGCTCCTCACTCTGTCTCTGGTGAATCCTCTCCACCCCCAAACCTACACCCCAGTACTTGTATGCATAAATAAATAAATCTTAAAAAAAAGTTGGGTAGTTTTATAAGTTTTAATATAAACTCTAAAACTTTTGATATTACTTATTACTGAATAGAAAATATAAATCAATTTTACTAAATAATTAACAAAAATTTTTATCAATCATGCTACAGAAAAGATTGAGTTATTTTTATATTTTTTTCTATAAAACTTATATCTAAATATTCTGAAATGTAGTGATAAAATAGTGTACAGTTCAAAAACTGAGCAAAAACTAGACCTATATCAGGCTAGAAACTACAATAAAATTCTTTATTCTGTGATGCTGAGAACTGAGATATTTCTAAGCTATTTTAAAATTTGAAAATAATCTTGATAACATTAAATGAATATTCACTTGTATTTTTTTTATTTCTAGCTTTGCATTTTTATTTTATTAAAGATTTATTTATTTATGCACATAAGAACTGGGGTGCAGCCAGTGGTGGGGTGTTTGTGAGAGGATTCACCAGAGACAGAATGGGGAGCAGAATAGGCAGATGGACTGTAATATATGCTGAGGGGAGCAGCAGGTGAGACAAAAGAGGTCTGTGGTGCCATGTGGATCACCTCCCTGGCCAGGGATTGAACTCTTGCTGCAGTGGCTGCTGATAGCTTCATTGTGCTGTGACTTAACCCCTAAGCCACCTGGGAGGCCCCTGTATTATTTTTTATAGAGAGAGTCTCTGCAGTCCATAAGCCTCAGCTTCCACAAAATCTGGATCTATTCCTGGCACTCACGGATCAATGTAAGCAAGAAGAGAACATAATTGAAAATAACAACAGTATTCTGGTCCTTCTCTGCTCCTGTCTTATTTCAAGTATGTAGGAAATATTAAGTACCAAAATGCACAGGTAAAGAGTTTAGCAAAGAATTACAGTATTTTTCAGATAAACCGTTATTGTCAATTTCCTGTGGAAGGTAAGAGGCTTTCAGAAGATTTGTTAGGGTTGGAAAGGTGCAAGGGCATATGATAAAAAGATAAAACCTGGACAAATGCCAATTCACTTTTAAGCAGAAAATATTTCTCTATGTTTCTTCTAAATAGGAGAGTAATATAGGTTCTTTTGCATGGTTTTAAATACTGAATGTTAACCATAAGATCATATAAACATATACTTTTGCTTTTAATATATGATAACTTAATTTTGTGTTCAAATGAATATATCATAATCATGTATTACCTAAAGGACCAAGATGCATTGTGAGAAGAGCAGTATTAGAATATTGTATCATTTTGTACAAGTCAGAGTGTATTTTCACAAACCTAGATAGAATAGAGTGCTATACACCTAGGTTACATCTGGAGACTATTGTTTATGGGTCTCTTTGACCAAGCGTGCTATGCAGTGTACATAAGGATAAAATATGTACATAAGGATCAATATTAAAACTTTCAGTCTGCATTTTTCATGTTAATGTATGTCCACAATGGTATACATTTTTTGTCTTTTACAAAAAATTGATTAGACACTCTTTTCGGATATAGAAGCAACATATAATGTTTTAAACAAAATTAAAATTGCAGAAAAGGCTACATTTATTCTCTGCATGTCTAATCTAGAGCCTAGTGCCATTAAGTTTCTCTTTTTTATTACTATTGAGAAAACATGGTTTACAATATTGCATATGATTTAGAGATACACGATGACACCCTTCAGATGTGACCACACCACACTCAACACCCAACAATGGTGTAACATTAAACCAAAATGGAAAAAACAAAAGCAAAACCATGATGATAAACTTTATAAACAGACTGAACAGAAAATTTAATTGGCAAAAATGTTAGTAGATGATCTTCCAAATAAGGCAATTAGGATATCATGTTTAGGCTCTTTAGGATGGCTTAATTTTGTGCAATATCGGTGCAAAAACAGCTCCCTGTTCATCTGAAGACCAGTATCCATCATGCATTTGATTTTTTTTTTCCTCAAGAGAATCAAACTTCTCTTGTCATATGGATGAACAAAGTGAAGTTTAGGAAAACAAATTATACCAGACAAATAGCACTCCTGTTTTAAAGAGCTCTTAATAGAGATTCTGTAGAATAAAGTTTTGTAAGCACAAAATAATATATTTTTAAATGTTGTCAATGTAGTGAAAGACAGTTAATACCCACTTTTGGATCTTTCTGAAGTTCTGTCAGGGTTGTAGGAGTTTTGAGTGTGTGGACCTAAGATCTCTGTTTTTTTTTTTTTTTTTAAGTGTTTTTAAATGTTTATTTATATACAAGACATGGAGTGTAGGCCAGACGTGCAGGGGTCATAGGATTCACTAGAGACAGAGTGGGGAGCATAACAGGCAGATGTACTGAAATATACTGCTGAGGGGAGCAGCAGGTGAGACAGAAGAGGTCTGCTGCAGCATGTGAGCTAGCTCCCAGGTCTGGGATTGAACTAAGACTGTAGAGGTGATAGAGCTGAGACTTATTAACCCCTAGGTCACCAGGGAGGCTGCCAATTTTTTTTTTTTTTTTTTTTTATGTGCTATCCAGGTTTCCTAACATCTGCCTAGTGTCCCGCTGTTAGCTCCCTCAGGCCTATGTCACTCCTTCCCAGTTCACCAGTGATTCCAGTTCCCAAGTATATGCTGAGATCCAATTATCTGGATATTAACTGTTATTTCCCAGGATATACTTGACCCTATAGAGGACTATTTTGCACGTCTTTTCTGGGAAGACATTGAGGCACCCCCACTGACCCCATTTCTTTTTTATTTTGCCTCTTACTTTATTTTGTTTTTTTTTTTTAAAGAGACAGAAATTAACCTAGAAATGCATTTGTTTTGTTAGACCATTTAACCACAAAATTGTTCAATGGATTTAGGGACAGGTTCATTATTCCTTTTAAAGATTTATACAAAAAGGTATATTATTTCTTCCTTCTTAGCTTCAGTTGCTTAGGAGATTTCCTGAGGAAAACAGAAACAAGTGAGTTTATAACGTGCTTCCATAGGTTGCTCAAATTCGTACACCTCTGTCCTTGTAATTGGGCTACAAGACCACTGGCAGCTCATACCATTGAGGGTTATTTGGACAATTTTTGGAAGTGCTAAATAACACAACTAGTAAGGTAAATAAAAGCATTTCCAATTTCCTTTCACCCTATATTATGAGCTGAATTGAAGCCTCAGTCACTGTCAGAAAGTTATCTTTAATTCATAGATTTGTTTATTAAGGGCTGAATAACCTTATGAATTGGAAAGCAACAATACTCTAGACAGTACCCTGAACTGCCCCTGAGCTGATGCTTATTGGTCCTGAGGGATGGAATCTTTACCCAGCAGACTCATTGACTTCAGGAGCAGTGATTTAAGCCATGTGCTATCCATTTCCTCCACCAGCTTCCCTTTTGGGGCAAAGGTGACATCTGGAACCAAAAAATAGAAATCTGTTTTATAGTATTAAAAGGGACTTTACAGAACTAATTAGAAGCAAAATGACTGGCCATTTCACTTGTTAGCAATATGAGGTATTCAGAGCTTTCATAAGATTTTTTCTTCTGAATTTGAAAGAAATAAAAATTTAAAAACCTAAAAGAAAATTAATAAGAACATAAGTTCTATAGACTCTAAAGAAGGTAAAACAAAGTATGTTGCTGTGGTTAAAAAAGTAAAAATTAAAGTGCTTAGCAACTCCCTTTATTTAAAGTATAGTGACTGAAAATTGTAGTTCAATAGTTTGGGTAATTTGTGATAGAAATTTAGGTTCTTCTAAGGGGAAACTTCCTTGTATTTTTAGACATTGCTAGTGCCCAGGCAGAGGCGTGGGTAGAAGTGAGTCAGCAGCTTGAGCCCAAACCCAGAGTGACACATTATTTCACAGAGGAAAGGAAAATGTTAAAATACTACAAGGGTGTTTCCAGCTGACGCTGTGACAGATTATTGTAGGCCACACTAAACATTTTTATCCCTCACCCTACACACTGATAATATCTTCTAGTCATAAACTGGTAGAAAATAGTTTGTGACATTATCACTGACAATTTTACTTAGTAAAGCAGACAAATGCAAATTTGAAACAAACTTGCATTTAGATTCACTTTTAACTTATTTGTCTCCATTTTGACTGTCTAAGGAACCCCTAAATACATTATTAAAATCACCCTGTGGGCTTCCCTGGTGGCACAAGGGGTTAAGTGCAGCACTCTGAAGCTATCCACAGCCGCTGCGGCATGAGTTCAATCCCCAACCAGGAAACTGACCGACATGGCTCAGCAGTGTATTTCTGCAGATCCTCCTGTTCTGTTCCTCACTCTGTCTCTGGTGAATCCTTTCACCGACCGCACCTCTGGCCTGCACCCCAGTCCTTATATGCATAAATAAATAAATCTTAAAAAATAAAATGACCTTGACTCTAAATTGATATATAATCTCAACTTCCAAATTCATGTTAAATTATTACATGTTCATATAAAAATTTAAAAATCATTCTTCACAATAAAATGGCAAATGATATTTCAGCTAAGTAGAAAAAAATTTTTTCAGTGTTATTTGTTGGTGATTGGATAAATGAACTTTCCAGTTCAAAATTTCCATCTAATTGTATTTCACATTGTAATTGTATTACAAGTTTAGTTGTATCCATACATGTGCTTAAGAAAGAGAAATTAGTAAATTGAACTAGAAATCTCTGAATTCTCTGAGGATTTAGTGAGCAATGTTACACTTCTGCTTCATTGTCTCTTTCATATATGATATGTTTTATAATTTTGTTCTTGAAAATAAAAGTTTTCCTATGAAGTAAAGTTTTATTTAACTTTGGTCCAACTACTATGCTTGATGCTCAAAATCAGAAGTCTTGTATATTTAAAATAAATAAAACTCTGACTCAATTTTCAGAAATGCTATAAATGGAGACAGAGGGGAATACCACTGAAAAATAAATAAAAGGGGAAGTAGCCCAAGATTATTCACTGAATTGTTATATCATACTCCCACCCTTCTCCCCACACACAGTTAACCAAATACTTTAATAGTTACTGTCATGGTAGAGAAAGAAGTATTTATCATTTTATTTTAAATCAGAAGATGAATTTCCAGTTTTCTAGTAAATGCAACCTCCAAGCATATGATACCCAATCCAGCCAAATCTTTAGAGTCCTCTTTTTTTCTAAAGAGAGTATTATTCTTTCTTTGATTCTATCCTTTAAAACTTTTGTTTTACACCTGCAGTGGACCCAAGAGACCAGAAGATGTGTGCTTTGCACACACAAGGTGACTGCAGTGGCCATACACACAGGAACAATATGAGTGTCCACTATTTTGGCATTTATTTGACAGCAGTTATAACAACTTGATAGAGAAGAGAAAGAAGTAAGTATGAAAATTTGAAGAGGGAAAACTAATATTTTCAGATGATATAACTATGTATCTAAGAAACTAAAATGAATCAGCTGGAAAATTAATATAAACTGATGTGAATGGGTATAATATTAGTACACACACACAAATAGCTTTCTTATATACATAAACCAGTCAGTTACAAAATGTAATAGGAAAACAATTTGGGTAGGTATGTAGCAAAATAAAAATACCAAAAAGAAGCTAACAACTGAAACTTTTAAAAAAAATGGATATATAGATAAGAATGCTAATAGAAAAATATTTATTCTTGAGGCCTCCCTGGTGGCACAAGGGGTTAAGCACCACACTATGGAGCAGCCACTGCAGCACAAGTTGAACCCCTGGCCAGGGAGGTGGCTCACATGGTGCAGCAGACCTCTCCAGCCTTGCCCACTACTCACCTCAGCAGTGTATTTCAGCACATCCACCTGTCCTGTTTCATACTCTGTCTCCAGTGAATCCTCTCACCCCCAGCATGTCTAGCCTGCACCCCAGATCTTGTATGCATAAATAAATCTTAAAAAAATAATATTTATTCTCCCACTCCAACTAAAGAAGCTCACTAAAGTTCATATGGATAAAAATAAATGCACAATATTACACAGGAAATATTTTTTTTAAAGAAATAGATGAGAGTATGTTACCCTAGCAGTTCTTAAAAACAATTTGAACAAGAATAATTAAAAGTGTGGTGCTGGCACGGAAATAGATAACCCAAAGAACAATCTATAAAAGTAATCAGTTGAGCCAAGAATATCGTGACTAAATGACTGAGTTGGCATACCATATCATAAAGAAGATATAGATATATTCAATAAAAGTTTTTGTCTAACTGTAGCTTTCTGGAAAACAAGCAAGATCTATACTACCTATTTTATGCAGAAGCAAATTTCAGTTGGATAAGAATTGTAAATATGCATATGAAAACATAATATCCATAAAAGTACTATAAGAAAGTATATGAGAATGTTTATAAACTGAGAATAGTGAGAGCTTATGGTAGCAAAAACTAAAACCCAGAAATATAAAACAAAGATGGAAAAATTTTACCACCCCAAATATAAAACATGTTTGTACAATAAAATTAATTTTTAAAAAGCAGTTATAATCTACATGGATAAGTGTTTTGGCACAAACATATACATATAGACTACTTTCTTTAAAATAAGTATAGAACACCTATGAATCAAGAAAAAAAATCAGCAATACATTAGAAAAACAAAGCAAGAGACATGAAATGTCAGACCAGATAAAGAAAATACACATAACTTAAATATATGTGGGTTACTAAACCCACTAGCAATGAAAGAAATGCAAACCATGACATACCATATTTAATGGACAAGATTAATGAGAACAAAGATTGTAAACACTTGGTACAGACCACTATATAAGAAGAGCTCTCTGATGCACCATAGATGGAGTGTGGACTCATACATCTTTTATGAGTGGAAGTGGCACAACATCTACCAAAGTTTTAAATGCACATACTGTCAAACAACATGCTACTTTAATATCTATCCTATTGAGTTTATTTTACACACATGGGCAAAATGTGTATTCATTGCAATAGTACAATGTGAGATTAGAAGCATTTATATGTCTATCAAAAGAAATTTACACAGGCCTCCGTGGTGGTGCAGGAGTTAAGACAGCTCTATTAAGCTATTACCAGTCACTGTAGCATGAGTTTCTCACCCAGTTCTCCCCTCAGCATTGTATTTCAGTAGATCCACCTGTTCTGCTCCCCACTGTATCTCTGGTGAATCTTCTCACCCCCACATCTCCAGCCTAGACTCCAGCTCTTGCATGCATAAATAAATAAAAAACAAATCTTAAAAAAAAGATTTACATAAACAAAAACTATATAGCCCTAAATACAATTTCAAAAATATATATTTTATGTGAATAATGCAAGGTGCATGTTTGTGTAATTTAGTAATTATTATGAAAAGCACATGTGCAAATATGCTACATACACACACCTGCAAATGTATGTATATGAGTATGTATTCACATATGCATATACAATAGCAGTAGCTACTAGCAGTTAATCCTAGGTGGCAATCTGTTTGTTGGAGAGAAAGTCACTAAGAGGGAAACTTATTTTCCTGGACTTTTAAACATTCATTATGTGAATATATTAATTATTCAAAAAAAATTTAGGGAGCTAAAATGGTCACTGAAATGCATTGAGTAGGAAACCTGCAAGAAAGAATTAGAAGCACTAGAATTTTCTCTTATCAGGGTCAGATATTGAAGAAAAGGATCATGCTTGCTTAACGACCCTGTATATTTTTTGGAAACAACATTCATCAGGGAATCACACAAGGAAATACTGGGAGCTAGGAATTTCTTGTAACATATGTAGTCTTAAACATAAAGTTCCTTAGTCTTCATTGTAGGACGAGTGAGAAAGTTTAAAACACAGTGCTCAGCTATGGCTAAGGCATGCAGTTATCTTCATGGCAAGAGCTATTTATAATTGTTTGGGAAGATAAGGCCAACACCTTAAAAAGTAGAGAAAAATAAAAAATGTTCATTTTAAGAAATCGTTCTGTGGTGCTGAAATAATTTGATATCTTAAGGAAAGATAGGAATTCAGCTAGTCAGATTTGTAAAAGGTCATTCCAGATAGGAATGGAAAACAATGGGCGGAGTATTGTAAGGAAATTAACATGGTGCTTATGGAAAGGAATGACGAAAAGTGTTAGAAGTTCTGCAAATATTTTAGAATATTTAAAAATGTGCTTGGGGGCCCGCCCCGGTGGCGCAGTGGGTTAAGCAACGCACTATGAAGCAAACCACAGCCACTGCAGCGAGAGTTCGATCCCTGCTGCCTGCCAGGGAGGGGACCCACATGGCACAGCAGACCTCTCCTGCTGTGCCCGCTGCTCCCCTCAGCAGTGTGATTCTGTCAGTCTGCCTGTTCTGCATCCTGCTCTGTCTGGTGGATTCTCTCACCACCCCCACACCTCTGGTCTGTACCCCAGTGCTTGTATGCATAAATAAATAAATCTTTAAAAAAAATGTGCTTGGAACTCTACATTTAAGTAAAGCATATTCTCAAATGAAAAAATAAAGGTCAGACCATGGACACTATTAAAAATGGCAATTATAACTAACCTAATAAAATTAAAAATATAAGTAAATAAAATATCAATCCATTGTCTAAATAGATGCTATAATATAACAGTTTTGAAAATTGCTCCTGGAATCAAACCAGGATTCAAATGCTGGTCCTTTGTTCCAACCTCACTAAGGCTTAAACTTGGGTGAATGACCTAAAAGATTTTGGCCCTTGGTTTCCTCAGCTTTTAAGTGGAACAAATAACATTCCCTCCATCAAGGCCTTTGGGTGATTCAGTGACACAATACATGTAAAAAGACATTAGTAATTAGCATACAATTGACCCTCTCTAATTGTTACCAGTAAAGTGGGTTCTGGATTCAGACTGCTTGGGCTCAATTACTGGTCCCTACACTTACTTATTTTAGACCAAGGGCAATTTACCTCACTAATCTGTACCTTATTTGTTCTCTGCAAAAAGAAGATAATAATAGTGATCAACTGTGTTAGTTTTCTCTTGCCACATAATAAACTACCACAAATTCAGTGATTAGTTTAGAACAGCACCAACTTGTTAGCTCACAATGCTATAGTTCAGAAGTCTAGCTGGGCTTCCCTGGATTTTCTGCTTTGAGTCCATTATGGTAGCAAAACTTTCATTATGTTTTATAAATCTGAATTTTATAGTTTAATCTGGGGCCTTTTTAGGTCAAGAAAATAAAGTTTTAGAAATGTAAAGTGACAGAAAAATAGCATCAAGTATAATTTGATCAAATAATCTGACTCTTCTTGTATTTAGTTTATTTATAAATACCATTCAATAGTCACGGGAATAATAAGAAATACTGGATTTTAGTATCATTTGACAATTTAAAAGGGGAGTTAAATTTTTTTTCCAAAAAGCTTAATGTGGGTGGAGAAGAGGTCAATGGAGATAATGGGGTTGTCAGAAAAGCATGATGCATTTTTGCATAGAAAACATACAAAAAATATGCCATGACTTTTCTGACAACCCAATAATTAGTTATTGAGGAAAATTCTTTTGTAAACCTTACATAATTTCATCATCATCACATTCATCACAATCACTATATGCCTGTGTGCCACAATAATCTATTACTATGAGTTTAGTACTTATACTAATTCCATTTTACAGATGAGAATACTGAAGTCTGGAGATTAACTGACTTGTCCAAATTAAAAGAGTTATAATGGTAAAGACAGTACCCTATTCTAATTCAAATCTATCCTCCAGAACCCAAACTCTGATCCAGTAATTCTTGAAAAGACAGTAAAGTTTCTACAATTCTGTTTTTGTTTGTTTTGCATATACTTTATACTTTGTTATTTTCAAGTAATATTTCTCAAATTGTTTTCCTTGAAGCACTAAATCTACATTATGTAACAGGTGTTCTGAGAAAAAGCTTAGTGGAAAAAAAAAAGTTTGCAAAATGTTGGATTAAGCACTTATTTAAAAGTTTCTTAACCACATGACCTTTCAAAATTTTTAATGTGCTAACATTTAAGATAAGTCATCAAAAGGCAGGTTTGATATGTGATGTTTCCCAAAATTATTTGACAATGGAACCCTGCCTTCCTACCCGCTCAAGGCAACTTATTAGTATATTGGGGAAAGTAAGTCTGCAGAAAACATTTTGGGAAGTGCTATCTTCACATGATATGTAGGTTAATTTTTGGTACTTTGGACACATATTCGGAGAAGGTATAAAACTGTAAGTTGGATCATAAGTGACTAGTGAAGATGTAATTTACCTCCCTATGTGAAGTAGATTTTTATCAGAATTTTATACTTTTTCTTTTAATAAAATGAATCTCTATTTTATAGTCTTTTAACATTTTTTATATTTCACTTCTGTACACATTATATATGATATTAGTAAGAGCAAAAGGAATCCCAAATGCAAATTAGGTAAAGTACCTGGGCTTCTTCAAAATGAAAGGCTTATTTGTACATGATCATTATCTATAAGAAGGGTTAACTATGCACAGGGAATTATAAATCTAACTGTGTGTGTGAAATTTAAATAGGAAATGGGAAATACAGAAGTGAGGTATTAAACTGGCAATGCATTTTATAAGTTATGTACCAGATAGTACAGGGTGGTATTTGAGATCACAATTTTATTTGGAGTTGACCCTGGGATGTGATTTTTTTTTTCCTTGTAATTGTATGCTCTCCTAAAGCATAAGTGTAGATTAGATTAAAATAAAGAAAAAAATTTAGTAACGTATACTGTTGCCAAAAATTATTTAACTTCCTAATATACATACGAAGATCATAACTTATCAGAAAACTGGGAACAAATAGGGAATGAGACAGGAAGTTAACAAAGTCTTGACACTTTTTTTCCTACTTTTTTTTCCATGCAGAAAGACACAATTTCTAATTTAACATTTTAGAGACTTAATACTCCTTTTATTAATAAAACCTTAAAACTAATATCAAGCATCTCATTTCAAAAAGTTAGAGGTACTTGACAATGAACATGCCACAGCAATCCTGAAGGCAAACTCTCAAAATGGAGTAACAATGATGTGTCAGAAATTAAGAGTTTGATTGTTTACAAGTTCTTTGCTTCAGGTCTGGACAATGGTATCTTATTTTAACATCTGTGGCTTGCCCATCTTCCCCCTTGCCCTTAGAAAAGTTACTAGTGACTAATGTTCTTTTTACACTCCCACCAAACAATAAGATCTGAACAAATGTTGTTTTGAAAGAATTTTGGTTTGTTATTGTTTGTTTGCCAGAGGTACAATACCTTAACTCCTCCATAGCAGTATGCAGTATTACTTTTCCATTACCTTTCCATTCTTGATCTCACATCAAATTTGGAAAGGAAGTACAAATTGAAGTTTAAAGGACTCAAGGAAGCAAAGAAAGATGGTTTCATGGCCGACTGTCCTCTGTTATCCTTTTCTTAGTACATTCTCCTTTCAAATCCTTGCCTTCAAGAATGTTGCCTTCAGTTTCACTGTATTTCTGTTTCTCTTCCTACCTCCCTCTCCAGAAGGAAAAAACAAAACAAACAAAAAACTGTATTTCATTTTGGTACCTGAAACTGACCAAACTGAATCCACATACACTAAGCAATCATTCTGATGGAAAAATCTGAGGAGAGAGCTCTATCATAAGCCATGGGCTGTATTTTGGTTCAGCCACTTTGACTGCAAAAAACAATCCATCTATATTGTTTTTGGTGGGTAACAGGGAAACTTGATCCACCTTCGTGATGCTTCACGAATTTGTCCTTGCCTTCTATTCTTGCTTTGTTATAAACTAGCCCTATAACTTGTCATCTGAAACAGATGCTTAATGAGACCCACATCTCCTACTTGCTTCCCTAAGCCTTCATCTTTGGCACCCTGCGAACAGATGAGCTCACAACCCTCTCTCTCCAGCTGTAGAGCTAAGTAAAGTGCATATGGAATAACAGAACAGCCCTGCCTTACTAGCTGATCAGAGTCCTGCTGCTCAGTTACATTTACTGAGAATCCAGGACGATTCACTTTGCAGCTCCTGCCCCAAGAGCCACTTTCCAAAATCTCTTAACTTCTTTTCCTGGCTATCCTGAAAATGGGACTTTAGGGGAATCCTTAACGTAGTTAATTATAAAACCAACGTGGAAACCAAGAGAATCTCAGTCCCCAGTGGTGTTTTTTTTTTCCCCTGACCCAGAGTCCCAAGCGTGTGTGGAGAAGGTGCAGGTAACGTTGGAACTTCAGAGGTGGTGGCAGGTGTCAGGGTGTGGCGGCAGTTGTCTCTCTTTTTTCTTCCAGCTGAGAGGGAAAGAGGGAGAAAGGGAGAGAGGGGGAGAGAGAGAGAGAGAGAGAGAGAGAGAGAGAGAGAGAGAGAGAGAGAGAGAGAGAGAGAGAGAGAGAGAGAGAGAGAGAGAGAGAGAG
>JAGFMF010011381.1:4612209-4678308 GCA_019455555.1 Galemys pyrenaicus
AGAGAGAGAGAGAGAGAGAGAGAGAGAGAGAGAGAGAGAGAGAGAGAGAGAGAGAGAGGAGGAGAGAGAGGGAGAGAGAGAGGAGGAGAGAGAGGAGGAGAGAGGGAGAGAGAGAGGAGGAGAGAGGGAGAGAGAGAGGAGGAGAGAGGGAGGGGGGAGGAAATAAGAGGGAGGGCGGAGGAGGGCGGGCAGGCGCCGGGGGAGCGCGCCTGAGAGGTTCGGGCTCACACGCACGCCGCCTCTGTTTGTACACAGTGAGCTCTCGACAGCCGGCTCGCTCCCCGCCTGCTCACGCTTCATTGTTCTCCAAGTCAGAAACCCCGCAGCAGCGGCGGTGAGAGCGGCCGAAGAGCGCACCGTCTGCGGGTCCGCCCGCGTGGGTGACTCGGAGCCGCGCGGAAGCTCGCGCCCCGCCCCACCCGCCGCGCCCCGGCCAGGACCCACCCGCAGCGGAGGCTGAGCCCGCGGGAGGCTGCCCCAGCTAGCCCACCTTCTTGCGCGCGAGCGCAGGCAATTGGCGAAGAAAGATTCCTCCTGTCGGTCACCACTCTTTTTCCGCCCTCTCCAAGATTTTGTTTAAGGAAGCGCTGCAGGAAGAAGACATCTTCTTGAATTCTCTGCTAGGGGCGAGGTCTGCCTCTGCCCTGCGGTGCCACCTCAGCGACACTGCCCGCCCCCACTACGACCCCTGACCAGTCGGGGTCACGTCCTGGAGACAGGATCATGAAGCACTCGGTGGCCACCTGGCTATTGGTCTGGCTCAGCCTGGGTATCCCCCAGTTCTGCAAAGGTGAGGCGCGGGGCCCGGGTTGCTGGATGCGGGACTGGCGGGAAGTCCCGTGGGAAACGCCGCAGCGCGGGGCTGACCGCGGTTCCCCCGGCGCTCCTGGAATGGCTTGCGCCGCCGGCGGCGCGGAGGAGGCGGCGCGCCTGGAAAAAGTGCTCGTAAAGTCAGCGCAGTGCGCAGGGCTGAGCCGGGAGGAGGATGAGGGGTCCTGGGGTGAGGTCGGGGACTGATCGGGACAGAGGACAAGGGAGGGAACTGAGCGTTGGGGAACCAGCGATTCCGGGGCTCACTTGGCGACCGCGTAGCCGCGCGAACCCTCCCTGAGCTTGGTCGGCGAGGTTGAGTACGGGCGCCCGAGTGGGGTGGGATTGGTGGGGAGGTGAGGTGCGGGGCGGTTTCGGAGAGCCAGGAGCTGGAGAAACCAGCTAGCCCTGGGTATCAGCCAATTGAAAAGAGAAGCTGGAGAACAGCCGCGTGGTTTGCCCCCGGGGTGCGGTACTCTGGCGCCGGCGGGGGCTGAGCGGTTTGAACACCCGAACCCGTCGCTGGGAGTTTTGGCTGCGTCGAGGTGGGGACGGGTCTGACAGTTCCGTTTTCACTCGCCTCCCGGACCTGGATAAGCAGCAGAGATTACTGAAAGACCCCAGGAAACCTCATCCTCCGTCCCTTCTCTAACCCCTTGAGTTTTGCACAGCACTCCCTCTGGGTACGACCATAACTCTTTGGTACTAGAGATTCGTGCAGTGAGAGGCAACCCTCGCGCCCCCGCCTAGTAGCGAAAAAGTTGGGAGAGCTGGTCTGGTCGTGCTTTCCATGACTTGCATGAAATAAACCAGCCTGCAAAAATAAATCAGGGATCCTGGAGGCTTCTGCTGAGTTGTGTAGACGACTTCCAGTTCCTTTGCCAGGGGTGGCTTATTAATACCAATCTAGTCTTGATCTCGCTTCTTCAGGGTTGGGGCTGAAGTTGGCGCCGGGAAAGGGGGGGGGGGGCGCGGCAGGGGATCTTGGGAGCCCACGCGAGGTGCACCCGTGCCCCTTCTTCACACGCTAATACTGGAGGGCCCTTTTAAGGGGTCCTCTGGTAATAAAACCCTTCATAGTCTGCTTCAAGTGGAGAGTTGAGTGCAATACAGGGTTTAAAATGCTGTGCCTTTAAAACGGGTAGTTTCATTAAAAATGTATTGACATGAATCCATTTGAGATCCGAAACTGTAGGACTACTCTGCACCATCCATCCATAGGCAATTGTGTACTGTTGGGCTACTATTTGCGCCAGAAGCCGGGCATTCCTGGCCAGATGCCCTCCTTGCTCAGCCAGTAGGGATCCATGGCCGCACCTTACCTTGGTTTCCCTCCCTCCCACAGAACGTGGCTATTTTCCCCAGCATGTAGGCGTGTGTGTAGGTGTGTGCCTCGCCGCCTGCCTTTACTAAGTGTCCTTTCAGTTATCCAGCAGAGGCAGCCACTTCCAGTGAAGGGTAAGGAGTGGTAATCGCTCTGAATTTGAGTGTCCCCCAGTGATATGAACTAGCCTGTACACTCATCACGGCTATTTTTCCTTTCTTCCTTTTTTTTTTTTTTTTTCCCCCAGTCTGGATTCCTTCTGCACTTTAATTTCTTAGCAGGAAGAGGAAGGAGAGAGCTGCAGGCACTCCCCTCTCTCTTCCTCTCCCCGCCTCCGTTCCCACCCCAAACACGAAAACACACACTCTTCCACTCACGCGCACCTGTACGCTGCCACCCCTGCCACCATCTATCCCAGCACGGAGGTGGAGGGCGGTTGGGTAAGAGGGAGATACTGCTTCTAGCTTGTGTGACCGCGATTACGGGAGCCCGGGGGCATGGTGATTTCTGGCTCACTGCAGCCAGGATCTCTGTCTGGTAAAGATACCTACGTCCAGGGCACAGTTTACTATGCCAGGCAGACAAACCAACCTCTCAGCTGTTGCCTGGGCTCTCCATTCTGGCTCCTAGACAATGCTTCGGCAGCTGTGCACTCCATATTCTTCAGCAAATTTCGCCTTCCCCGCCCCCCCCCCCCCTTAGCTTGTGCGAGAGAAAAAGGGGACATTAGAAAAGAAATGGACCATTTTCCGTTATCTCTTTTTGTTAAACTAGCACCTTTCTAATTTATTCTCCTTCAGTCCTGCAGAAGGCAGAGTGCATCTTGTGCGACAGTTCCAAACAATTAAACTTTTAGCAAACTTATTGAAACGAGTGTCAACACTGAGAATTTCCCAGGCATCTCCCCTCTCCGACATCAATCATCTAATGTATGCCTTGTAGAAATTGGTGTTTTCCTGTGTGGACTGCTATTTACGTGCATTAATTTCCGGAATTAGATAAGGATCTGTAATTCTTTTCATTAGTAGTTTTTATTTTAAAATTAAACCAATGGATCAGTCAGATTGAATATTTTATTAACTCTTAAATTATTCATCATCATGGGTTGCTCTAAAAAATCCAATAACATGCATACAGTTGCAGCAAGCACGTGACATCTTATGCAATCTGTCCCTGTGCCTGCAGTTTGTGCCTGAAGTCTTTAAGCAAATGGCACTGTCTAAAAATGTCTAGACATGTCCCAAATACTATGAATCACTGGCATTTGCATTTACTTTTTTAATCAGTGGTGTGTTTTAGTTAATTCTACATTAGTATAAATTTTTACCTGAATAATCACTCAAAATAGCAACACTGCATTTCTATGATTAGTATAGCAATATTTATACTGAAATGCAATTTTTGCATTTTAAAAAGTTATTACCTATTAGTGTCATTACTTAATTTACATGGCCATTAGTGTTATACTTTAAAAATAAATGCTAACTTCAGATTCCAGAGGAACTTTTAAAAAATAGTTTTGAAATATCAAAAAAATTTAGGTGAAGATAAAATATCTTGCTATGACAGTTTTGGGCACTAGTGCCAAACATTGGCCATACCATACGTTGTCATGGTCCAACACACGTGGGTTTTTTATTTTTATTTTTATTTTTATTTTTTTGCCCTCTGATCCTGTAAAACTTCTTCTGATATTTTTGAAATGTTTCCTTATAATTGGAATGTATTTTGGTTTAAATTTACATGGTTTGGGGAAAGACTATAATAAAAAATTAATGATTAAAAAACTGAAATGGTCTTTTCTTCTTTCTGTGATCCTGAAGTTCCAAAGACCTTCATAATAGGCAAATGAATTTCACTTCTGACTCTTCTCTAATTTAAACTGTTGTATTTTCCTCAAATATCTTAGTATCAGTGTTTATGATGTCATTTATTTTTGATAAGTTTGCTTTTGTCATTAGATAATGCTTGATTTTTCCTTCTCATAGAGTTATAGCAATATAAAGTAAAGAAATAGCACATACATGACTAAAACAAAATAGGTTGGTTACTCAAAACTATTACAAAATATTAATTTGACACTTCTGATAGACTAGAGTCCAAACTCTTAATTTCACAGATGTGAAGGGAATTTTTTTCTTTAATAATGTAATAAGTTATTTCTAATTTTTTTTCATCTGTTGAAGTGTCTTGATTATTGGAATGGACTGAATGTTATCATTTCTGTACAACTGAAAAAAAAAACCTGCATGATTTGAGCTTCTTCAAAAGCCTAAGAAAGTAATTTTGATATGTGTTGTTTACTGAACACACTTGCAGGTGCAGTAGCTTTGAGTAAGATTTATGAGGCAGTAGGCTCGTTATATCTTTGTCAACAAATAAAAAACACACTCAACATACACACACACAGAGCCCCAACAGAATACAGTTCATGGCACAGTAACTAAAAATAAGTAGATACTGAGAAATAAATGATAAACTTTTGCAAATAAGTAATTAATAGCATGGCTTCTATCATAACTAACCCATTTATTCTTCATATAGTTGAGTTTATTTCCAATGTAGTTTGCAGCCTGATATTAATTTTCATGATGTAGAAATCCAAAGTCAGACCATTTTTTTCCTCAACACCAATCTGTGTTTTAAGGAAGATACCTAGCATTATTTTAAAGTCATAGACCACGTAATGATTTTAACGTACTTAGGTTAAGTAAAGCAAATATGCACTTATATACAGAGTCCAAAGACTGCCTATTTGAAAGTGGAGTAAGTGTTGAAATTTTTCTCATGGATGTATGATAATATTCGAATGAATACTAGCACTTAAATTTCATGATTTACTACTTAATTGTTACTGAAAAAGTCTTTGATTTGAGGCATTAAAGGGAAAGTTAGACTGGAATCAACTGTGCCCTTGCCAGCAGGTGTCAGGATAATCAATGGAGATCTTTTAAAGGAAAGATGGAAAAAGTAAAAGAAGTAAACTAGTAAATGCTGATCTTCAAATCTACATAAAGTAACTTTTTATTCTGTATAAAATTGATATTATTAGTTAGTTTTCATTGCTCTCCTGAGAAAGAGAGAGAGTGAGTTTTAAGGACCTACTGCTTGTGCCAAAAGATTTTTAACTTGAAAATAGAGTTGCTCTAACTTAACTGCCACAGACAAACAAGAGCAAGTCAGGTAGAAGCATTGTTTTTTAGGGTTCTGCACAGAACTTTCCATGGAATCACATATAAAACTATGACATGTTTACACTAAAACAATCATTGCTGAAATGCTTAGCATATTTTAAAACTTATTCCATAGCAACTATAATTTTTATAAGTATAAATTCCATTGTATTGATTTATTGGATTCATGGATACATCCAACTATATATTTGAGTACATCTATCATATGGTAAGAGATATGTGTTTATCCTTTTCTATTAAGAGGGTAAAGTGTGTGTTTCCTGGAGCTTGCATGTTTCTAATTAACATAAGAAAGTCACATGTGGCCAAAAGAGACTGAATGAAAGTATTATCATTACATATTTCAGCCAGTTATTAATCCTTATATATGCTCCAGTTGTGAACCATTATCAGTCAGTCACTTCATATCATTTATTTGTTTTTAATTAATCTTTAATAATATCTACTTGTAAATTATTTCTAGCATGTGCTTATTACACTGCCTTGAAAACCATGCTACACACTCACCATTATATTCTTTCTACAAGTTTTCTCAGTTTTGTATACAGTCTCTGACACTGTGGCAATCTGTCTCTATTTCTGTGCCAATTTTCCTAAAATAAAAACAAAAATTCTCTCTCCTTCCCCATCTCCTCCTCTCATCTCTTCATTCCCTATTCATTGCACCCCCACACCCATCCCACTATTTCTTACTGGATAGCAACTAGGGCACCTCACCCACTGTAAAATTATGTCATCATTATTAAAAAGTAGCAAATTTCCAAAACATTGTGAAATTTGCAATTTATTTTCTTGTGAGAAAAATAGATGAAAATGTGATGCCTTTACTACCAAATCCTGAGAGACATAAATGGAAATAAATTTGAATTTGAATTATGGGAGCAACTGAAGAATTTTATGCTTTGATTTGATCACAGTGCACCTCCTATAACTATCAACTGAACAATAATTTATATCTACCCAATTTGTAATGTCTCTTGCCTTTAGCACATAGCTGAGAACCTAGGAAAAAGCATCAAAACTCCCCACTACCTACAACTGATAATACATTTAGGCTTAGAGTTTATAAAAATGCCTATTTCTTTTAGTTTTCAATTCTCTGGCTCTATAAACTAGACCCAGAAATGAAAAGCATATGAAATTATAAACCAGACTTAATCATAGCAATGAAACAGGGCTGCTGTTTAAGAAAGAGAAGACTGAAAAATAAAGTATATGCAAAAGCAATGATAGTACAGTGTGAAAAACTGGAGAAATTTGGGAGGGTTAGTTTGAAGGCCAAAGACATTACTGCATAAGAGAATGTTACAATAATTGATGTCAATATTGGTTTTGCATTTTGCATCCTACACAAAAACTCACTGTACTATGTTAAGCTATTTTGGGGTATAGACGTGGTGAAATATAAGCATTCTTGAAAAGAGATTTTAGCAAAACAGTTTAAGCTTGAAAACTTAATGTCATAAGAACCAGGTATCAGAGGGATATACCGGTTTAAAATCTTTATTTTCCCATTATGCCAGAAAAAGTTATTTTATATTCTTTAGAGATTTTCCCCCTAAAGTAATGAATAAAGGAATTATAAAACATATTACTCAATTTTGTAGAAAAGAAATAGACCTCAGAAAGCAGATAAGATGTCCTACAATTATGCAGTTATATTTTGAAAGAAAATGTGCTGCTGTTTTGTTTTAAAATATACATTATTATAGTGATAGTAGCTGTGTAGGATTTGTTTAACAGAAGATTTTTAGCATGTAAAGTAAAAGAGAGGATTCAAGTACAAGCATTTAGGTGAAGGCTTTTTAAGTACTAAAGCACTTTTGAATGTGGTTGTTACTATGGAGAAAAAAGATTGACTATAATTTTTTTTTTTTTTACTCTATATCTTAGCTTTACTTTTTCTGTTGCCTAAAATAGTTTTATATCAAAGTGATCAATCTCTTTTAAAAATAATTTAGTGTAACATTCCAAAGATGGGAAAGTCAAGTATTTACTCTGTTGTTAGACGATAATATGCTTGATTCATAGGTAATCACTAAATGGACTTAGGCCATTATGCATTCTTTAAGGTTTGTGCTTGGCATTTCATGAAGTCATTTATTTTGGGAAGACAAAATAATCCTCTTAAATTTCTTCTTGTGCTGAGGTCAGGATGACCATTTACATTTTGCAGGTATTGGAGATTATATGAAATAGTTTAAAATAGACTCATGACTCTTAAGCAAGAAAGACTGGAACAGTCAAGTGAGCACATAAGAGGATATTTTTATTTGAAGTATATTAACAATCCTTTCCTGCAATGTGGAGCAAAGATCCCACCTAAGGGCATGATTCTTCTAGCTGGATTCACACATTTAGCGTCCTTCTCTCCTCATATTTTCCTCTCCATGTGCCAATTGAACTCTTAATCTTATACACATTATTTTTCCTGTTTGTTTACCTCATTTTTCTCCCTATGGTTTAACTTTTAGATCGTAACTATTTTTTTTGAAATGTTGTCTATATCAAGTTACATTTATATCCTTATATATATTATTGAGATAGCATATGTTCTGGGGTGCAGTTTCTCTCTTCAGGAATTATATATATCACAACCCACCCACCAGCAAATACCCAAAAACCATCCACTACCAGCCAGTCAGACCCTTTATAAAGTGTTTAATATTTTTATGCAAAGATCTTTGTATGTGTTCTTCCTACAGAGTCACAGTGCAGAACCATGTTAGGCAAAACAAACAACATACCTAGACAATGAAGTCAGAAATAGAAGCTCAATGTGTATTAAATAAAATATAACACTCCTGCCCCCCAACATCAGTATTTCTTAAGGAATACCCACACATTTTAAATAGCAGTAAGTCTTTTATATAAAAAATAGATCAAAAGTAGTTTCAGGAACTTTAAAAGCTTTGTTTCTCACTTTCTTATATAACTGTTTCTTACAATCTGTGTCGCAGAATAATTATACTTTGAAAATGATTTTCAATGCTCCTTCAAGAGCATTGTTAAAATATTAACACACAGGGACAATGTAAAGGCTTTCCATGTTGTCACACATCTTCAGTTCAAAGAAAAGCTACATTTAAGTGATAAATTCCTTTATTAAATTCAAGGTTCTGACATTTCCAGAAAACACTGACCTAGAAAAAATATATTTTTAAGAATCAGTCTCTTTTTTCCTTTCTTCTCTTTACTTGGGCACAGCCACCACTGTATCACTTTAAGTGTCTTGCTATGCAAGTTAACAAAAGGCTTTCATTCTGATATTTCACTTAAGTACAGTTAATTTCTACTATTTATTGAGTGCTGTCTGTTTTACTGTTCTGATTATCATCTCTGATCTTACTACAATCTTGTGAGACAAGTATTACTATTGAATGAGGGAGTTAGGAAATGAGTATAGGCATTCAGTTAGGAACTGGGTGCCCCAAACCCCAAGTCCATTTATCAGCCTGATTGACAAACAGTTGGAACCAGGACAGTGTCCTTACCCAGCGGGCCCTGGTCCATTTATCAATCTCATTGGAGAATAATCATGGGCCAGGAAGATGCTCCCATCCCTACCCCAGTAAAGAGAAGAATGTCCAGAACACCAAAACGATAATACAGTGCTAAAACAACTGGCCAAGGCTACTTTTGGGCCAGGTAACACAGGCAAACTCAGTGGACTTGGTAGCCTAGGAGATGCTCCTGAGCCTAGCCAATCAGCAAGAGATACAACTCAGAGATTCCCAAAGGCCAAACCCCTAATCCTTGCTCATTATTTCCTTATAAGCACATGCTTCTTGCCCTCAGTTGGCTACCAACTCAGGAGCCCTGTCTGCTCAGAGTTTTCCTTCTTACCTATCAATAAAACTCTTGCTTTCCTGTATTTTTGATCTCCAGATTGAATTATTTCTATGCCAAAGACAAGACCCCAAAAAGATCCTGCCTGAGTCCTTATACTCTGGGCCTGTTCCCCAAGTTCACTATTATATTTATACATGAACAAGGAAATGGAGATACAGTGGTTAGTGATTTCCCAAGATCACACAGCTACTAAGGAACTTGTTAAATTTAGATATAGTTTGAATGTAAAATCTCCTCTTTTAACTACTAAACTGTGCCAAGTCGCTGAATGACCCCTTCAACATGGAGATATTTTGTTAACTGATTCTGTTATTTGTAAAATATAAACATCATTTCAAATCACCACTGAACTAGTACATTATTTTAAATGGGGTAAATCATACCTATTCTTATGAGACAGTAATTTTCAAATTTAGTTGTTAAAGTGTCATTCTGATTCTCACATTCAGGAATAAAGGTGCAAGTATGCGCTGGTTGGAGTCAGTGTGTCTATCAGAATAATGTATCACTAGTAAGAATAGTGAAAATGGGAGAAAAAAGAACCCTTTGGAAATGATTCAAAATGCATTTTCTTAAATTACAACTATTCAATTCTATTCAACATGATTTTTATAATTTATTTTGATTTACTAGGATTCTGCTGCTTCTCTATATTGCTCCATTCAGTAGGCTATGAAAGAGCATGCTCTCTAATTTTCAGATACCCAATATGGGACAGAGTGATTTTAAAGGTTAACAAGGTTTTTATTTCTGCTAGTTTAATGAAGATATTTAATTTGCCTTATTTCCCATCAGCATTTTAATTTTATTTCTATGTAGCCTCATCAGGAAATTTTAGTCCAACAAAAGCACTGAATGGTCTCAAACCACATTGACTTGAAAATTATAATTTTTGGTTCATTTTAACTATTTAATCTAAATATGGTTAAAATAGAATTAATTTCAAATATTTTACAAAGTAATGAAAATCACACCATCTAATATAAGATCATCTTTTTACTAATATCTTCTGTACCATGTAAATAGCTGAAATGGATCTCCAGACTCTTTTATTCCCTTCTGATAGTAAAAAAGAGTAGCTAAAACTTCTTAAGTACTTTTCATCTGTATTCTAGGGAACATAAGCAGAGAAGTTATTTTTAATCTCATTTAGTGGATAAGGAAACTGATGTTTAAAAACATCCATGCCTACATTCAAGCATCCAGTAACACTGCACTTGACTCTACATGTTCTCATTCCACCTTATTTTTTTACTCTTTCCTTTTGTACAACTTTGTTTGAAGTAGTCGTGGTTGTGCTTTTTTTCCCATTTTATGAACTCTCAAATTGAGAGGGAGGAGTGGGGGTACTACTTGATTTTTCGAAAATTGTTCAAATCACCTCTCAATTCAACTTTAATGCTTGCCCTTAGCATATGATATCTCCTTCTTTGGGCTCCTTTACTTGCCTTTATGACATCCTGAACTTCCTCAATGGTTTCAGAAACTTGCTTTTTCTTTAAAAGAAACTCATGAGCTTGTGATTCTTTTAGCATTTTGACATTAAATTTCATGGAAATTTTTTTTAAGATTTATTTATTTATGCATACAAGCACTGGGGTACAAGCCAGAGATTGGGGGGGGGGGTTTGAGAGGATTCAACAGAGACAGAGCAGGAAGCAGAACAGGCAGATCAATGGAAGTACACTGCTGAGGGGAGCAGTGGGCACAGCAGGAGAGGTCTGCCCCACCATGTGGGTCCCCTCCCTAGCAGGCAGCAGGGATTGAACTCGCGCTGCAGTGGCTGTGGTTTGCGTTGCTTAACCCACTGCGCCATCAGGGAGGCCCCAAATCTCATGGAAATTTTTTAAAGAATAACTCCCATCTTCATTTATGATGACCTGCTGGCAATGCTTTCATTATGCTTCCTCATCATTTATTTGCTCAGCTACTAATACATTAAGTTTTTCAGACCTTTCATCTCTTACCATGTATTCTGTCTTGCTCCCATTCCCTCCCTGTCAGTCCCACTGAATCCACTCTTGCTATTGCTCTAATTTTCTGTCCTTGTTATTTCTTTTCTTTCATAACTTGGTCCCAATGTTCACTGTGGTTATTTATTTCAAGAGGTTTTCATCCATTTATGAATTTCTCAGCCCAGGCATTTTCACCATTTTTGCTCCATTAAACCCTAATGGTACTTCCCAATATCCCTTTTCCATGTCTGGCACTAAGATAATTAAAATGCTATAAGTTGTAGGATCCATTGGAGATACTGAAGGAGCTGAATGGTTGGGTTGGGATCCTAAAGTGAATGAGCAAGAAAGAAACTGATGAATAAGGTTATGGGGACATTGCAGTAATTAGAATTATTGATAATTATATATTTGGTAGTATGCCCATAGGCATTTCAGTTGAGGAAAGATAGTATGCCAGATTGAAGGAAAGAGTCAGGACATGCGTATAGAGGTATGTTTGTCCAGTTTTCTGTGTGGGTAGTGAAATCACAAATAATTATTTGAGGAGAAATGCTGGCAACAATGACAGTGAACTTCAAGGAAACTTCAAGGAATGAAGGGGGATGTAGTGCAGAGATCAGGAAATAGCTATAATAGAGAATAGTAATGGGAAGTAGAGGTCAATGACAAGAAATTAAAACTAAATGAGATTTTCTTACTTTGCTGTTGTTTTTGAGAGGAAGGAGAGAATATGTCCTAGAAGTCAAATTGAAGAAGAAGAACTTGGACCACATATCAGATTTAGAAGCTATGGGAGTGTAAAGTATCCAGTGAAGTGGGCTGCAGATTATGCAGAGAAGGGCCATTTTCCTTTAGAACAGGAAGACAGATGTAATGACCTAGTGCCTGGCATCATTCCCATGGACAGTTTTCATACTACAGCTTTTCACACATTAAACTCATTGTAATAAATTGATCTCCTCATTAAGAGCAGTACTTTTACGCACCTAAATGTTTTTATATGTAATAGTTCTATTAACCCTACACCAACATAGGGGGTTATTATTATTCCCTTTGACACTTGAAGATATAGACTGAGAATAGAATAAGTGATCAGCAGTCAAAAGGAGATCTTAATAGACCCAAGTCCAGGATTCTGGTTATAACATAATTACAGAGAAAAACACAAATCTGTAGAAGGATTGTTTCTAAAAGTAAGGAATGTCTGTCTGGGAGATAGGAAGATTTCTGTAGTAGAGCCCTGACATAGTTTGTCTTATTTAAGTGGTTCATTATGTATTTTGAGGTCTGCATAGTTTAGGTTATTGGGAATATCTAGTATGTCTGCTTAGTGCCTCAATTCTTGTGCATCCTTAGATCACGTGTCCAAGTAATTCTTATTAGAAAACAACACTATTACTTGGAGAATGGTTCTTTTCCCTTCTTTAAAATACTCACAGTTGTGCAACCTCATACACAAACCTTGAACAATCTCAAATTTACATGTTTTAAATATTTGTGAACCATAATATTTCTACTTTAGTTTCTGACATGGTAAAATAGTACATATTTTTTCCTTTAATCTGTCCTTGCAAGCCATTCCTTTCATCATTTTAGTTGTTTCATTTGGAATCTGTCCAAGTAGCCTACATATTTATTCAACAGACTTGCCAGAAACTCAGTAGAATTCCAGAGATGTGCTTTCCTAAAATAAAACCACACACATTTGTTTGTACTTTTAGATTTGCAAGTATCATTTTGCTAGTTTTTTTCTTTTTCTACCAGACTACATTTTTCCAAATGATACTATCTGTGTAATTTTTTTCTTCATCATTTTTTTTGTATTTGCCGCCACTAGAATTTTACTTTATTTTTGTTTCATTTTGTATTTAGTATGACTATTACAATTACATGATGTATTCTATGTCTATGGAAGTATGGAATAATTTAACATCATTTCCTGCAAATTATGTTATTGTGCTAATTCTTGCTATTTCTGTATTATGTATCTATATAAATAATAATGTAGTGCATACATTCCTATCCTTAGTTTTTTTCTTTTTCTTCACATTGATTCCTTTTTAGGTTTTTAAAGTATTAATTATCTTCTTGAAACTATCATTTCTAACTTCATTTCTATGTCTATATTTATTTTTAGCTGTGCCTTTTTACATACGACATTTTCTTCACCCAGGATATTCTTCAGCTTAAAATACACAACTCAGAGAACCTCTCTAATTACCATCTTCAAGTACCTAACACTCTAAATGTGCACACATATCAGCACCATCTATGACTGTTATTATTAACTCAACCTTTTCAAAATAATGGCATTTTTCAAATATCATAGTTACATCATTACTTGTTTAGTTGCTATTTATTTTTATGTTGTTTTGAATATGTTGTGTGTTCTATATGTGCAGGGAGAATATCTGTTTTGCTGCCTTATATGATATATATATATAATATTATATATATATATACCCAGCCCCCAACATGATCTATTACACATACTATTATTTTTTTAAATTAATAGTTATTCACTTTCAATGAACATTATGTTGCCTTTATGTTAATATTTATTAATACTGATGTTTGATGCTCAAATTCATGCATGCATGAATGAAAAACATGAGTGATAAGCAGTTCTGTTGCTGTACAAATCTTTCTTTGGTTAAAAAAAAAGTCACATTGATAGACCTATTAATTCATTCAATAAATTCTTGCCTACCTGAAGCACGGATGCATTGACGTGTGATTTATGGCACAAGTGATACACTTTTAGGAAGCAATAAATGCTTTAGTAGTGGCAGTCTCAGAGCTCACTAAATAAATGACCTACTTGTTTCCATAGCTGTCTAATTCAGAAACATTTTAAAAGTAGGATTCAGGATTTACCTTAAATTTTCAAATTGCAATAAAAATTATGATCATATGTAGAAAATATACAGTAAGCTTTAGGCCATCATTTTATACCAAAGTTTCTCAAAAAGAGTTTGTGTAATGAAAATCAAACCACTTGGTGATGTTTTTGGTTGTCAGGTGGAGGAGGTGCAGGTAGCTCTTTGATCTGATAATTGCCCTTGTGCCCCGGTGATCAGGTGATCACTCCCGTAAGCTCCACAACTAATAACTTTCCTCCAACCATAATGTCTTTACCTCTTCCCACCATGCAGTCACACCTGCTGCACCAGATGTACACGGCAGGGAGGGAAAGACAGCACCTGGGAACTGTATCTGCCCAGCTGCCAGACCCTGCAAAACTGCTCTGTTTAGCTGGTTTGTGTAGTGACTGTCTTTTTTCTTTTTTTCAAAGACTTATTTATTTTTATTTATTTATGCTTACAAGAACTGCAGTAGAGGCCATAGGTGCAGGGGGCAGGGAGGAGGGTGATGCACGGGTGATGAGATGATTCACCAGAGACAGAGTGGAGAGCAGAACAGGTGAATCTACTGAACTACACTGCTGAGAGGAGCAGTGGGCAAGACAGGAGAGGTCTGCTGCACCAAGTGGGTTGTTTCATCTCCTGGTTGGGAATTGAACTCATGCCTCAGTGGCTGCTGATATTTTGGTAGTGCTAGGACTTTAACCCCGCCCCACCAGGGAGGCCCTAGTGACAATCTTTGTATCAGATAAAATGCTGCTTATTCATCTCTGGGCAGTTACAAACTTCCACATTCTAAACAAACGTCTACCTTCTTAAATGGCTCAGTGGTTCTAAAACAGTTTTCTCTGGGCCCCAGAATTGTGTAACTTCCACTTTTAGTCCAAAAAAATCTGAAAGCATGTCTTTTTAAAAAAGATAAACAACAACAGGGCCTCCCTGGTGGTGCAGTGGGTTAAGCAATGCACTGTGAAGCAAACTGCAGCCACTGCAGCAGGAGTTCCATCCCTGCCACTGGCCAGGGAGGGGACCCACATGGCATAGCTAGACCTCTCCTGTCTCTCTCGCTGCTTCCCTCAGCAGTGTGTTTCAGTCCATCTGCCTGTTCTGTTCCCTACTCTGTCTCTGGTGGATCCTTCACCGACCCCCACGCCTCTGGCCTGTACTCCTGTTATTGTGTGCATAAATAAATAAGTCTTTAAAAAAAGATAAACAACAACAAGGCTTTTTTAGAGTAAAATTTACAAAATGTAAAGCTTTCTTGCTTTTCATGTGATAAGAAGGTAATTTTGAAAGGGGCAAATTCTAGGAGTTGGAAAATTTGGAATTCTGATTTTTTTTGAGGAGCTGCATAATTTCTCCTCTTCGTATAAAGTTTCAATTATTTTCAAACCTATAACTTCATTGAAGAAAAGTTTTAATGGTGGTACATTGGTTTGTATAGTTACAGACTTAGTTCATTAAATAAATCTCAAAAAAGACATTTTTAATTATAAATGAATCATCCAGCATAGTTTTATGATTTATTCTATAACATTTTATTAAGAAGTTATACATACCAAGAATTGTTCTGGATATTGGAATTACAGTGTACATAACAGAGAAAAATCTTCTCTTATATAGAGCATACATTCTAATGAAGGGGAACAGAAAATAGCAGAAATTAGTTATTAGGTAGAAAGAGAGAGCAGGCATTTCAGGAGAAGAATTTATTTTTATATAAATGTTCATATTAAGTCCATTAAGGAAATGAGGTATATTGTTGCAAATATGTTTTTTTTTCAAATTTCATTTGTCTTTATGTCTTTATTTTAGTCAAAATTTAAAAAGTATTTTGTAAATAGATCACATTTTCTTTTATGTTTTTTTGTTTTGTTAAATCATTTAAGTGCATAAGAAATGTTCCTATTCTCCCCCATCAGATGGTTAATTATGTGTCCTAACATTACTTACAACTACTAGAAAGAGAAGCAAGTGTCATATGCAAAATTCCATTACATATTTTCATCAATTTAGGACTTATTTACTGGGCTGCATTTTCTGTTATTGTCACAGTAGGACATACATAGTTGTAATTATTCCAACTTTGTAATATGTTTGTTATTTATAATTATTGAAAAATATATCTGAATATGGTTTGCTACTGTTAGTTGGAATGTTTGCCTCTATTTTTATACATGATATTTTGAGCTAGTTGTTGGGGAAATGTTAGATTTGTAGAATTAACTGGGAAACTTCTCTTCCCTAGATCACTTTGTATACCCAATGACTTTCTGTTTTTTGAAATTTTGAATTAACTCATCTACTATGTAACTGATCAGCTAGTGGGTACTTTTGAGAACACTGCTCCTAGGGTCTTTCATAAGAATTAAGCATTTGCTTATTATATTTTTTTTCCATTTGGGGAGGGGTTATAATTTTCTGACACAACAATACCTTTTAAGAATGTTTTTAAATTTATTATCATATCTGCTATATACCATTTAAATATTTGTGTAAATTTACACATTTATACAAAGCAAAACAGATAAGTTATACATAATGTGATAACTATACAGCAAAAAAAAAAAAATCAACAAAAATAGGATAAAGCTCTGAGGCTCAGAAACCAGACTTTTTGTTATTATTAGATTATGCCCTTGGTTTTCTCATCTCTAAAATGGGAATAATAATAGGGTTTGATCCATAGTGTTATAATAAGTATTTAATGCAGTGCTTAGAACAGTATCTGAGGCCAGTGATGGATTTGATGATGATGGTTATTATGGTGTAGTATCTGCCATACCATGGAACAGTGCTTGGCTTAAATTAGGATAAAAAGCTAATTGATAAATAATTGAATGCCAATTATTTTTCTCATTTAATTCTTATGTTGCTTTGGTACAATTTATATCAAGAAAGGTCAATCTTTTAATTGAGCTATATATAGTAGCAGGTATATTAGTATAATGTGTTGGTTAAGGTAACAATATTTGGAATCAGCTAGACTGGAATTGGATTGTATATGAAACATGTACTTGCTCTTAAACATTTTACAGTTTAAGACCTAACCTCATCTGTAGAGTAGGGGTGAAACAGTAGCTGTCTTATATGACTGTTGTAATGGTTAAAGGTTATATAATGTACTTATAGAACCTGGAACATTATCAACTCTCAGTAAACATTAGGTATTAATTTATTAGTTGCTTGTGAATAATATTATAAAGAGGACAGCTACTCTTGGACACAGTCCAAAAATGATTGCTATAAGGAGAAATCAGTCTGGATGCATGTTAACTAATTGGTCAGTCAGCAAAGCTTAGAAATCCTTTGGTTTATATAAATATGTTTTGGTTGTTTCTGAATTAAAGTTACTGGGTTTTGGGGGATTTTTGACTGTCTTAGTCTGTTAAGGCTACTGTAACAAAAATACCATAGACTTGCTGGATTATTAAAAAAAATAAAAGTCATTTCTTGTACTGGAGGCTAGGAATTCCATGGTCAAGCTGGGGGCAGATACAGTTTCTAATGAGATTAAATTTCCTGGATCTCAGTTGGCAGTCTTTTAGCTTTATCCTCTCTGAGGCTTCTTTTAAAAGGCTACTATTCCATTTCATGAGGGCCTCACCTTCTTAACCTAATCACTGCCCAAAGAACCCACCTCCACATACTATTACACTGAGGATTAAGTTTCAACATATGGACTCTGGTAGAATAAACAGAATATAACAGTTATAAACAGAATAACAGTTGTTAACATTGTCAATAATAGGATATTATAATCTCTTAACTTACAAGGAAGTCTTGGATTCCTTTATACTTTCTCACCTAGCTGCATTTACTTTCTATCAGGAATATAGACTGTCAGGTGCATTCTGATTTATAACCTATAACAGGAGCCTCTAAAATATTTTAGGTTATTTCATATTTTGTTTTAGAGGTCTGAATTATAATATGATATATGAGGAAGTTACCAGCATGAGGCTGTTTCCTAATGTATTGATTCATGACGTGGTTTTTGTGGTCAGTGCTTGTTGCTCAGAAAACTTTTTATTACCTCTTGCGTATTAGCAGGTCAAACTTACTTAAATATGTTATCTCCAAAAAAAAGGATCGAAACTAAGTGCTTGTTGGTCTAAAGCTTTCAACAATAAGAGTTCTGTTTACATTTTAAAGAACTGATAACTCTGGATGTTGAAAAAATAACAAAAAACAAAACCACTTTGTATTAAAAGAAGATTTTAGGTTAAATGCAAGATATAGATATATAAATACTTTGTAAGGATTAACATAGAAAGATATCATTTCCTATAAATGAATCAAATGTTTCAGATTAAATTAAGAAATAGACATTAGGGCCTTTCTGGTAATGCAAGGGTTAAAATCACAACACTATCAAGCAATCATCTGCTACTACAGCATAAGTTTGATCCTCAGCCAGGAAACTAACCACATGGCTCAGCGGACCTCTCCTGTCTTGAAACAGCAGTGTGTTTCAGTAGATTGACCTGTTCTGCTCCCCACTCTTTCTCTGGTGACTCCTCTCATCGCCCTCTGACCCCTGCACCTCTATCCTATACCTCAGTTCTATGCATAAAGAAAAAAAAAAAAAGGAAAAAGAAATAGGTATTAATGATTCAGGAGAGAACTGCTGTGTCTTTACCTACACCTCTTTTACTACTCCAACATGGGAAACAACAATGTTTAAATTCCTGAAGTTCAATGAAATCATTCATCAAATTTGGCTTCTTTTTAATTTCCATTTGAAGAAATCAGGGTACCACTGAAACATCTGAATAAGCTCTAAAATATTCAATTGTACCTTCCTCATATCCAGTGTCTTCCCACATTTCTTGTATTGAAGAAAAAAAAAAAGTTGATCCGAGCTGCAGCACTAAAGTATGAATTCGTCCTATTAATTTCATGGAGTTATGGCTTACATTGTTAATATTGCTAAACAACCTAAATAATAAGTTCTCTATAATAGAGTTACATATTAAAATATGTCCTCTCATATATTTTTCAGAATAACTAAAATTGGTTTTACTACACCATACATTTTTAGAACTCATTTCCAAAAATTTTGCAAGTAGTATCAGTTCTTCAATTTACAATTTTAGAAAAAAATAATAAATCTAGTAGATCCTTATTGTCTGATTGATATACCAACATAAATGAGCTTGAGAAGACACTGTTAAAGTTTACATGTTCCAATTGCCTGGGCTCATATTCTAGACTTTGCTCATAGTAATTGCTTTCACAAACAATTAATCCTGGAAGAGTTCTTCATGTCTCTTTTTATCCCAGTCAATCGACTTAATTTATAACACATTCCCAGTTAAAAAGAAATCAGCAAACTGAAACCTAGCTTGTTTACTATAAAGCTGGTATATCGGTAATATTTTAAATAGTTTCAAGTACTATTTAATTATGGGAAATATAAGCAAAATAACCCGCTTAGAATTAATCAAGAAATATTACTTTATATGGACCTATACCATTTCTCAAAGAATAATTTTGCTTGCATTTTGTTATTGTATGTGCAAATTTGACATACACATACATATTAAAGCAATCACAAAATAAATTTTTATACTATTTAACACAATTCAGCAATTTATTCTTAATTAGGAATTTATTCTACATTATTTAAATAATTTCTTTTATAATGTACCATTATATTCACATGTATATATATTCACAGTTACTAGGAAGAAAATCCCAATAATATTATTGAGTTTTTGTACTGGAATCTATTTTTTTAATTTTTTTTAAGATTTTATTTATTTATGCATACGAGAGCTAGGATACAGGCCAGAGTCCAGGGAGGTGAGAGGATTCACCAGACAGAGCCAGGAACAGAACAGGTAGACTGACTGAAACACACTTCTGAGGGGAGCAGTGGGCAAGGCAGGAGAGGTCTGCTGTGCCATGTGGGTACCCTCCCTGGCAGGAGGCAGGGATCGAACTCGTGCTGCAGTGGCTGTGGTTTGCTTCATAGTGCGTTGCTTAACCCACTGTGCCACCAGGGAGGCCCTGTACTGGAATCTAAACTAATTCTTGTATTGGGAGGTATAATCAAGAAATTGAAAATTCAAAAATAAGTTATGGTCTAGCTATCATTTTGAAATTGAGTTTTTAACAGTAAAATAAAGAATGCTAATCTTCAAACAATTCTTTAATTCTGTTTAAAATATTATAAGTGGGGAAACAATTGCACCTGACCTATAAATACCTTTTTATGATTAAAATTTGGTTCTTTGGCATTACTGATCTGGGAATTTAGAATGTGTTTTACATATATTTCACTGTTATTTCTTTCCATAAATTTTTTATTGTAGTGTGTTGTTACTTAGACTATAGCTGTGAAACAAAATGTGCAAAATGCTTGTGTAACCAGAGTATTATGATTCCAATTTAGGGTATTAGATTATTAAGTTTGGATGGTCAATGCTGTTTTTTTTTTCTGGTTTATGAAAATACTGATATATTTGCAGTAACAAAAAGGGTGCCATAAAATTTAAATGACATTTTTGACATCAGTGAGTTTTACAAATCTCATCTACCCATCCATCAATACTACCTAAAATAAGTTTTATAACATTTCCATAATTCTTCCTTACTATTTCAAAGGGATATATGCGCATCTGTGTTCATTTCAGCACTTTTTATACTATATTCATGTTTACATGGAAACAACATAAGTGCCCAATAATAAAGGAGTGAATTAAGTAGATTTTGTATGTGTATAGGATTGAGTACTACTCAATTCTGAACAAAAGATCAGCTCTTGCTACTTGTGACATCATGGAGGGAAATGGAGGGTATTATGCTAACTGAAATAAATCAGAAGGAAAAAGGCAAATACCAGATGACTTCTCTTATGAGTGGGATATAGAGAAACAAAACAACCTATTGTACAAAACCAAATCAGTAGTAAACTTTAGAAATATAACTGTTTAATTGAGGCTACAAGAGGGAGGTGGTAAGGAGCAAAATGTGAAAGTCCTCCACACAGACTCTGTGGAGAACTATGGATTCCTTGATTGTTGATATGGTATATGGCAACATTCACCTGAAGGGGTGTTATTCTATGCCCTTGAATCATATATAACGTTGTAAATTAATATTATTGCCATAAAAAATCTCTAAATGTAAAAACCAGAAATATGAGATTTCTGTTAATAGAATTAACAGTATGACAATATATTTATAACATCGGGGAATTGGAGTAAAGCAGAGGTATTTTAGGTCACGGAAATCACTTTGTCTAAAACAAAAAACATCAAAATTTGTTTCATGAAAACTACAAAGTTCTACATCAAGGGACAAATAATGAGTTTTCAAAAATATGTTGCTATGTGAATTTCTAGAAAAATAAGCTGAGATTCATGGCCTCAGACCTATTAAAAAATGAAATAGCTAAACTGTTAAAACACAGGGGAGTAGTTAATGGAGTCAGGAGTTTAGAATACTTATGATCACTTTATTCTTAGAGAAATACCTCTTATAATATAAAGATATTAGTAGTTATAGATTTTCCTAGCTTTTTATGGAATAGTCAGGCTAACTTGCCAAAAAGACATTATAAATTGGCATAATCTGCCTTAGAAGTTTAAGGGGTGTGTGGGGGGAAGGGGTGGCTGTGTGTATGAAAAATGACTTTATCCTAGAAGGGCATTGCCACCAGAATGTTTTTTTCAGTGAATCTCTTTTAGTTCATGTATGAAACAAGCCCAAACTGATATTTTCTTTTACAATGATTTAGGCACATGACTTTAATTATCTGTTATATCTATTCTTGTTTTACAGACTTAGGAAAGTAGACCAAAGTTATTTTGAGAGATAAAATATGGAACTATTCATTGCTAGCTAACTTTTGAATATTAAGTAAAATAGTTAATATGTTGATGTGGTACCTAGAACATTTTTAAAAATAAGTGATTTTAGAAGAATCTTTCCGTGTTATTGTAAGCCACTCCCCAAGAAGGTTATTTTTTTACACGATAATTAAATACTAGGTTAGGTGATTGGAAAAGGTTTACATTTTTCTTGCTTGAGAAGCATTATTAGCAGTATGTTTATATTCTGTCCCCGCCCACATTTGGAAATAACACATATCATCAGAATGAAATGAAATAAAAATCTCCTCTGAAGCACTGCTTTTTGCCATGTCAATCTGTCATAAGATTTCTCAGATCTGTACCAAATTTTACATTGAAATTAGCTTAGGTCTCTTTTCCTTTCAGTGTACTGAAGTTCTCATTTAGATAATTACCATTCTGGAGGTTACAACCTACACAAGTGATAGCATTACTTACTCCTTCTTTACTAATTTAATATGAAATGTGGAAAAAGGGCATTTGATTTACCTACTCACTTTATATTAAGACATGTTTTGGGGGTAGTGAAATTTTTGGTAGGCTTCAAACACCCTGGCCTTTAATTTGTCAAACCTCATTCTTTAAGTAAATTAGCTAGGTTCTGACTGAATTAATTGAATTCTAGGAAGGCTTTGCAAATAGTTGTTCCTGTATTTTCTCACATTATTTCTGCAAGGTCCAAACGGGTAGAAAGCAATTAGATTTTAAATTACTCTGTTACCCCAGTAACACCTGTTCTCTGATCTCATAAAAATCTCTCCAGTTTCCCTCTACTAACCCTCTGCCTTCCCTTACTTTTTTTATTTGCCTGATATCATTTATACCTCTTAGTTGTCACTCTTGTGAATCTTCAGCTCTTCCTACAATTGACCTTAGGTGTCTCCCACGTGGTGTGATTCAGGCTTAGGTGGTGGTAATATTTAAGTCTTTTAGTTCTAGGCTCATGATTTGGTAAGTGCACTGAGACTCATCTCCTATATGTGAATTCCCAGTGATACATAATAAAAAAGTAATATATTAGAATATGAATTTTTCATTCCATCATGATAATTACCACTCATGATGCAGAAAGGCATGTGAGACGTTGGTGTCTTCATTCACTCCTTGTTTATCATGAATTTAGAAGAGAGGAGTGAGTTGAATGACTTGAATGTTGAATGTGTGGGGGTCAAAATCACATGATCACCATTTGAACAGGGACACAACTGTCCCACAGCCTATGCTGAAGTCCCCATGTTCCCAGGGGTCAGCGCTTAGGAGGTGAAGCCAAAGTTTAGCCTCTAACCCTCAGGTTTGGGTGCTGTAACTGCTAAATAACCTCTTTTCCTCTCTTGGGTTCATTCACCAGAGCACTTCTGATTGACACATATATTCTATAGATAGGATAACACATTGTCTATTTCCAAGTCAGCTCTTGCTGTTCTGAAAAGTCAATCTTTTAATCTCTCTGTTGGCATTTTATAATTTAACCATCAGGTGGCAACTTTATTTTTCAGATTTCCAAGTTCTTAGGGGGGTACAAAACAATTTAACCTGTTTAAACAATTTAAACCTGTTTAAATTGTAACTTCAGTGTGCATGAGCCATATAACTAGAGAGCCATAATGCTGAAATTTAAGTCTTGAGCTTGTTATTTATTTTAGAAATAAAATTGCATATTTAGAAGTACAATTTATGCTTTTACATTTAATGATTAGCAATGTGTTATAATAAATCATTTATCTGGGCCTCCCTGGTGGCGCAGTGGGTTAAGCAACGCACTAGGAAGCAAACCGCAGCCACTGCAGCACGAGTTCGATCCCTGCTGCCGGCCAGGGTGGGACCCACATGGCGGGTGGGACCCACATGGCGCAGCAGACCTCTCCTGCTGTGCCCGCTGCTCCCCTCAGCAGTGTACTTCAGTTGATCTGCCTGTTCTGCTTCCCCCTCTCTGTGGTGAATCCTCTCACCCCCACACCTCTGGCCTGTACCCCAGTGCTTGTATGCATAAATAAATAAAATCTTTAAAAAAATAATAAATCATTTATCTAATTAAATGCTTATCTGACCAAATGTGCAAAAGTTGGGTTGATTATAGCTGCCTTGCACATTTTATGATAATGCTATATAGGGAGAAATTCTGAATAATGCTCTAATCAATCAAATAGTTGATTTAAAAAATTATTCTTCATATTTAAATCACCTTAGACTGAAGCCATAGCTACAAAGTGCTAATCTTAATTTGTATGGGGCACAGCAGTAATAACATTAAAATGACATTCTTTAATAAACTAACCCAAATCTCCATTCCTACATGAGTGTTTCTCTTCAAAATAATTGTACATGGAGGTTCATTATATTTTTCCATTCTATATTTCAATACCACAGTGGTTCAAATGGTATTTTTAACTCCTTTCAGAACTTTTAAAGTCATAGGATAAAAATGGGCATCATCTTTTCATATCTCTGTTATCTTCTATCCCCAAACTGTTTACCCAGCCTCATCTTTATCTAGTTTACAAGTCTTAATGCTAACAAATGTTTTACTATAAAAAAAAAAAATATCTATAAAGCCAAAGTAATGACAGACCCAAGGGGACAGAGGAAGAGTGAGAACAAAATGGGGAGGAAGCACAATGTACTATGGTGATAGAGAATGAGTGCTTTGGTGGTGGGTGGGGTGTGGTGATGGTGGGTGGGGTGGTCATGACACCTAAAGGGAGAAATCCTATACCTCTAAAACACAAACAACTATGAAAACCAACATTTCCTAAAAAAAAGAAAAAAAAAAAGCACAGTAGTGTGTAAAAAATACTTTGATGTGTTTGAAGTTATAATGAAAATGAAAACTTGTATTTTGAAAAGATTTATTTATTTTATTTATTTATGCCTACAAGAACTAGGGTGTAGGTTAAAGGTATGGGGCAGGGGGTGAGAGGATTCACCAGAGACACAGTGGAGAGCAGAACAAGCAGATCTATTGACATACACTGCTAGGGGATGCAATGGGTGAGATAGGAGAGATCTGCTGTGCCATAGGTGGGCAACTCCTTGGCCCAGGATCAAACTCAAGCCACAGCAGCGATAGCATCATAGCTTTGAGATTTAAGCCCTATGCCACCAAGGAGATCCCAAAAGGAAGTTTTAAGTAAAATTTAAAAGTCATCTATGACCTCAAATGACCAAAAATTACCATTATTTAGGTTCTTGTGTATATGATAGCAAAAAGAAATATATGAAAGCAATTTTGAGTAGGAACTTCTTGCTTTTTGAGAGCTATTTGCATTACCTTCTCACAACAACTTACTGTAGATATTCACATCTATGGACACCAGTTTTCTCTGATCTTATAATCAGAGAGGAGACTATGCACTAAATAGTTACAGAAGACAAAGTGTATTCCCCAGAATAAATGGTCTTAATATCTAATGCATCAAATGAAACTGGCCTCTAGCCACCTAAGTTATGAGGAGGTTCCAGGGATACTAGTGCTAACTATTGCTTGTGCAGAATCGTTTTGGGCTACATGGAGGGATCCTGTTCATCCAAGTTTTCTCTATGAATCCTGCTTCCTTGTGGCTACCACCATTGATACAGTAGCCCTGGACACAGAGAAATGGGTGAGTACTCTGTCACTGCCCCTAGTGATTGGCTCTGCATGTCTATTTTAGTTACAGGACAATAAGAACATGTTGGAGTCCTGGAGTAGGGGACAGGTGGTGCTGCAAGTAAAAGTGGAAACAGACAACAGATGATTGCTTTCTCAAGGCCTCAGAAACCAAGTAAATGATATTGAATAATCAACCCCCAAAACAATAATAAATTCCAGAGTCATCATAAAATAAACATTAGTAGAAACCGAATATGATTGATTGGATCTAAGATGTTATGGCAGATGAGGCAATAGCACTGTATTTATCATTGGTAGGTAGAATCATTGTTCCTTAAAGATGTTAAGGCCATGGGCCTCCCTGGTGCAGTGGGTTAAGCAATGCAGTATGAAGCAAACCACAGCCACTGACCAGGGAGGGGACCCATATGGCACAGCAGACCTCTCCTGCTGTGCCCGCTGCTCCCCTCAGCAGTGTGTTTCAGTCGATCTGCCTGTTCTGCTCCCTGCTCTGTCTCTGGTGAATCCTCTCACTGCCCTGGATTCTGGCCTGTACCCCAGTTCTTGTATGTATAAATAAATAAATCTTTAATAAAAAAAAAAGAGAGAGATGTTAAGGTCATAATCCCTGGACCTGTGAAAAATAAACTTTGCAGATGGAAGTTAAAGATCTTGAGGTGGGCATCCTTAATTGCTCAGTAGAACCCAGGTCATTATGAGGCATGTTAAGGTAGAGAGAGGCAGGGGATTCTGAAAAGGATATACGATCATGATTGTTCAAAAGACTCACAGCTTCAGCCGGTCAATGCTGACTTTGAAGGTGGAAGGGAATCACAGGAGTCAAGGAATACGGGCTGCTTCTAGCAGCTGGAAAATGCCAGATAAGATTTTCCCTTAGAATTTCCAGAAAGAATATGTATAGTCCTTCTGACAAGTTGATCATAGTTTAGTAAGATCCATTTATATTTCTGTCTCCAGATTGTAAGCAAATAAATTTATGTTGTCATCAGACATTAAATTTGCGTTAATTTATCACAATAACAGGAGAATAAAACACTGATATAAGAGCACTTCTCCCTTTTACATAACCCCAGTGATTCCTGCCTTATCACCATTCTGGACTTTGTCATCCTGAATCCTGGGACTACTATTATTTTCAAATTATTTTTCTATATGGTTGGCTGAGATTTTAAAAAATTCATGGTATGCATTAATCTAAATTAAAAACTAAAATAGAAAGCTATGTGTTTAAACATATATTTATTAATTCATTTAAAAGACCGTATAGTGATAGTGAACTAAATTGCAGTTTTTCCCCAAGAGTTAGTTCCTTTTCCATTAATTTTAAGTTGTACTTTCCAACACATCTGTAACTATATTAAAAATTATCCTTAAAAGTTGTCCAGATAATTTATCAGAACTAAAATACTGTTATGCTTAATATTATTAGAGATTAATGGACCATCTACTCAGATTTGGAAGCGTTATTTTTCATTCAGAGATCTCTATATCGAGAGTATCATTTTAAAAGAATTTGATAGGTGATTTTTAATGCAGCAGTAAAATAATATGAGGCAAATATGAACGTAGAGGTAATACAATGTTATAAAAAATGTCATAAGAAAATATAAGTGTGAAGCTGTAACTATTATAAAAATATTAAAGGGAATTCTACACTAAATTATATCTTGATTATATTTCAGTCATATGTATTTCAGGTATAACATGTAATGATCAAAAATTATAAAATTAATTTTATTTTTAAAAATGCCTTTCTATATGGTAGTTATTGATTGGCTAGACATTAAAAAAAAAAACTTCAGTTGAGTTACTAATGATTAGAGGCATGCTTCTTGTTTCTCAATTATTGTCATCATGGAAAGAAGAGTAAGGAGACTCCAGTAGGACTTCCTCCCCAGTGCCACTGTATGCTCTTCTTATTCAAAGATTGTTATCTGCCTTACCTGCCTCCTCATGTCAAATGGAAAAGTAGACTAAGATTTGACTTTCATTATATACCTTATTTTTGTAGTTGATATTATTACATATTGATTACATATTGATATCACAAGTGATTCACCTACAAGTTCCTTATTACACAAGTAATTATTATGTACCTACCCAGAGTTCTGAGGTTTCACAGGGAAACAAAAAACATTTGAGATAAGAAAATAGTAGCTAGTGAATAGATGACTATTGAAATTAGTTTGCATTTCAGTAAAATCTAGTTAACATGAAAAACTGAACTAGTATATTGTTGATAACTGCCAAACACAGAAAATAGTGAAAATATAAATAAATATAATGCTAAACCATGGCAGAAGTACTTCAAATGAAAATGATATGAACAGAAGGAATGAAGAGAATCCCTTGGGATAACCAATGGTTACCTGTAAAGTGTAACTTTATAGTTGTACTTTGATGTATCACTGAAGTGAAATATATATATTTATATAATGTAATTTTTTTAGATAAATACCCCTCAGATTTCTCCCTCTCTAATCAGTTCTTTTTTAAAAAATCAATTTATAAGTAAATACAATACTTTACTTTCATAGTCTTTAGTTCAAGAAGTCCCAATCAGACATGTATTTTACTATAATATTAAGATTCTTTTGGTGCTATTTAAGTAGCTTCATTTAAAATCCTTTTATTCTGGAATTAATTATGCTTTGATAAGAGCCTCTTGTAAATACATCTCATTTTACAAATGTGAAAGTCATAGTCTTAGAGAGTTTATGTTACTTACCCAAAAGTATGTTTTAAATAAGTCATAAGAGCTTAAGTTTTTTCCCACAACCTGCATTCTTGCCAGTACCCATATAGGTTGGGAGATACCATACTGGTTGGTTTACATGAACTTTCTTTTTGATCAGTTAAAGGAACTGTTACGTTTGGTTAGCCAGTGAGTTACCAGTGCCATGATTGTCAAATAGGTAATTTACTACTACTTCTGATTCTACTTCCTGAAAGAAGTACTCTATCAAAAGTTGATTTGATGTAGACCAGTTAGTCTTTTTTCTATATGTTTATGCATACTGATTTCACATAGCCACCTACACCTTCATGTAGAGCATCTACCCAGCTCTATGATACCAGGTGAAGGAGTGACCTTAGATTTACTCCTACCATTCACATGCCTTGATTTTATAAATTTCACCGAGTTGTTGAATATTTTGATTGGAAGAAATGTTAAAGAGCATTTTAGTTCAAAACCAATACTCATTTTGTATATGAGCAATTCTACATTTAAAATTCTTAAGTGTTATATGTAACCGAGTCTTTAATATGGAACAAATAGCATATAATTTACTCCTAACTATACCTCTATTAAGTATTATCTCTATTTGACAGATGAGAAAAATAAGCACTCCGGTGACTTTCCCAGGGTCACCCATCTCATTATTAGCAAACAGGATATGAGCTTCAACAGAATTTTAGAACTGAAAACCTACTTCATTGATTGCCTACAAAATATATTTCCTACAGACATGAAAACAGCACTTGGATTGCTCAGTTTCACATAGTTGATTAACAACCTACCTAGGGCCAGAACAGTGTTTATAAACAAAGATCCTAAAATAATGCCAAAGACTGAGACATATTTTGGATTAGATAGTATAAGAAAATAAGAATGATACTGCAAATTTATTGTCTCAAAAATCCTGAGAAGGGTCAAAATAGAAAAAAAAGTCAGACACCATTAATAAGAATGGACAGTTCCCCAAAACCATCTGTCCTTGCTTATTTATATACATCTTTTCATTACTGCAAAGAGCTTGCTTAAAGGTAAAATGTAGGAGAATGTTCTACCTGAAAAAGGCTATTGCTGTGTTGTCCAACACAGTAATGTAAGTTCATACAAAGTTATTCATTATTTGAAATGGGACTAGTTCAAATTGATACTTTATACAAATGTTGAATACATCTTGAATTTTAAAGACTTATAGGAAAAGATAAAATGTCACTAATTATTGTGTTGTTTGCATATTTAAATGACAGCTTTAGTAAAATTAATTTTATCTATCTTTCTGCTTTTTAATGTGACTACCAGAAAATTTAAAATTGCATATGTAGCTTGCTTTATAGTTCTTTAGAATGTGAGATAACAGGGTGAATATTCAAATCAGAAACAGAATATTTGCCCATTTTTTTTTAAGATTTATTTATTTATGCATACAAGAGCGGGGGTACAGGCCAGAGTCATGGGAGGTGAGAGGATTCACCAGACAGAGCGGGGAGCAGAACAGGCAGACTGACTGATACACACTGCTGAGGGGAGCAGTGGGCCAGGCAGGAGAGGTCTGCTGCACCATGTGGGTCCCCTCCCTGGCCGGCTGTTGTAGCTGCGGTTTGCTTCATAGTGCATTGCTTAACCCACTGCGCCACTAGGGAGGCCCATATATTTGCCCATTTTTGTTTTTAAGTTTAGAGGATACATATTGAATAGCATGGCTGCCTTTCAAAGAAAATTCTGACTTACTATAAAAAGCTAGGTAGTAGCATACCATCATTTTAGAAATATTATTATTTTTTTAATTTCAAGACTAGTTTTATCAATCTCTTATTAAATAAATGTTTAGCCTGTTGTTAAGTATGTACAAGCTTGAGCAGTTATTATTGTTATCTACATATGACTTTTCAAATTTCTTTAGCAGATGCAAAAAATACATAGGGTTTCATTTATCTCTATGGGACATCCATTTAACCTGATTACTAGGTGTATCAAGGAATACTCAATTTCAGTAATAAGTAGAAATTAAAATTTGATGCTATAGCCTGCCTTTCAATCAGGCAATAATTAAAAAGTTTAGTAATATCTAATGTTATTTTGGTTATGGATTATTGAGGAGCTTGTAAATTGGTTTAAATTTTATGGTAAGAAAATTGACAATAGGTGAAAAAGTTTAAAGAATTCACTATAATAATTGAGGCATAATATTGAGAAGGAATTAACCAATAATCATTGAACACATAATATTGAGATATAAGTACTGTTAAAGAAAAGAAAAAAGAACAAGAGTCATACCAATCAAATCTGGGTAATAACCAGAAAAGGAAGTTGTTGATGGTCTGTGACTAGGCATGTCTGGGTGCCCAGGATGTGGAGACGTACTGATAGATATGCACACAACTGAGGAGTCCACACGTTAAGCCACCTCCAGTATAGACAGTTAACCCATCCCTGCGTAACAAACTTTACACAAATCAAAGTTGCACTTACTGAAAATCTCATTTGCATAGAGAAGGGCTTGCCACACCCCCTCTGTCTATATAAGTACACTCCCTTCATAGAACCTGGAATATTCAGCCCAACTACTCCTTGAATCTGAGCCTCTGGACTGCAGTGCTGAATTTGAAAATGTTTACTGAGATACTTCTCTAGTACTCAAGCTGCAAAGCAAGAGTTGTGACAATACCGCTAAGAGGAGAGCTAAAACACTGGAGTTGTAAACTGGTTCCTGTAACTCAACCAGATTTCAGTATAGTATATCCTAAATTGATTATAACTTTTGGACAAGAACACAAATCCTAGACCTAGACTTCCTGTTAGACACCAGGTCTTCTGAGTATTTTCTGTGTGATATAAAATTTTTACTTATTCTTAAATAAATTGAAGCAAGAAAACTATTTACCACATAAAGTTGCTTTGAGTAAAAACTAATAATGTTAAGTTATGGGGACAGTACCTAATGCATAAATTACAATCATTTTTAAGTTAATCAAACATATTTCCTAAGGTATATGTACATATAAAATTGGATAAATATCATAGTAATATAAAAATTGGTATATTCATATATTTTGGTGTATATAAAATTGGTGTGTCCACCAATTTTAAGAGATTGCTATATCCAATCTTAAGAGATCATCCAATTTTAAGAGATGGTATATATTGGTATACTATGAAAAAACAGGCATTAAAATGACGTTAATCTGTATTTACTGATGTATATAATTGACTTATCTGATTGAGATGTCTGTGGAGAAAAGCAAGCTATTTAACAGTGTAGTGTAGTAGCATTTTATTTTATGTATCTGCATGGGAAAATGACCAGAAGCATGTTGTGGAACAAAAGATATTACCCTGCATACATCTAGGTTCTTCTAGGCTAGCAAATAATCAAGCAAGCATTAGACTGGCAAGAGAAAAAGTCAAAAGAAGTTTCATAGTAACATGTATACCTCCTGTATAAACAGGAGATGCTCAGCATGAGTGTAACTTGCCAGAGTGGCTTCAGATATAAACTATTTATATCTTAAATGATGTAGCTAACTGAGAGGTTGGGGGAGAAAGGGATGGGAACTGGAGAGTCTTCTGGGTAACTCAAAGGAGAGGTATACAGATTAAGATCCAAGATCCGCTCCTCCATGAAAAGAGATAAGGAGATTATTATCGTGGGAGAGAGCGCTCTCTTTAAGGAGAGAGCTTCTCCTTTATACATGTACATATATTTCACAAAAGTTTGACCTCTACATCGCCTTCAGAACCCCTCTTATAACACCTATAAAATAAACCTTTGTCTAAAGACATTTTTAGAGTGGCAGACTTTTGCGCCCCTACACTGTGAACATGATTCCTGTGAAAATGGAATTTTGCTTTATAAAATTTTTCTTGTCTTTATTCAACAAGATCTGTCATTATGCTTGTCACCAAATTATATGTAACAACATAAGTCAAAAATACTCTTTTCTTCTGTAGTGAATTGTGCACTTTGAATCAGCAGATGTTTAAGTGTATTACTACTTTTAGTTTTCTTTTAACAGAAGAGGATTAGGTCGTTGGTCTGCTTACTAGATGAATTCATTACAATCCACCCTACCTAGGGGCTGTAGGAGAAAGAAACTAGTTGCTATAGGTGCAGCAGGACCAAGGGACACAGGTGGATGGGCTGCAGGTAATTAGACTATTCTAAACCATGAATTTTCCACAGCACAAAGCTGCAGAAATACCCAGTGCACTGTAGCCTTGAGACATGTGCTTGCATAAACAAGCTGGTATTCTTTATAAATAACAGTAGTAGAAGTATTCCTAAAATTAGCAATTGTAGTTAACAAGAATATTATTCAGCTCTCAAGAAGGCTTCGTATCACATAATACAGACAGGAGGAAAAGGAGCTATATTGTAAATGAAATTTTAAGCTATAATGTTTAAGAATGAGAATTAGGATCTGGAACTGGGTCATATAAATATGAATCATATTTTTATTTGCTAAATGATGGAATAAATTATTTTAACTTTCATAATCTAAGAGTAATGAAATATGATTTTTAAAATAAATATGAAAGATATTTCAAGTTTAACATTACAAAAAAGTAGCTAGAAATGAGGAAATCAGATGAGAGATTTTAGATTTTAGAATATGGAAGTTTGATAAAAATACATAATTATTTTTAGAATACTAGGAAAAGTGGAAGGAAGAAAGCAGACAGTGTCAGTGCCTCACCCAAATGCCTCAACATTAGCATTTTGGAGAGTTCAGGATGTTGTCCCTATAGTCATCAGTTTCTGTGCCCAAATTTTTCTGGAACACTGGTATGGAAATGACAGGAAATTAACATCCCTATGACTCAGTCCTCAGGCAATGACTTCAGGATACTTGGTGTATAATTACCCTGGCCTCCATGCTCCAAGTAACATTAGTCTCTGAAGTGTTTTCCATAGTTTTATCCTGTAGAGTTCAGCCCAAGTCACCTTTCTAGTAACACAGTAATCACTCTTAACTGACTGCCTTTCTTCCATGAATTTCTTTTCCTAAGCCCCCTTACTACTGCCTTACTACTTCATCCTGGTCTTGAACCTAGTAATGTTACAGGACAGCCCCGGTGGGAAATGGGTAAGCTAGGTGTGAGTTCTCACAGGCACACTTAGTAGCTTGTGACAGGACCCAAAAGTGAACACTCAGAAAAATTTACAAGAGGGTTTTATTTACAAGGGGAATGGGAAGAAGGAGAACAGAGTAGGGGTGGGGAGGAGGAGGAGCGCGGATTGAGAAGGAGGGAAGGGGGAGGGGGATGGAGGGAGAGAGAAGAAGGTAGTAGGGGGAGAAAGAGAGAAAGGGGATAGGGGGAGATTGGTTGGCTCGTCAGAATAGTCAGAGCTGAGACCAGTGTGCCAGTGGAGGGCCAGAGTTTACTTCTTACTCCATCAGCATCAGTATTTCTATTTGGGGACCAGAATGAGATAACGGCATAGCAGTTGGAGATGATGTGGGTCTTTACATCATTCATTCAGAATGGTAGTGTCTGCCCTCCAGGTTTCTTAAATATAGATTTGAGTGGTCATGAAACATGAATATTTTTATAAGGAAAAAATAACTCAAGTAAGTAGATAATTGGCTTCTTTCTACATCTAAAAATGGTAGCATTGCAAGGACTAAAACTAGTGAGACACATCTTTACTTTTAAGAAAACTATAGTTCAATATTGGGAGAGAAAGTAAATGCTGTCCCATATGGTCATAAAATGAAGTGGTACACTATATTAAATCAAATTATTGTTCCTATTTGATCTTAGACTTTAATGTGACTAGAATTTTTCTCAAAAATTAGTCTTAAGCCATCCCTCTGTTTAGAGGGTGGATTGTATCTGAGTTTATCGGGTGAAAAACAAAATATACTTATATATATTTAGGTAGAGAAAAACCATAAGAAGTCACTTGCATTTATTTTTAATTACTGTAATTAATGATATGGTCACATGCATTATGATAAAATTAAAGGAAGATGTTACTAGAAATGTCAATTAGGTATTCTCAAACAAAGCCTAACATTTGTTTTCTCTTATACATATTCAGTTCTTGTCCTCTGCTTGTGATACAAGATCTGTAAATTATTTAGAGCAGTGTGAGATGACTAAGTTTTCCAGTAAGAGAACAGATAAAAATAGAGCTTTCTATTTGATGAGATCTGAATATATTCACAGTTTTAGTGTTTTTCTTCCATTCATGTAATTAATGCTACTTGGTAGAACTGTGGACAGGACACTTTATGCTACAATCTCTTTCTTAGACTTGTCTGTCCGCCCCTCTACCTCTCAATGAAGGAGTCAAGGCTCACCTCTGAAACTTAGGCTCCAGAACTATGATTTAGAAACCTTAAGATATTATACTAATTTTTCCATGTATCTTTGTTAGCACTTTCTCTTTATTAAAGGTGGAAAACAAACTGAAATGTGTCTGGCTCTAAACACGGCTCCATACAGGTGTTTAAATAATGCGCTCAGGACTCACTCATGCCATCCCTCAGTTTTCTGTTGGTTCCATTCTCAGACAGGCTTTCCTTGTACAGAAAAATAATGGTGATCAGTGACTCTAGACATGCCAGTTGTTAGTCTCAGATGTAACAGAAGGTGGATGAGGTTTTACTCTGAAGGGCTTCACCAAAGTCCTGCAATAAGTATCACTGGCTCTGATGTCCTGGTTGTTTCATCACATCATTCATGAGTTACCCTAATATCCACTTAAATCTTGGAAACTGGTTATTGGGGAATTTCCCAAGGAGTATCAGAGAGCTATTACTAGAAGTAAATGAATGAAAGTCAAGTGAGCAAAAAACAAAAATGGCCACTATGCTCATCTACTTAAATAAAATACTCATACAAATGCCATGATTAGCAAAATTGTCAGTAAGGTCAGTGGTTCAAAGTCACAGATCAGGAAGGAATTTGTCAACTATGGCCCCAGGACCAATGACCTCTCCCCCATCTGTTTCTGTAAATAAAGTTTTATTGGAACACAGCCAAGCTCATTTCCATACTCTGACTGCTTTTGCATCATGAAAACAGTTGAATAATATCAATGGAGACAGTATAATTCTCAAACTTAAATAATATTATTTGCCAGGCCTTTTACAGAAAAAAAAATGTAGTGACTCCTAAAATAGAGATCTTAAGAGAAAAATAATAGAATTAAGTGATTATACTTCATAGAGCAAATAAAATTTGTACAAGCATCAGTTTTTAAAACAACAAAATAAACATTGTTTTGAACATGTTCTGGTAGGTAATTTCTTGGATCATCTGCTTCAGTAGTTTAAGAAACATTGCTGTGGTTGCATCAGAATCTGCTGAGTGAGATTCTGCTCTCACATACCTTTTAGGTTATTCAGTCAGTGTCTATTTTTAGAGGTTTTGAACCAGGCTTTACTGACTTGAAATTTATCTTTTCTTTGTACTTGCACTTTGATTGCATTTCATATTTTGAAAGGTTGGCAAGATGCTTGGGTAAGTTTGTATATAAAAAAATATCTGTCTATCTATAAAGAATTAATGTGATACATAGATACTTTTTTCTGAGCATCTATTCATCTGTCCATATGAATTTAAAATGTAACAAAAATCTATTATCTCTGTACCTCCCTGAGTCCTACTTAATTAGAGAACAGTATAAAATGTATGATCTCTTCTTTGTAAGTGGCTCATTTATAGAAGATACTTGTTATGTAATATCTCAAAATTAGCATTTGGAAACATTATAATAGAACCTTTTCTATGCTTTAATTCAGTTCTTAAACAAGGTGAACCTAAGAAAAGCTTTTAAATGGGAAAGTTGCTGACATATTGGCATCTTATTTTTTTAATTGCTATTTATTTTCTTCCCATTAAAAACTACCATAAAATAATGGATATTTTGAAAATAATATTTGATAATCCCCATCCTTTCTGTAGGAGGTGAATTCCTTGGCACTCACCTTGGCAGAATGTTTCAGACTTCTTTAATCATAGAATTCGATCTCTCTATGGCAAGAGAATTAGTGGCTTGCATTACCCAATAATATAATTACAGAAAAATTTAAGTGGTTAGGTATTTCCTCTGTGGTGAAATGGGAGATGCAACCAAATGGATTTATTCTGCAGAGCCTCTAGAATTTTATCTGTGTGAGCCAAGAAAATGAGCCTCAAGAAAAGATGAGACAATAACAACTTGATGTTTCCAATGTTCATTTGAAAATACATAATCTCCTTAACATACTATGTAAACAATTTCAAGAGTTTTGGAATGATACCAGCAGTTCACTTTAAATGCAAGTGACTGATTGGTTGAAAATGATATTATAATTTTGAATCAAATATTTAAATGAAGAGCCCTAGAACTTGACACAATAATGATTATTAGCTAAAGCATCTCTTTTTAATAGAAATGTAATAAGAACCACATTTGTAATTTAAAATTTCCCAATAGTTTTATATATATATATACACATACACATACATACACATGCACACACACATATATAAAGAGCTTAAATTCATTTCAATGATATATTTTAATGGCAACTGTAATTGATAACCCTATATTATTGAAAGTTGCTAGGAGTAGAACTTAAATATCCTCATTAAAACAAAAAGATAAATATATGAGATGTAAGTATTAACTTTATAGTGAGGATCCTTTCAAATATATATACCTATATCTGTATTATATGTATATGTATACTATAATATGTATACCTATATATGTATAGATATACACCTATATCTGTGTATATATATATAAATATAGGCATATGTATATCTGTATATGTATAGGTATATGTATATCTTTATATGTATAGGTATATGTATACCTATATCTGTAAATTGTATACCTTAAATACCTTATAATTTTATTTGCCAACTGAACCTTAAAGCTGAGCATATAAAGAACCTCTTTGATTTAATGCAGTATGTCAAAAGTTCTAGTTCAAAATGTAACTGCATTTTAGTATATATTATGGTCTGTTTTATTCTAAGTATTTGTAATCTGGTGTCCATTTTACATTAATGGTATATCTAAATGTAGATGTTAAATTTTCATTCCTTTCCCTTTGTTTTTTTTTTTAGCTTTCATGAGACTTACATTTGGAAAAGGAGAATCACATATTCATGTTGTTGCTAACATATTTTAAATACCCAAACACTAAAATGCATTTGGCTTTTATACATATTTTAATTAATACAATTTTTTAAATTGTTCTTCAGTCTTATTATCCATGAATCCTTATATGGCTACTGGCCTCCATGGACAGTGTAGGCTTAGGATATTGCTTAGTTTTACAGGTCAAGGATTTTAAATATTTGCAGTTGATTTGCTTATAATAACAAAGCATGTCCAGTGTGCCAATTGTAACAAATTTTAAATGAACGTCCACACCAAAAAATGACTCACACATGTTTTCTGGGCATTTGGGTTTTTCCTAACTAGATTTATACTAGGTCACCTTGTTTCCAAGTAGTAGCTGTTTCTCCACAGTTGCATTTGTGATGTCTCTAACACCACAAATAGCAGTGCTCAGAGATAAATGGGCTACATGTTTTATAGTTGACATATAAGATTGAATTGGTTAAAGGTGCAGAGCCTAATGATTCATATATTTTTGGGAAATGATTATCACAATTATTCTATTATGATTCATCACTATACAGTTGCATTTTTTTTTCTTGTTATGAGAAATTTTAAGATTTGCCCTCTGAGCAAGTTGCAAATACACAATATGACATTGTTACTGTAAATGCCTGCTGTTTATTACATCTTTAGAACTTACAACTGGAACTTTCTATCTTTTGACATTCTTACCCCATATATTTTATTAATTCATTTATTGGAAAAACAATTCTCTGAAATGCATTATTCTCTTTTACCAAATACTAAAGACATAATCCTTTCATACAGAATGATGTGACATTTCACTCTGAAACTTCCTGAGCCTTGGCTGCAGAGTGATCTTCAGTAACTGGCAGGACATCCTGGGTCTTTAGAATCAACGTGAGAAAATTGCACTTAGGAGAAAAGTCCCTAAATCTTTTCTAGTTCTATTCCAAGTCAGATGATCCTATTAATGAATATGAATTAATGTGAAACTGAGAGAGCAATCTTAATTCTACTTCTGGGGATATATTAACATTATTATGAAATATACTTCAATGGCTATTTGGTTTATATTGACTTTCTGAAGTTCTGTAGTAGGAAAATGTTTCTATGAAACTAATACATCACTTGTTAATTTCTACAGTTTTAAAAAAATAAAGTAAATCCAAGTTTATTTTCTCTACCTTAAAATAGATAAACTAGACAAATTTATTTATCCTCTTAAGGAAAAAAAATCAATCCATTAAGCAATATTACAGGAATGTCAAGAAACTACTTTTATTTCAGGTTAAGAGGATTTAAAGACATTTATACAACAGTTCAGGAACATAGAAAGGAAAAGAAGTATACCAAGCACATTGTTTTGTTTTTTTTCCTCTCATTTTTAAATGCACTGAGAACCCAGCTAGTTTTAATAAAGGAAAAACAAGCAACTTCCAGGTATGAATTTTGTCAGATGAGAGTTCTGTACTTTAAAAAAACAAAAACTGTAGACAAAGAAGGTGCACATCTCAAATTTTATTTATTTATTTATTTATTTTTTAAAGATTTATTTATTTATGCATACAGGCACTGGGGTACAGGCCAGAGGTGTGGTGGGGTGAGAGGATTCACCACAGAGAGCTGGGTGCAGAACACGCAGATCAACCGAACTAAGTACACTGCTGAGGGGAGCAGTGGGCACAGCAGGAGAGGTCTGCCCTGCCATGTGGGTCCCCGCCCTGGCCGGCAGCAGGGATCGAACTACTGTTGCAGTGCCTGCGGTTTGCTTCACAGTGCGTTGCTTAACCTACTGCGCCACCAGGGAGGGCCCACATCTCAAATTTAAAAATGGTCCAAATTTAAATAAATTCTAAGTACTACAACATTCAATTTCTCTAAAGAAAATAGTGGGCAGGCAAATAATTTGTTTTTTCTTTGAATTTTAATCATTGAAAATTTCATGATATAGATTTACCATTGACTCTGAGTCTTGAAAATGTGAAAAAATATGATTAGAGATCATAACAATTTTAAACGATATATGAGAAAGTGGGAAGGAACTCAGAAAGAGAATTAAGAAAGGAATTGCAGTCCTCATTTGACTATCAGAACCTTGCTTTAGAATAGTAAAGCCCTTTGAATAGAAAAGAACATAAAAAGAACTTATGACTACTTAGCAGCTAAGAAGTTAATGGCAATACTCTTGTTATAAAGACTACTATCAACATTTGAAAGAAAACTTGGTATCAGTTGTATGGAGTGGTGATTTCTTTCTTTTCAGCTCTACAGGTTTGAAAGATGCTGAAATAAGTATGAAACTGAAATATGAGGAATAACGTTCTGAAAAATAACATGATTCTAAATCTGTATTTGCATTAAAAACTGAAATGTAATAATGAATGATCACGAGAAGGATAGATAATTAATCATACAAAGATTGACTTGCTATTCTATGCTCAAAGAATAGATGAAAGAAATGCTTATTTAGTTCCAGAAAACTGAGTAATGGTAGTCCATAAATTTTACTGATAAAATTTCTTTCAACAGAAATACATCAATTCACCTCACAGAGCCAAAAGTAGGTACATAGTGATTTTTAAACCTCCTTTTCTAAAAATGGAGAGAAAAAACAGTTATTTTCATTAAATATTCAAGGATGGCACAGGAAAAAGAACATGCTTGGATAATACATTTATTGTGTATGGGGATCCTAGGAAGAAATACTGTGTTAAAATAAAACATTGTCATTAAATTCCTTGTTAAGATAGAGGAACAACTAGATGCATAGAAGGGATATTTTATACTTAATTAGTTGTCTTTTCCATGTAATTTTACTGTTTGCCAGTGGCAAAAAGAAAGACATTTTCAAATCTTCTTCATCCATTAAGAAGTTAAAAGCATTTGGATAATAATTGAAATGGTCTGGGTTTTTCTGGTTGACCCTCTTTTAGATTTTATTACTTTGCTCTGGTCATCAAATAATCTTTAGGGTCTAGTATTAAAAGGATTTGAGCTGATGGTATGAGACTTCTGACCTATCAAACATAATAGTGGAAACTGTTAAAACTTATTTTGAAAATCCATGTGTACAAAAGTGAACAAAACTGTACAGAATTATTAGGGAAAATTGTCTTTTTTGTTAACCTGAAAAAATGTTTGATTTCCTTTTTTTTTTTTTTTTTTTTTTTTTTGTGGGGATTGGNTACAGAATTATTAGGGAAAATTGTCTTTTTTGTTAACCTGAAAAAATGTTTGATTTCCTTTTTTTTTTTTTTTTTTTTTTTTTGGTGAGACTTGGTTCTATTTTGATTGCTGGTATAATCAAGTTATGTTATATATAAAAATAAATAATAGTGCCCTTGTGAAATCCCATATGTAATAATAAATATCTGCTAATTCAAAGGATCAGGCTCTGTACTAGTAACTTTAAATGTGCCAACTTTGTTAAATCTCAAATTATCAAATAAGAAAGGGATCATTATCCTTAGTTTAGATATATAACTGAGATACTGTCTGACTGAAATTTTACAAGGTACCAGAGCTTTTAAGTGGCATATCTGCTTAATTCCAGAACCAGTGATCTGAACTATGTTTTATTATTAATATAAAAGTTTTATTTACATTTATGAGGACCATTAAATTATCACTTTAGTAAAATGTATTATTCATAATCTTCTGTTGAATCAGAACTACATTTTCTTTCTTTCTTCATAGGTAGTGACTACCTATGATGTGATGTCTGAAATACAAAATACATGGAAATAGCGGCAAATCAACAAAAAATCTTTCAATGCTTTAGAATGTAATAGTTCTATAGATAAAATAAGCAACCGTTATTAAAGATGTTTTTATTCTTCCTTACTAAAATGCTCTCCTTTTAGAATTTGTATTTCTTCTATACTCACCTAAATTGAAATCATTATTTTGAAAAAAATGAGAGCAAAATGGAATTCATTCAAAAAGTATATTTTATCGGAGTTGGTTTAAAAAAAAACAACAACTTTAGGATAGCCACTATTCATTATCTTTTTAAAATTCTTGGTTGTATCTTTTGTCCTCAGAGTTATAAGTCATTCAGATTGCTTAGGACTTATTCAGGTACACTTTATGGAGCATCTAGGTCAATGCTACAGTTAAGATAATGACATGCATATGAGACATTAACATGTATTGTTTTTCTAAAAGTAGTTATTAAAAGCAAAAGATATAATGTCACAAAAAGAAAAAAATGTAATAATTTAAAACACAGTTTATCTAATGGAATGCATTCAAAAAAAGAAGATAGTAAAATGTCCTTATGCAGACTTCTTAAGGTTTGAGCCATTAGATAGGCAGAGGAAGACATCCTGTCAAGAGGAATATTAAATATAAAACAAAACAACTGATAGAGTGTCTGAGATGTTAAAGGATATGCCTATACTTTGGTATGTCCCCTGAATAAAAATTAATTCTAATGCAGACAACAATCAATATAATCTTTAGAGTGTTTAATATGTGTCAGGTGTCATTCTTTAAATGAGAGACACAAATACGCACAATATTCATCACAATAGTCCTACAAAGTTGAGGCTATCATTGCATTATCTCTATTATATAAAGAGTGATTTAAAACAGAGAAGTTAATTAAATTTCCCAAAGGTCATATAGGTAAAGAATGGCAGAGTGGAATTTGGGTCCAACCAACAGGACTCAAGAATCTTTACCTTTAACCATGATGTCTCTTATACTGTGCGGGAAGGTCAGTGGATCTTCCTCAATCATTGTAACTTTTTTCCTACTTACTTTACCTACTGCGCCTAACACAATTTTGGGTGCCTATAAGAGTAAGGAAGAAAAAGGAGGGAAGGGCAAATATAGGGAGTTGTGGGTTAAGTTACATAATTTGCAGACCCCAGTAGAAGATGAAAATGTTGGATTTCTTTTTTCAAAAGATTTTTAAATGCAATAGAAGAAAACTAAACCAAATGATGTGCATTTCAGTATATGGGTGCTCTGTGTGACTTCATAGGTCATGTGCTTGTGCAATCAGACTATGGCGATACGGATTAGTCATTTTCCCTAGAGGAAGGTTTGGTAGATTGGATTGGTATCCATTTTATTTTCACTTCCTTCAGTTTCTGACCTCATAATGCATGGAAGTACGTGTAGTTTCTACTTCTTTATCCCATTGGTGTTGCTTTTGTTGTAAGATTTATTTAGTCAAAGAATAGAAGTGACAGTGTGTTGATTCTTAGCTAAAATCCCAAAGAATAAAAGTCAGAGTGCCTCCTGTTAGGACACCATGAAGTAGTTCTCATAATTCTGATAGCCACTAACCCAAGGAGAAAGTGAAGACATGTAAATCCTCCTGAACCTAATCTGCAGACTAAAATCTGGAGTCTGGGATTGAATCCAACCTATTTGTAATTAACCTGCAGTTCTAGCAAGAAGGAGAAAAACTTACTATTTTAATCCACTGAATTCTTTTTTACTGAGATGTAATTGATGTGTATATTAGTTTCAGATATACAACACTATGATCTGATATTTCAGTCTATTACAGAATGATCACTAAAACAAATCTCATTAACATTGGTAACTGCACATGTTATATTTATTTTAATATAATTCAAGTCACTGAATTTAGTTTTATTTTTTGTGCAGTGTCATGTAAATAGCTGATGAATTTGTAAATTCATGTTAAAATCACGGGGGGAAAAACTTATGGTTAAGGCTAATCTAATGAAATTAAGGTGTAGGGAAAATTAATACACTATGCTAGTGATTTTATTTTAATTTTATTTATCTCATTTGATTTTAAAAACAACCATTAAACATCATGTTGTGCTATCATCATGTGTGTACCATTTTTCTTTTGTTAAAGAGAAAAGAAATTAAATATATTGTAAATACGTTGTTCAAGTTTATTTGGCTGCTGTATCAGTCAGCTATTACCAGGCTCATGCTGTATAACAAATACACACAATCTCAGCAGCTTAAAACAAATAGCAACAAAAAGCTAGGTCTTATTCTTACATATTTACAGGTTAGCTGGTGCCCAGATCTGATTGGGTTCACTGGGCAGCTTTTCTTCCTCCTATTGGTTGTCTGGACTTGACCAAAGGGTACAACTTGAATTCATATTTACTTCAAGTGTACTAATCTTTCCTGGGATGGTGTTTTTAGGGCCAGTGTCACCTGCGCAAGAAACCAACTAAACTACAGGAGCACATGTTAAATTATGAATATATATTACACCTGCTTGCATTCTATAGGCCAGAACACATTATAGAACAAGCCATATTCTGTTTGAAATGGCATTCTTAAGGAATAGTCTCTTTATTCCTTATTGTTCTACCGAGGATTAATGTAATTTCCAGTTGTGGTTGCTTATGATGATTCTAAGCCTGAATATTATTATTAGGAAGGAAAACAAGAATTTTAGCTGACAAAAATCTAGGGTTTTAGCTTTCTAAATATATTTCTGTATCAAATTATTTAAACATTATATGCCTATATCTATTCATATAGATGGGTGTTTACCAGTAATGTAGTATCAAGGAAACACAGAAACATGTCAAAACTAGAAAATGTGATTTCTAGTTAAGTTGATGACTAATAGCTTCATATTTTATTATGATATAAAAAAGACAAACATAGCTATTTTTTGTAGTTGCAGATAGCTATAATTTGTTATTCTGTATAGAATTTAAGGTGCTAGTTTTATAGTAAGAATGAAATATTTGAATCATTGTAAAAGAGATCACTTTTCTGATTATGATTTATCATTTAAAATGATCAAAGATAGGTATGGAAAATATTGATGGTCAGCATGAATATAGTCATTTTGTCATAAATTCATAAGTAATGTGAAATGAAACTATATGGTGCCAGAAAAAAGCAATTTTTATATTTGTTATATTGGAATCATAGTCTATGTGTTTGTGCTCTACAAATATGTCCTTGGTGGATTTCTTTTTTGCTTTAGTTTCAGAACAGTTGTGCTCTGAAGAAGCAACATATATATATTATTTGTAATTAATTGTAGTCCCACTAGAATTACTACAGTTTTTATATTATTCGCTATGCTATTAATTTGAAGATTAATAGAATTGAGTGCAGGAAATAACCAGCTCATCAGTTTCTTAGATAAATTCATAACTATTCCTATTTTTCCTTCTTGCTTCTAGTTTTGGCATTGTTACCTTTTACTGTATGCCAAAGTAGATTAACATATACACACATGGAACAAGTACTTTAAATGCAATGAATACAGAGGGACCACCGCAAATTCAGAAGTGGTTTTGTGCAAATTTGAGTAATTTACCCCTCTCAGAAGTACAAACTGAGCTTGTTATTAGGACTTTTCTCTAAATTAAAAAAGGCAGCTTTCCAAAGTTTTATATGCAGACATCTCAGCATGCATGCAGGACTGAGCCAGTAGAACATAAACTAGAATTTACTCTCCTACTTGGTTCCATTGGTACTATTGTGCAATGAACAACCTGTGTGACTGTTTAGACTGTTTATGATAAAAATTACCCCTGCTTATACAGGGACTGGGTTGGATTTCCAGCTCTGCTACTTACTATATAAGTGACATTGAACAAGTCCCTTAAACTTGAAAGCTTATTTTGTTAAATTTAAGGTTGTTAAATAAAATCTCATTTCCAGGGAGGAAAGGATAGATATGTCCTTGACATGTTATTTTGGAATTATATTAACATTATGCAAGAGAAAGAAAGTTACAGAAAGTTTTTATTATGGGTTAAATATATCTAAGTTAAAGATATCACCATCCACTCTGTAAACAATACCTGAATCCAGAAATTCTTTATAACTATTTTCCTACTCTCTCCTCCCTCCCCGTCTCAGTTACTTATTGATGTCCTTTTTTAAACAGTCATTTATATTTTACCTTTTTTCTGTCACAAATTTCATTGCTTGGTTCAGACTCATTGTTTTTCTCCTGGATTATTGTATCATTAATTCTGATCATCAACATACTATCTTAACAGTTGCCTTTACTTGCAGATAGCCTCTCTGTCTGAAATCCCTCAGTGGCAGACATAGTGCCCAAGAATAAGTCTGAATTGCTAGTGTCACCTATGAGACTTTCCTTATGATTCCCAGTTCATTAGATTCCCAGTCTCATCTTCTACCCAAGGACACACAGATCAAAACACAGGAAACTTTTATATACTTTGTGTCTATGAACATACTAGACTCTCTCAAATGCTGCACCCCAGTTCCCATATATTTTAACCCATGCATTAACTTTTTATTTGTTCATTGAGTCATTTCATATATTCCCTAGACTTTCTCTCTTTCTCTACTACTTTTTCTCTTTTCTTGTTTATAACAATACCACCTATATTATAATTACTTGTTTGCAAGTGGTGGTCGCCTTTGATTGTACATGCTTTGAGTTGAAGGACTGAGGTATAGATTCAGATTCTTCAGATTCTTCTTTAAGGCATGCCTCAAATTAGTTGTCCTACAAATATTTGAATGAATGGCACTATAACACATCTAGTGCCTTGGTTAGTTTGCCTTTCCATACAAACAAGTAACATAAAAGGAAAAATAACCTAGGACAATAATGGAGAATGAAAGGTTTGTAAAAAGCAGAATGGAAAGAAAGATTCCAGTGATAAGAGGTCAGGAAGGAAAATGAGGAACAGGTTCAAAAAGCAAGAACTAATTAAACAAATACCATGGCTGTGAAGTCTTTACTAGAGAATATTTCAATGTAAACAAAGAGATGTGAATGGACAAGAAAATTCAAACTAAGCATTTTGAGTATATGGTGACTATGCCAGAGGAAGTTATTAACAAATTCATAAACCAAGGGCATTAGAGCAAAGGTGACTTAGCAAGTTGTGGGAATAGAAGTGATTATTGTATATGTAAACTAAGAGTATTTATGAAAACTTAGTGTAAAGGGTTTAATGAAGTATTCTTATTAAATTTGGAATTAAAAAGAAAATAGTATTTATTATAAGAATATAGTATCTGCTTTCTGATTAGTTGTATAATTACTAACAATATGGAATAAGAAAATTGTTTACTCTTGTTTTTTCCTCTCATCCACTGTGCCTACCAGTAAGCAGAATAGAAGATTGTACATCCTGGGTATGAATGATAATATGAAAGAAGATAAAATATAGAGAGTATACATTAGATAAACTGAAGCAAGTTACCGTCACCCTTAGGATACCCTTTGTACCTAAAAAGTTACTTCCTTTATTTTAAATAATGTTTTATTGAAGTAACATTGTATTGTAACATTATGTAAGGTTCAGGTATGCACCATTATGTATCAATGTCTTTATGCACTCAGTAAGTTCATCACAAATTTTAGATGATGACAAACTAAATAAAGATGAAAGATAAGTCAGTTTAGCCCAATTTAGGAGTCATCATGGTAATTTTTGTTGACTTAGATGATTCACTGGGGTAGAAGTAACTTCAGGTCTTGTAAGGCAGGTAAGATCAATGTTATTTCCTACATCCACCTATTATGACATTTTGCATAGCATAACTTGATTCTTGCCCTGTCTGTCTTCTCACTTAGAAGGAATTTTGTCACATATTCAAAATTTTAAGTTTATTAACCAGTCAATATTATTCAAATTGAAATGTTGCTAATATAATGGCACATCACTTCATTGGTTTAAATATTAAGCCACACCGTGGGTCAACCAGTTATGACTGACAGGCAGTTTGACATCTGAATGCTGGTTGCTGTTCATGTTCTTGCAGTGAAGTGATTTTGCACATGCTAGATAGTTTGTACACTGTGAAATTGTTGCTATTTGTTGTATAAAAATATCTGAAAATGTCCAGTTTAATGGGTTCCAGGGAGAAAAATGTCCCTACACAAATCACCTCCTGCTAAAATCACTGGAAATGACTCAAGTTATAATGATAAGGTCTGACAGTTACCAGGGACTTAGGAGTTGGAAACTGCATTTAGATATTTGCACGCATCTTCTCATTAATCCTGACAACATCTTTCCAAGGTCTACAGCATTATTATTCCCATTTGTCAGAGGAAGCAGCTAAAGGTTAGAGAAGACAAAACATTTTGTTCCTAATTCTATAGTGAGTGGTAGAAAGATTCAAATATTTATAGTGATTCCATCCTGTGAACCATTGTGCTGTTCTAGAAAACCATAAGTCTGTGACGGAAATTATTGCTTGACTTTATGCAAGAAAGACAGGTATTGTATGGAAAACCTTTATACATTAAGGGTCTCAGTAGGGTACTGTTCTGTGCTTGTAAAATTAATAACTTCTAGGGGTCAGGCCACAATTATAAAATGGACTCCTGCAAAGCATTCTTTACTTGCAGGGCCTCTCTCAGCCACAACTCTTTATTCTGACCAACTCACAGATTATTGTTCTACTGGAATGCCCAATTAGGAAGGACCGATTAAGGATTCTGTTTACTATGAAATTGTAAGACCTTTCCTCATTTTTTGTATAACTAAGAGAAGCATGAGTGGAAATTACAATAAAAAGTAATGAGCTTATTTATATAAAATTCTTACTCTTGTTATCCAGAAGTTATTTTATCTCCTCTGAATGGGAGAATAGACCTGGAACGGATTTAAGGAGGAATTCTCTGACCCAAATTTAGTTTAAAATTATATTGCACAAAACATCATGTAAACCAAATATTCATGAGTGTTTAAGGAGAATTTTTTCAAAATTTCATATCTATTGATAGTGAATTTTTAAAAAGGGACAATATTAGGAAAATATACAAAAGAATTTGAGGCAAATGAAGACTAAAAAATAAAATAAATTTAAAAAATCTTTTTGCAGATATCATTGAAACTAGTGGGATTTCATGGTGATAAAACTTTAATCTCAAACGGGAGCCAGTTTTATTGTTAGCGGTTTGCCCAGCACTTGAAATGCACTCAATAAACATTTGCTAAATTATTCAATAGGCTTGTATCTTTGAAAGGACAGGTAGGAAATTGAAAGTTGAAGACTGGAAAGACATAATGATTCAGAGCACATTAGTAGCTAATTCTGAATTGGGGGTTTGAGTTTAAAATGTAGAAGGTCGTAGAACTTGAATTTTTGTACTGGAAGGAAAATCTCTTTCTTTAGTTGCTGTATTGAAGAATAAAATATTTTATTCTTTCCACATGACCTCTGTACAGGACTTCATTCTCACATGAAAAGATTCAGGATGAAAGAAATTCAATGTCTACTGACACCTACTTCTGTTCTTTAGGGCAGGAGGAAACATAGTGTACAGTTATTGTACTTTTTAAGTGCTGGCTCTTACTCTATGTCCCTGAGCCCTGAAAGGTTATAGCTTTGGTTTCTTTATCTTCTATAAGTCAGCATTCAGAAATTCTCCCAAATGTGAACTGTGAATGTCATAAGTTAGCGATTTTTGTTGATTACTTTTTGAGGGAGAAATTTGTATATCTTTTCACTACTGAGTATATTATAGTAGGAAATAGAATGTATCGCTATAGTATTTATGTATATTAATATTATACTTGATCATTAACTTAAGACCTGTAGAACTATTGATTAATGAAGACTATAGGTTTCAAAGATTAACAAACAAAAAGTGAAAAACAAAATTTTAGCTTGAGAATTTTATCTTTTCAATATGCATAGTCACCACTTACTTAGTTAACCAAAAAATAATCTTTCAATATCAAGTAACTCTTCCATTAAGGTTGTGCTTTAGATCTTTTTGTTTGTTTGTTAACAAGTTGGGAGAAAATTGTTGGAGGGAGGAGAAAAGAGAGACAAGAACACAGAAGGGAGAGAGTCTAAGGTGTCTAAGGTGTCACCAGAGTCTAAGGTGGTGGACTATGGATTCTCTCGTGGTGGGTTCGCCATGGCAACGATGCCTGAAGCAGGGAATCCTACACTTTTATAATGGAAACAATGTTGTAAAACAATATCAACACAATAAAATAAATTTTAAAAAATAGGGTAGTTCTATAAATGAAATGCTAGGCAGTGATTAAAAATATGTGGTTATTTTTTTTACAAACAAAACCCCCAATAATTTCCCAGAAAGATATTTCTAAATGAAATGTTAATTTTATATGCATAAAAACCTTCCTTTTGTTTTTTCCTAGGAATTGATGTATTTTCCTTTAAATATATAATTTATTTTACATAAATTTTAATTTGAAAACATAAGTAATATATTACTTAGTGATATTCTGATAATTATTATGTTGCTATTGAATTTTAATGGTTTCTTAATAATTTATCTTCAGAAGTCCCTATAGGGAGAATACTTGGTTGTATGACTAAAAATATACATTTATAAATAAATGATGAGTACTTAAGTGCATTGCACAACTTTTCTCTTGTTACATCTAACTAGTTACATTATTTGCTATTCCTCCAAATTCTTCCAAATGTGAACTGTGAATGTTATAACAGTGATATTTATTGACTAGTTTTTGAGTGAGATGTTTGTTTAAGTATCTTTTCCCTATTGAGTATATTATAGTGGTAAATAGAGCGTATTGAAATTTAACATAGAATAAAATTAATGCAAGTATTTGTTATTTGAGTCCTTGTTTAATTTTCCACTCAAATCAGCTTTTAGTTTTACTTTTCTCTCTCAAAAACTGTGAACTCCTCTCAACCCCAATTTTGAAAGATAAATTATGTTACAATTTAAGGGCAGATAAATTACAGTAGAACTTGATGATCATCTATGACTGGAAAATTATGTACTCACTTTGTACCAAACAACTCTGGGTAATTAGATATCTAAGTATTTGGATATTTTTATATTTTAATTAACATTTGGGAATTAATCTTAATGGTAATTTGTCACTCAGAAATGAAATTTCTTCTAAAAATCTATGTATATATTTATAAACCTATAATTACAAATTGTGTGTAATTTCTGACAGATCACTTGTTAATTCTGTCTCTTTTCCGTTTTGTGTAAAATAGATTATATGGCTTCTCTTATTTGACAATATTGTGGATAGTGTTTTGAAAATGCTTTAAAACTGCTAATTATTAGGTCTATGATCATTTGGAAATTATCTTTATCATTATTATGAAAATGGTAACAAATGAGTATTACTAGAATGATTGCCAAATAATTTACACATTAGAACATAAAAGCAAATACTAATAATAATTTATTAATTTTGAGTTGCATCATAATATCAAAAACAGAAACAGGTACAAGCAGTATGCATTATAGGTGGTGTAATCAGGATGTTAACTTCCAAAAAAATTACATAAATTAATAATGTGGCATCATGTCATAAGATGCAGTCAAATGAAATTTACTGCTAGAGAAACCCATTATAGCAAGTTCTGTGGAACAGGTACAGACCTAGTCTTCATAATAAGGCACCTAAGGAACTTATTTCTTACATTTATAAAATAAGAAAATTGAGTTAAGGTATTTATCTTGAATATTCAGGAGAAATTTTGGTATTAATGAAAAGCATCAGTACACAATTAATGTAAATTGCCAAGCTTTTACTTCACTTTGACTATCTTATAGTATGGGGTGTTGATAATATTCAGCTTGTAGATGTAACGTTTAAATTGCTCAACACAGTAGTTGCCATGAAAGAGAAAAAACAGTGGTCACTTTTCCTTTTCATACCTTTCTCTCTTGTTATTAAGAATAAAAACAAAAACAGAAGAAACTGAAGAGCAATTTCCTATTCTTCAAACAGATATACTCTTTTTCATTTATCAAAAGAGATATGCAGAATAGGAATACTTAGCATAAAATCCTTTTGTATGCATATATTGAAGTTTCCCATGGGGTAAGAGAGGTTCAGGGCTGCTGTTTTTCATCTCTGGTGTATGACTGGGGTTTTGTGGAAGAGCTGTAGTTATTTTAGAAAATGATCTTCCTCTAACGGGTCAGATAGACAGCAAAGTTAAAGGTTCCCTGAGGAAAATTTCAAGTATTTGTGAGGAACTTTATAAGTATCTACCTCTCTATCCTGCTCCTAACTGAAATAATCTTAGAGATGCTGTGAGAGATAATATGAACTACTGACAGTTATGTGAATTTTACTTCACTTAGAAGACTGCATTTCTTTTACTGATGGAATGATATAAGGCATTTTATCTCAGCGAAATTCTGGTGTTCTTTGACTGGAAAAATTTGTTATTTTCTGAACTGAAGCAGAGATGTAGTAAGGAGATAGTGGGGTGAACTTTGTATTTCTGTGGACTCATTTATAATTTAGATGAAGAGATTCTAGATATATAAGAATCATCTACCCTTTTGAGAAATATTTGATTCAGGTTTCAGAAATCAGAATTGACCTAAAACATTTTTTTTGTTAGATGAATTCTTTCCACTCAGTGTGAATATGCAAAAGTTTACTCCTTTGAGGGCATTTAAACTCTTCTTTTATGGTAATAACCACATCTTTCTAGAAAAGTGGCCCCATGGAGATGGAGGAGAGGTGGGCGGAAGTGGTAGGAAGGATTTTCAATATAGCTAATATCACCATGGCATAAATCTTCACAAAATCTTATATGCTTGGATTGATTCCATCTTAAGACATATTTTAGAAACAAGTTCTTTATATAGACTTTGTAGTTCCAGAGAAGATTACTGAAAAAAGTCTGAAATGTTCAATTACACATGGCACACTTATACTTTATCTTTCATAAATTTTTTCATGTTTTCCATCCTTAAAAATATACTGTTCATTGTTGCCTCCTTTTTCACTCTAGTGAAACAAAGGAAAATATTACTTACAAAGATCATAAGTATGATTGAAGTGGTAGATTTCATATTGGAAATGTGTTTTTTTTTTTTTTTTGAGATTTGTTCTTTCATTAACTAAAATACATGCAGGCTACTTCCCGTTTTCTTGGTATTTTCTGCATGTCTAGAAGACTTTCAGACTCTGTCTGCATATAAGACTGACATCAGGGCTCTAATGGGAGAAGTAGAAAGAGACCCAAATTTCATTATCATGCCAGTTAGTAGAGAGAGGCAAAATAACAAAATTGAAGTGTATTCCTCGGAATTCTTCATCTGAAAGGAAATCAGGGCTACCATTTAAACGGTATGGCTTCAAAAATGCCACAACTAAAATTTAACCTAAAATGGTCACAAGAATTTGATGTCCCAAGGGTATAACTGAAATAAATGCAAAATTCCTATAGGAAAAACAAAATTAAAATCACAACTCTAACTATACACATGGTAAAAAAACTATACACATGAATTTAAAAATATATATAAAGAAATAAGTAAAAAAAATACAGAATCACGTTTGCAAAGACTGTGCATAATAAAATTATATGCAGCATGTACAATAAATATCTATACTTGAATCACAATTAAAAATCAAAAAAGATGAAATTGAAAGCATGATAAAATACAATTAACTATAAAAATTGGCCAGTTATATTTGAAACAATTAAATTTATGTGGATGAAAAACTATATCTCAAGTTATTTTTAATAAATGAACTTATTAAATTGAAGACCAGAATAGACAATAAAAAGGCATTTGGGCTTAAGAAAGATATATTTAAATAAATTATCTAGATTGCACAACAGATAGAAAATGAAATTTAAAAATTAAGAAAATAATTAGATCTATGAAGAATAAATAACTTTCACTTTATATTTAATTGCACTCAGAATGAGGAAGATAGCATACGAGGAAGAAATTGAAGATTTATGTAACCATAGTTCTTTCTCGAAGTTATGAAAAATTGGGACTAATAAACAAAAGCACAGAATATAAAGAAGTAAAATATAAGTTTAAATACACCATAGTGAAACCATAAAAGGTTAGAGATGAAGAGGTCTCACAGGTTATCAGAGAGAAAATACAGATGACCAACAAAGACATAAAAGTTAGATTTGCCTCGAACATTGAAAACAATTTTTTTTGTTTCTAACCTTTTAATAGCAATAATTGAAGACAGAAGATAATTAATCTTGTTTTCTAAGAGTGAAATGTACTTGCATCTTAAATTTAAGTTCTGTAAATTTAATATTCAAAAATCAATCACAATGATGATGTTTTGAAATAAACCAAGAAATTAAGATTTCAGTATTACAGAAATTATGAGAATTCAACACTAACAGATATACCCTAGAGGAAAGTCTAAATTATATACTTCCAGGAGAAGAAACATAATCCTGTTAGAGAAGTAAGTCTTAAGAAGGAATAGTGAGCAAATAAAAAGTAAACAAAGAGGAAAATCTAATCAAATGCTGATTATATAAATATAATAGAAATATGCAATCTCCCCTTAGAAAACTCAAGTCATAGGGGTAGGTGTGGTAAGGGATGAAATAAAGGAGAGTGGGACCCAGTGGTCTATAGTGAAAGAGGGGACACTTTGCTGGTGAGTGTGGTGTGCTAATTTACTTCTGAGGAGGTGTGTGATCCTGTACTGCTAAATCATAAACTGTTTTAAACCAATGATATATGTTTAATAAAAAGGAAAAGTAAAGTTACAAGTCCTGAATAAAATGTGCTGAAGTGTAGAGTTGAATGACTATAGATGAATATACTTAAAGATCATTGGGTTATTCTGTGAAAAGACAAAGATATTCATTAAATTAACATTGAGTAAAATACAGATTTATAAATTACTAGTCAAATAATCTGCAGCAATAACTAAACAGGAAACAACCAAAAGGAAAGAAATATAAATACATATCACAGATAAGTCAGTGAGTGAAATGAGGGTGAACATGAGAGAATCTTGGTCAATACAAGTTTAAGCAGGACACATTAAAAACACCTGGTGAGATGGTAGAACTGGGTCTAAACCTATTGGTAATCTGAATCAATATGAATTAATTCTCCAGTTCAAAAATAAAGATTGCCTGTTGAAATAACAAAGCAAATATTTGCAAGATATACTTCCAGAGTAAGATACTAAAATGCTGGAAAAAAAAGGAATGAAAAAAGCAAACAGGCAAATACCAAATAAAACAATATTTAATTTCATTAAGCTTAAAGGAAACAAGTATTACTAAAGATTAAGAGGGCTGTTACATATTGATAAAATATGTAAATCTCTAATAAAATGTATTAGTGCTGATTTATATCAATTTGACAAAAATGCTCAACAGCAGAAATTACTTTCATAATTTAAAAAGGACACTACCAAAAATCACAACAAATCTCATGCAAGTAGTGGTGTATTAGCATGATTTTCTACGTAGAAAAAACCTTGGTGGATGTTCTTTTATTTTTTTCTCCAATTTTGGTGTAAGGTGTACTGGAATCAAATTATTTGTAGCTGTCTGAAGCTTAGATTGTTTCCTTGCTGCTTCTGTCAGTAAGAAGGGCTAGATCTGTGGACAGGCAGTCAGGATTCTCTAAGGTTGATATGATAAGACAGTGAGTGGAAAGGGCTTAGTTAGAATGCCTCAACTCTAGGTTACCTTCAAAATGACTATGAGATCTTCATAAAATACACAGGTACCAACTTCCATTTCTGGTTCTTAGAGATTTATGTTGCTGATTAGATTTTATTTAAGGTTCCTTTTCTTGTATGGGCCCAGAGCTGACTGCCATACATCTCAAACATCAGTGGGTCTATGAGTTTATAGAGCTCTGGTTTAAATGTGGATAGTGATTAGTTGTCTTTGGAGTGAGACAAGTTTCTGTGATCTGTAGAGTAATCTAAGATCATAGTGATGGCAGTGCTGCTGCTTCAAATTTTTAAGTTATGAATTTAAAAAGTATTCTGAGAAAGTCTTTATATTCAATTATATGAATACAGTGCACAAAAAAATGTTCTTTAACATACCCATAACAGTATTATTATTTTTTAAGCTGCTGTTTGATATAGTTCATCTCACAGATACACTGAAATCAATGAAATATGTTCTCTTTTATTTTTTAAAATTCTAGCACGAAGGGAAATATCATGGTATAATGGAAAACAAAGGAGAAACTGTGGATTGGGTAATAGGAGATCTGAGGACTAATCTCAATTCTACAACTAATTAGTTGCGATCTAATCTGTTTGTTAATCTGAAGAATAAGAGTTGGATGAGCTGCATGATTTCTCTAAATTGTTGCTCCAAGCTGATATGATTAAAAAACTTTCTTAATTATAGGAGTTTTGAGGCATCTTACATATGAAATTTGAATGATTTTCTGTATAAGCAAAGTGGCTAAACCAGGACTTACTCCAGGCATTTATCTTAATCACTGAGAAACATAATAAGCATTTTCAATTGGATTTTTAGTATAGATGCTTTAGTCCATCAAATTCAGTGGAAATAGACTTGTTCATGTTTATCTTTGCTGTCATAGCTAAAGATTTTGTTAAAATAAAGGTAAATAAAATGAAAAATTGTAATGAAAAAACATTCTTTATTGTGACCCTTTAGTAACAATATACTCCCCCTTTTCCATTTTCTATAACTATCATAAAAAGTAGTAAGATTTAAATGACATTTAAATTATATTACTTGAATTAATTGAAATGTGAGACTGGTATCATATTTTTCTTTATTTCTTTGATTCCTGAGATTCATTTAGAAAATTAAATAAGCATATATATTCATTAAACTAGGAGTGAATTTTAAAGTTTATTATCTTGAAAATTATAAACCTTATTTTCTAAATATATGATTTGGAACATTATAGTAAAATTATATCTTACTTATTTTAAATATTTTACTTTTAACATAAGATACATACTAGAAAGGTCAAATGGTGACATTTTGTCTTCAAAGTGTTTTGAAAGGAAGATTGATACTCTTTCCTGAAAGGGTAAATTAGCCTAATAATTTTACTATAGTGAATTTATGAAATCTGAGAACTTTTAACATTTTTTATATACCTGTATTAATAAAAGATTCTGCATAACCTGAAATAGACTTTCCTTTGAATGCTTTTATTAGATGAAAGTCAAATGCTAAATTAAAAGTGGAAAGGAGTAAAGCAAATTGGGCATGAAGATAAAGCAGATGTTACTGACACTATAAAGACCCAGTGGAGTGAGTCATGGCACAGTTTTGTCATTGGAGTTTTTGTCCTACCTTCTTCCCATGCTCTGTGCACCTCAAATTGCCATGACTTAATTTGGACTCCCTCTTTTACCCACTGGTCTTTCATACCTTTCTCAATTTCTAAGCCCCACTAATTAGTACCTGCCCCGTTATGTTCGCTATACCTTTGGAATATTATTTGGATCTTATATTACAATTGAGTTACAAATTTGGGAACATCTGGGAGCTTAAAAAAAATAATGGTACTTAGGTCCTAACCCCAGAGATTTTGACTTAATTGATCTGAGTTGTGCTAGATACTGGGGCTTATTTTTTCTAAGATTTTATTTTTATTTTTATATATATATATATAAGAACTGGGGTATAGGCCAGAGGTGCAGGGAGTGAGAGGATTCATGAGAGGCAGAGTAGGGAACAAAACAGCCAAATCTACTGAAATACACCGCTGAGGGGAGTAACAGAGGAGACTGTGCCATGTGAGTCAGTTCCCTGGCTGTGGATTGAACTCAAGCCATAGCAGTGATAGTGCTGAGACTTAAACCCCTAGGCCACAGACATTGGGATTTTTTAAAGCTTCCTAGGTGACTAGAGTGTAGTTTTAGAAACATCAAAATGCATCATGAAGCCTACATAATGCATTATCATCCAACAACTCTCAGGATACCCTTTTAGATACTTGCTACATACATTGTAAAGGAAAAATAATGCAATATAAGAAAAGTTTAAATGACTGGGAGAAAGGAAGGAAAACCTTTTTTTTTTTTTTCTCTTACAGAACTTTCTGAATTTTTAGCTGAGACCACCTATAATTTATGAAAAATTAAGAACGACAACAACAAAAACCCCAAAGTGTATTATGTTTACTTTATGTACAATGAAAGATACCAAGAGGAAAAAAGAATAACTCAAAGAATTTAAGTATATGCTATCTTTGTACAGAAAGGGGGTGACTTTTAGGAAAGATACATGGGTTCTTAGTATAATAGATGGGGTTTTATGATTGTGAGAATTTGGGTGAATGTCAACTTCTAGTCTTTCCTATGATAAGGGTTAATCCTCACCTTCTTATCTCCTGTGATAAGAGAAAAGGCTTATCTACTGTGATGAAACTCCCTGAAAGTGAGTTTATGACAACTGAGTCTTTTTGGAGGCTTTGTCTTTTTAGCCTAATCAGCAGAGTTCAGAAAAGGCCTCTCTATTTGCTGTTTGTTACTTATAGTACAAAATAATCAATATAACAAAGTGGCATATTTTGAAGTGGTATGTTCTGAATTCTTAAGTGTATTTTTCTACTCTTCAGTAGCCTAAGGTTAATACCAGTAATACTACTACAGGATTCTATCCAGATATTCCATTATTGAAGGCTTCCTTTTACTTTAAGTGGGCTAGCTTGTATGTGTGTAACCCAGGTTCTTAGCAAATCTTTAGTCTCTTTTCTTAATTGATTCAAATATTGTTAAATCAAGACTTCATAAATATTACAGACATGATTTTTTTTAAATTGATATGTTATATCTTTTAAACTAACCAACATTGCCAAGATAGCGACTTAATGCTTGCTGTTTACATTTAGTGACAAGACATTCTAATCTGTCCTTATTTAATTTTAGTTATATATTTATATGTGTGCATGTGTTCTCAATATTGTTGATCCTTTCATAAAAACTAGAACTTTATATCAATAAATTCACATAATTTCTGAGATTAGTTAAAATAAAATACACTTTTATTTATTTAAGATGTTCCATGTTTTTCTTTGTTTTATCTTTTTTATATAGAGGCAGCATGGCTTATAAGGTTTATGTGATTTAGAGTTAATAGAATCAAACCCTTCAGTCATATGTCCCCATGCCACATCTACCCCAAAGGCACCCATACTCCATGATCTTAGTGCATGGCACCCCTTCCCTCATGTTCCTTTGGTAGCCTCAATTCTATAGTCAGATTTCTGGGATTTAATTTTGGTTTGATTTTATCTGAAACTTAATTTGATCTCTCCGTAGTTCACATATAATATTTGATGTTTGTCTTTTTTCCTTTTGACTTTACTTCCTGTAGCATCTAAGACAAGCAAATGGCACATTTGTCTTTGTCTTCGTTACAGCTAAAAATATTTCATTGTATATATGTCCCACATTTTTTAATTCTCTTACCTCTCTGTTTCAAAATGTGGAGATTGTAAATAGTGCTATGACTTCGGAAATCATACATCCTTTCAATTTAGTGTTTTTACATTCTTTAGATGAAATTTCTGGGTCATATGAGAGATAATACTTTTAACATTTTGAGAAGGCTCCATGCTGTTTTCTGTAAGGACCTGACCAGTTTAAATTCCAAAAAAAAAAAGCAAGAATTCTTTTTTTCTACAAATTCTCACCAATACTCTATTTATAATACTCTATTTATTTATTTATTTTTGCTATAGACCATTCTCAAGCATGTGAGTGAGGTGGCATCTCATTGGAGGTTTTGATGTGCATTTCCCTCACAATAAATGATGAGGAACATTTTTTTCCTGTGCCAATTAGTCATCCTTTCCTCTTTGGAGAAGTACCTATTTAGTAATTCTGTCAAATTTTTTGATTGAGTTCTTTGTCTATCTCTTCTGGGTTTTTCAACTTATTTGCATACAAATATCCATAGTAATCACTTATGATCTGTTGAATTTCTGAGAGATATGTTATAACTTCACCATCATTTCTGATTGTATTTGAGCTTTCTTCTTTGTTATCTTTGTGAGCCTAACTAGAGGTTTTTCTATTGTGTCTATTTATTTATTTTTAAAGAATCAGCTTTCAGTTTCATTAATCCTTTGGATTGTCTATTTTATTTCTATTTCATTTATTTGTTATAATTTGTATTATTTCCTTTCTTCTACTGACTTTTGATTTATTCATCTACCTTTTTCTAGTTCCTTAAGTTGAGAGAGGAGATTTTGAGCTTTTCATCTTTCTTGTAGACTTCTACCCTGAATTAGTCGTGCAGCTTCACACTAATCAGCTATCCCTTCCTGCGCTGCTGGTCAAGCATGCGAGTACAGCTCAGATAGTTCATGACTGGTTCTATCCCGAAGGCATAGTTTCTAGGCTCTTCTCTACACTCATCTTTTGTTTTATGGAGTTGAATTTTCTTAGTGTCCCTTTTTGCACCTTTAAATGTGTCCCCCAGTGTCTAGAGGTGCTTTTGTTTCCCCCCAAGTCACAAGGTCCTTTGGGGCCAGTGTGCCTCTGGACTATATTGTGTTATCCTCCTGGCAGTGAAGCAGGCTTCCTTCTCTCAAGCCATATTCCTTTCCTCTCTTGACTAATTTTTGATAATTACTTAAATGTTGAATGTCCTCCTCATCATTGCAATGACATATGGAAAAACTACAGTTGAAATTTACATCGTTCATTATTAAAGAGTCACCTTAACTTAGAGGAAAACATTGATGAATTATTTTGTACAAGTGACAAAAAGTGGAACCTCATAACAGAAAAGTTTTCTTCTTTTGAATATCTTAAAATACACAATAAGAAGCATATTGAATGGTGGTAATTTCTCCCACTTTTTGAAAGCTGCTTGTTATTATTTACTGAAATTGAAGTATCAGCTATCTATCTTAGTAACTAGATATATACATATATATACATATGTATGATTAGTTGTATATATTATATAAAACCTAAGACCAGGCAATTAAAAATACATATCTTATAACAGAATATTTAGTGTCATTTTAAACTGGAAAAACACCAAATAACCACCAAGCATTGAAAGTATAACTAAATTGGTATATTTATCACAGCAATATTTTGCAGCAATCAAGGAAAACTAATTCATGTATAATATGGATAAAATCAACAGGTATAATGTTGAGTGAAAAAAAAAAAAAAGGCAGATTAAAAGGAATGCATTCCATTTTTGTAAAGCTCAAGAGTAGCCAAAATTCATCTATCATGATGGTGGTCAAAAGAGTCATTACCAATGACAGATGATTATTGACTGGGCTAGAACACAGGCAACATACTGGAAAGTGGTAAATGACATAGTTTTATCTGTGAGATTTTATGGGTGTGTGCCTGTATAATCATGGAGTACACAGTCATGATTTATGCACTTTACTATGTGCAAATAACTCCATCAAAATGTACTTGGTATAAGTATGTAAGAAAAGCAAAAAAAGAGCTCTAAATTATATAATCTTAGGGCACAACAAATATTTGTATTAGGATGGAGAAAAATTAATTGTGACTTCAGAATTTTTAGAAGTAACACCCTAGATTACTATGTGATTCTACCTTAGATCTTAGGAAACTATTTTTCCTCATTTGCCTATCTTATGAGGGGCAATAGAATTATTTTTTTTAAGTTTATTTTTTTCAGTCACTTAAAATGATTTTTTCAGTCATTTAAAATTGCAATCGGACCCCACATGGCATAGCAGACCACTCCTGCCTCGAGCCTGCTGCTCCCCTCAGCAGTGTGTTTCAGTCAGTCTGCCTGTTCTGTTCCTGGCTCTGTCTCTGGTGAATCCTCTCATCTCCCTGGACTCTGGCTTGTGCCCCAGCTCTTATATGCATAAACAAGTCTTTAAAAAAAAAAAAAGAAGAAGAAACCATCACTAAACACCAAACCTTGGCCACAAAACAATAATTATAATCAACTTCTCATAGGAATAAACATCTTTAAAAGAAATAAATAAAATTGCAGTCTTAACTTGAAGGAAAATATGTGTATTATTGTTAGGATGCATGGTTTGAATATAATTACAGTAGTACTTAAAACTTTACATTGCCCTAAAATAATTTCTTCACATCCAGAAATGTTTGTTTTGTTTCATGTTTATTTTGGGTAAATGATCACCACCATTAATGTGAAGATTTTTTTAAAAATGTTTATTTATTTATGCATACAGGCACTGGGGTACAGGCCAGAGGTGTGGGGGGATGAGAGGATTCACCACAGAGAGCGGGGAGCAGAACAGGCAGATCAACAGAAGTACACTGCTGAGGGGAGCAGCGGGCACAGCAGGAGAGGTCTGCCCTGCCATGTGGGCCCCCTCCCTGGCCGGCAGCTGGGATTGAACTTGTGCTGCAGTGGCTGCGGTTTGCTTCATAGTGCGTTGCTTAACCCACTGCACCACCAGGGAGGCCCCTAATGTGAAGATTTTTAATAGACTTTATCATCACCATTAATATCCTACATAAGGCTATTTATTAAGTGCAATTGAAAAAAAAGTTTAAATTTAAAAGTTCAGTTATTTTCTTTTTTGAAATTTTCTTTTTTATTTATTTTATATCATTCTTCCTTTTTGTGTAATGCATGCTTTCTTCTCTCAGGTGTAGTCCCCACAAAATTCCCACCACCATCACCCTAGTCCCCCATGTAAGAACTCATTCTCTACCATTTTGATTCCTCTTCCTTCCCCTTCCCTACAGAGTGTCTCTGATTAATAGTTGCTTGTTGATTTGTTTTTAAATTTATTATTATAATTATTTTTTCCTGGTCTCTTATTTGGTTCCACTACATTCCCCCTATAAGTGAAACCATCTGATACTTTTCTTTTACCTTCAAAGTTCAGATATATTCATTGTCAAGAGAATTATTTTATTATTTTTTTAAACATTTATTTATTTATGCATACAAGAGCTGGGGTACAGGTCAGGTCGTGGGAAGTGAGAGGATTCACCAGAGATAGAGTGGGGAGCAGAACAGGCATATCCACTGAAGTACACTGCTGAGAGGAGCAGCAGGCAAGGCATGTGGGTCCCTGGCCAGGGATCCAACTAGCGCTGCAGTAGTTGTGGATGCTTCACAGTGCATCGCGCTCAACCCGCTGCACCACCAGGGGGGCCCAAGAGAATGATTTTAGAGTATCATTTTAAAGAGTGTGGTATAAGTGTCAGAATTCATTAATTCATTGTCCATGACAATCTTTCTCAAGTTTCTCATTTCACGTATGTAGGACATGCCAGGAATTGAGGTGGAGCAATGAAAATATGTGGTGATACTGGGGGATTAAGAACTAAGGAAAACTTAAAACTACTCAATAAATACAAAAGTGTTGGCTTGAGAAATAAACAAATCAGTGATGATTAAAAAAGTGAAAGTTTCAGATAAATGGACAGGAAATATAAATGGAGAAAATGGGTTAGAAATACTAATTGCCAACATAAACATCCCATATAATTTAGGGGCAAGGTAAAAATTGTGTTCTCATTGTGTATCTCATTTCATAGCTCATAAGAGTTAATATATAAAAAACAAACCAAAAATGTTAATATAAGCATTGAATAAAGTCTTACTCCACTATATAAACTGTGAAGATATATTTATTTGACAGAACAGTATTAATATAATAGCTCCCTTTTTATCACCTCTAAAAATCACTCTGTTTATGTAAATGATCACTCACTAATTTTCATGGGTCCAAAAGGAAGCAAGTGAGTGATTGATGACATTATTTCTGCAATTTCATGGTCAAAAGATTGTCTTGAGTCTCCCTAGGAAGCTTTATTTGAAAGGTATGATATATTACCAGAAAAAGTGTATTAATTTAAATTAAAAATACTCTCAAGTGTATATCAAATCAACATATTCCCCTCATTATACAAACTATTATTTTAAATACATATTTTTAAATCTTGCATCTAATATCATGAATCATCTTATCCTGATAGAATATCAAATATTTCTGTTTTATAAGATCTGAATCCTAAATTAACAACTTAGTTTTCATTTTATTTCAGTAGTTAAGAAAAAAATACTAGTCAAAGAACAGTATTACATTTATTGTTTGTTGCATATGGCTAAGAAAATAATCTTGTTAATGAAATTGAATTAACTTACAGTACAATAGAGGGCTTATACCTATAATATGAAAACCAACTACAGTTAAGGTCTCACTAGTTTAGACTCCTCTGCAAATGACTAGAAGACTAGAGCTGAGGATCTAGTACAAGAAATGCTAGGAATATTCATACACAATTCACCCTAAACTTTCAGTCCTGTATAAAGTTACTGCCATTCTCTTCCAAATTCCAGATATAACTCAATACTGCTCTATTGTTCATCATACTAATTCTTCACACTCAGCATTTTCAAACACAGTTTGTAAGTTCTCCTCATTCTGTCCAAACTTGGTTAATTATTGGCAATAAAGGCCAGAAAAATAGGAAGCTTCAAGGTCATATTGACTCTCTCCAATTTGCCTCTTAAATTCCTGTCTACTACTTGACCACTCTTCTGTTGAGTATTATAGGTGAGTCCTCAGTTGTCTCTTCCCCTGCAATCTTCATACTTCTCTAAAGTTTTGTTCAGAATTAATGTTATAGAATATAGACTTAAACATGATTGTTTCAAAACTGTTATCACATTTTAGCATTAATCATCTACATATCTGGTTTCACTTTGTATTCTGGTCACTTTGTTTAACCCCAGATTTGTCTCATGTAGTTCATATTCTCCTTCATCATTTCACTGCTTTGTGCACTGCAGGACAAACTTTATATATAAACATATATGTACATGTGTGCATATATGTGTGCACATGCATGAATGTATATACATGCACATGTGCACGCATATTGCACTGTCTCATTTTTCTGGCTATATTTTTTATGTCTCTCCTGTGTGGGCTCAAGCTAATTATCAATTTTTATCAAGTTCAGTTTTTCCCTCTGCTTTTTTTTCCTTCTAGTAACTCCCTCAGAAAGAGCTAATTTTCTTTCAAGAGCTTCAACTGTCACCTACGTGCTTTTGGTACTTCTTCAAACTGTTATATGTAGCCTACAGCTGCTGGCATGACCTTCTAAAACATAATTTTTGATAAGTGCCTCTCCAAGAACCTATTGTGATTTTATTTATTGCTTTCACGTATAAATGGCTAAAGCTAATCTAAATATATATTTTTTACGTAACTATAGACTATGTAACATTCTTACAAATGCCCTCTGTATTTCTTGGACCTTTTCATCCATCAAACATCCCCTGTTTTTGTGGGGCCTCTTTTTTGTTATACAAATTACTTAAGTACTGCCTTAACCATATCATTTGTTAATTGTATTTTCAGTGACTTTTCTTACAAAGTCATCATTCATTACAATTTTTAACTTATCTGCAGATAATGTTTAACTCAAGATGAAAGCTGGATTCACTTATTCCATGAAACCTTACATTAACAGTAGCTATTTCTCTCTTATCCCTCAATTTGGAAAGATTTATTATCATTTATGTTCATATATTTCTTTGTTCTTTACTTGAATATCCCTAACTAGATTATATGTCTTTTATGCTGGTATTATTTATATCTTATATATCTCTAGCACTTAATACTCAGGAGATAGATACTTAGTTGATGTTTACTGGAAGACTAGATGAATAATTAACTTTTACTGATTACTCTCTACGTGTCAAGCACTATATGAAATATTTTGCATGAATCATCTCATATATTTCTCATAATGACTCTTTGAACCAGTGCTAGTATTACTCTCATTTTGCAGGTGGGGGACCTAAACATAGCTATGTAAACTGGTTTAAGTACATATGACTGGCGAATAGTGAAGCTGGCATTTGGAATCTATGCAGACCCCAAATGTGCACAGATGTAATCACTAACTAAGTTTGGAAAACATGACTTAAAAAGATGACATAAGATGCCACTGCTGACTGAATCTCCTCAGGAAATGACTTAATCAGGGAGCATCCCTTGCAACTGCAAAGGTTTTCAACCAACCTTAACACCACAACATAATAAAACAGAAGCCCTGGAAAAGAACTGCTTTTTCTACAAGTTATTTGTGTTTAACTCTTGACTCATGATTTCTAAACTCAAGATTTTTCTGATTTCATGAACAATATAGATCAAGAAAGAGTTGTAGATAATTCAATCAAATATAGACTTTACCCATTTGCCATAATCCCAAATCGCAAGTAAAATGCTATTTAGCTCATGTGAGGTCGGAGATGAGAGTAAAGTCATTATTTATAACAATGATGTTTACCACTATGGTCTTATCAATAAAATGTACCCTAATTTTAGAATTATGAGTAGTAGACTTAAATTAGATAATGTTACTGTTTCTTATATTTGTTTATTAACCAAACTGTATGACTTTAAAGGAATACAATCCTAAATTCATCATCAGGCTGTTGTGATTGTTTTTCCTGCTGTATTTCAAACCAGTTTTCAGCCTTTGCCAGTAACTTTTGTACATATTGTTGATTTTAATGCTTCTCTTCCAACAGTGGAAGAAATGCAAGAAAATATAAGACATACTTGTGGCATGTGACTATTCCTAAAATAATTTCTTGAGTGTGCTATGATGCTTTTGTCTGCAACTATGGAAAGTTAGAAAATGACAACATCTTATCACATCACATAAAAGAAGTTCTAGTCCTTAAATTTGGAGATAAATGTGTTCAAATTTACCTTTAGAGAATTGAAGGACTTGAGATGAAAGTAAAGAAAACATGTACACAGTATATCTTGAAGTTATTGTCTAACTAATGAATAGTATAACTCCTAGGTTGAAATGGTAGCACATAGCATTGGATCAGACTCTGCTGAGAGTTTTAAAAAGATCTTGCTTCATTTACCTAATATAAAGAAACTCCTGGGACCAAGGGCAACAGCACAAATATGAGCCTTAGAGAATGATTACACTTTAGCTGGTAAGAGCTAAATTTTGAGGTACAAATTATAGATGAGACAGACCCTCCAAATATTTGCAAGGTGGCTCATCTGAGAAAGAGATGATGTTTAATATATATGCACCCTGGGAAAATCATTGAGATTAAAAAAAGACTAACAACATTTTAATGTACCTTTTCTGTTTTTTTTTTTTTTTTTTT
>JAGFMF010011381.1:4678324-4754115 GCA_019455555.1 Galemys pyrenaicus
GATTTTTCAATTTTTTAAAGGTTTTTTTTTTTTTTTTTTTTTTTTTATGCATACACTAGCTGGGATACAGGCCATAGTTGTGGAAGGTAAGACGATTCACCAGAGACAGAGTAGGGAACAGAACAGGCATATCTACTGAAACACATTGCTGAGGGGAATAGCGGGTAAGACGGGAGAGGTCTGCTGCGCAGTGGATCCCAGTTCGCTCCCTATCGAATTTGCGCGGCAGCGGATGCTTCACAGTGCGGAGCTCATCCCACTGCGTCACCAGGGAGGCCCTAAACGTACCTTTTCTATTCTTAATGATGAAGTTGGGATTATTTAATTATTGCTTAAACCCAGTATTTGCTAACTCTAGATTTCTCTTATGCTTGGCTGCATAATTTTACTTACTGTTTTAAATACTGAGAATTGCAAATATTTCAAATCACTATCTAATGCAGTGGTTTGCCCTCCCTATATCATTGCATTTATTTTTAGCTAGATAAAGTGCATTATTTTTTTCCACAATCTTAAGATATTATATTGACAAAGATTATTTTTAGGTACTACTTTTAATGAGATTCTTGCTTCTGATACATTTCTGAAATGTGTCACCTCTTGGCATTCTTCAAAGATGTAGAACAAACATTACTGAAATTAATTTGGCACAACAGAAGACCCTGGAGAGTCAAAGTAATTTTGACAAAAATGAGGAATAATGGTAGGATCACAATCCTAGACTTCAGAGTACACTACAGACCTATAGTAATCAAAACTGGTATTGGAATAAAAGTAGACACACTGACCAATGGAATAGAATTGAAAGCTCAGTGCTAAACACATACTTATATCGAGAAAAAGGAATATATAGCACATCTTGAGATATCTTGAGAAAAGAGGGAAAGAAATGTACACATAATTTCCACTGCCTTTAAACTATAGATAAGGGGCAGTAATTAAAACAGTAGACCCATGAACTAACGGAGTAGAATCAACAGCCAAGAAATAAACTCACACCTCTGTTAACAACTTATCTATGATAAAGGAGCCATAACCATTATATGGAGAAGGGAAAGTCTCTTTGCAAATGGGAGAACTACACAGCCACATGCAAGAGTGAAACTAGATTCGTCTCTCACACATACATTAAAATTGCCTCAAATTGATTAAAGACCTATATGTAAAGCCTGGCACCATAAAATACCTAGAAGAAAACATTAGAAAAACACTTCAAGGTACTGGTTTAAGAAATGTCTTTGAGATTTTAACTCCAACAGCAAATGAAACGAAAGCAAAAATAAACTAACAGGACTACATCAAATAACAAAAAAAAAAAAATCAGATAGCTAAGAAACTGTCATTAGAATGGAAAGATACCCTACTGCATGAGAGAAAATATTTGCACATCAGACACCTGATGGAGGGTTGCTTGTAGCAACATATACCTGAAATATATATAGTGTTGTAAACCAATGTTACTGCAATAAGAATAAAGGTGTTATCACATATAAAGTCAGAGTCTTATTTTTGTATTTTTTTTAAAAAATAGTTTTTATTATGCCTAAGAGTTCTGGGCTTGCATCCATTAATTGTATTTTTTGGCTGCTCAGAGTTGTTTATATTAAATAACTTTTCAAAGGTTTAGTCATCAAGATATAAAACTAATTAATGGATTTCAATGAGGCCTATCCCAAGACATTCATCAGATCTTCAATATGGTATTCAAAATGTAGTTTCACCTTGCACACTTAATTGATCTTTATAACAGTATGTTCTAAGGTTGAACTTCAGATTCTCATTTAGGATATGTAAAATAAGAGCTTTTTTTCCCTGACATTCTGGTGTCAACCACACTAAAGAAAGAAGAATGGAATAGAGGCTACCTGCTCAAAATTACAAAATGCAAGCTGGCATTCAGCATTTGTGGTCTGTCATGCATGTCAGTAAAATGACAGCAATGCCCCAGATGTTCTGTAACATTGAGAAAGCTCCATATTCCAACTAACACAATTTTGATGCACCCTGGCTGACTTTGAATTGAAAACCCTAAGTTTGACATTTTTGTCATTCTCTTGACATATACCAAAAACGTAGTCAGCCTTGTTGCTTTTATGTTCAACCAAGTATCCTGTTACCAATTCAGACTTTATGTAGAAAGCATTACTGTTACTCAATAGTGAAAGCTTTAAGGATTAACTATATTGTTTACTGGACCATCTATTTCTTTGTTCATATATTTACTATTATAGTTGATTTTTTCCAACAGCATTTAGTGTCATAGGTTATTTAGGTACTATTACTTACCTGTATTAATCAATTCAATTCTTTAGTTTGCACCCCTCAAAAATAAAATGATAGATTTTTTTGGTTGGTATGGAAAGATGCCAAAGCCACATTGCTGCATAGAAATGCTGTTTGCAAAACAGTGTATATCTCATGATCCTTTTTATCACCCACACTTACATATGGGAAATACACATATAAGTCCATGCAAACACATATTCAAATGGTTGCATCAATGAAGTCAGATTTAAGAATTGGAAGAATAGAATAAGGACTCTTAAGTTGCCATTATATATTTTCTTGTACTGTTAAAAACTTTATTAAAAAGAGCTTAACTATACTAATTTGAAATTCAGCCATAACTATTAACTTTGGGAGTCAAAATATACTCAATATAATGTAAAAATAATTAAACTATTAACTATTGTGTACTCACATTGATGTTAATTGGTAAATTGCTGGGGAGATCAGATGAGCCAAATGAAATTAGAATATAATAAATTACGAATACCTAAACAGTTCAGAATGTTAACATTGATTAGCAATTTGGAAAGTGGAGAAAACAGTACTTCAAAGTTCTGATCACTGTGAATGATTCTAAGGCAGGTTTTATGAGAGCATGACCCAGTGAGTAGCATGATGGCTGGAGTGTTTGACACTCTTGGTTCTTTCAGTTCTCATAATGTTTTACATGCATGTGGTTGTGAAGTCAGAACAGAAGAGGAAGAAAGCATATTCCAAGAAAGCAGTCATTCTTTAAGTATTGTACATGATATAAAGAGATAGAGATTGGAGGATTCTGGCTAGACCATCTGGAAAGAGTGCATATCAGAATGGAAAATGTAGCTTGGATAGAGCACAAGTGCTTAGGTCCACCCTCATGTTACACAAAAGTTATAGACAATAACTCAGTTATGGTGCCAGATGACATGTTTTATTATTCAGGTGGATGTAAAGAAACAGGGTTGTCTAGATGCCAAGAGTGTGACAGAACTTACCTGACCAGTCAGACCAACTTAGCAAAGACTCATGGAAGATAGTGGGATAATTTAGGCAGAAGACCAAGGAGACCAGAGTCACCATGTTTTACAACTGCTGTTGGCACCATTGGCTTTGATATTTGTGGTGTCCTTGGATCAGTGAGGTGCACAGCCTGTCCAGTAGTCCAGATATCCTAAAGGGATATTCATAATTTCATTTGAGATTTATTATGAGGAAAAGTATCAGTATCTTATTTCTTATTTTAGAGACACTGGCTCATATCACAAATTGTGATGGAGATCACTTTAACAAGCATAACATTTAGTCTTCTCATGGAATATGGTAAATTAATGGGATGCTTAAATTACTTTGCTTCACTCAGAGTCTGAGATGGGGTATTGGAGATTAGATAAATTTCGGTTTTTGAAGATATTAACTGAGAAATCAGATGAATTATTAGATTTAAGTACATTATGTTTAGGGTTAAGAAAGACCTGGAAGGACCTCCCTGGTGGCGCAAGGGGTTAAGTCGCAATACTGTGACGCTATCTGTAGCCACTGCAATGCCGTTGGATCCCCGACCAGGAAGCTGACCCACATGGCACAGCAGACCTCTCCTGTCTTGCTCATTGTTCCCCTCAGCAGTGTGTTTCAGTCAGTTTGCCTGTTCTACTTCCCGCTGTTTCTGGTGAATTGTCTAACCTCTCCCCCCTTCCACATATGGCCTGTACCCCAGTTCTTGTATGCATGAATACACAAATTAAGAAAATAAACAGAAAGACCTGGTCACAAACAATAATTCAAAGAAAAAGTTCATGATAAGAAAATAAAGATGCTGTAGGTGTTAATTGGGGGAATACAAGGCTGGCAGCTACTGCAAGGGATGTGACCCAGGTGTAGGTAGATGCATTCTCTGTAGAGAAGAAGCCACCTATCTCTCTGTAAGGGCTCAAGAAGGAGATTTGTAACTGAATTGTGAACATCATGAAGGCAAAGTACAAAGCACATAGGACATGCTGAATGAAATTTTTTATTATGGGTAAAGATAAATGATATTCTTTGGGTTTCAGCTACATACTCTCTTTTTCCTTAATTTTGGGGTTTGGCCCCCTTCTATCTTTATTGAAATAATTTTTACTATTTTCTCTATGAACTCAAAATCACTAATAGGTAATATGATGATATTACCTGGAATGGAAGAGAAATAATGGGTAACACAGGAAAGATTGCAAAATGTGACTTCATGGATGATTTTGAGAAATAAAGTGTATAAATCTACTTCAAATTTTTTACAGGCTACAAATACAGTACTTCATTTGTAGTAATTTTAAAACCATGTACTCTTATTAATTACTAACATAAGCTGCATAAAAAACATTAAGATGAAACTAATATGATAATAAAATGCAGGGTCTCATTAATACTAAATCTCTCAGGAAGTTCTCTGATGAAAAATTGCACAAAAGATTAATTTTTGAAAATTATATAAAGATATCTTTTATAAAAATAACATTTATAGAGAAAATATTTGTACACAATTACAAATTATTTTAATGTTGGCCTCTGCAGTTATTTCAAGACAGCAGAACATGCAAATTGGACTGTGTCTTACACCACTTTGATGATGTGATGAAAATTATGGTATTCCTACTCAGGAAAAATAAAAGCAGGGACATACACATGTATCAGGATCCCGGGTGATGAAGCAGTAGAATTCCTATTTCTTTCCATCATTTTCTTCTTATCTTCTTTATTTGCTTTGGGCTAATCAATGCTGTTGAATTACTGAGATAGTCCTTAAAAGGACTAGCAAAGATCATAAAAGGAAGAGTTTTATATTGTTGATTTTTGCACATGTAGAATTTATTTGATTAATGATTGCTCAGAAAGTCATAAGTCACAGTGACTTGCAATTTGATGAATAGCAGCTGCAGTTTCATTCTCTACTACAAGAATGACAGGCTTTTGTTAGAATAACGATAATTGTGATTTATACTACAAAATGGAGGCTGATATATTTTAGCATGGACAGATGTGATCAGGCTATTTCTGTATTTATCCTATTATGGAAAGCAGATACCAAGACATATAAGAATATACTGTATTATATATAACTTGATTTATTAGGATTTAAGATTGGCAAGTCTAAAACTTGTCCTGTCATAACTGTCTTTTAGTTCATGCTGTTGGATTCATTTTACTTCATTAGTTCACATTTGAATTTTTCTTTTGAATCAACTTGATTCTGTAAAATTTCTAAGACATTTTATGAGACAAATTTGTGTGTGTGTGTACGCGTGTACACACCTGTGAGCATGTATGTTGTCTTGAAATCAGCATGCCTAGATTCTAGTTTTTAGTTTGGGTTTTACCACTTCTTAATGGCACAAAAATATCATAATCTAATTATTTTATGAATATAACTATGCTACATAATCATTGCTGTTTCCTTGTTATAAGTGGATGTATATCAGTTTACCTGAGAATGATCTTTTGCTTGAGATGCATAAAATTACTTTGTAGATGGATGTTTTATGGAATTGAGTTATTATTTCATTCAGTATTTTATTTATATTATCTTTATACTATTTAATAGAATATGCATTTGATTTTCTATATAGTCATAATTATATGTCTTAGACATGTAGCTCAGGAAATAAAATAATTTCCATATACAACACATCTACTGTTGCTGCATTTTTACTGATGATATTGTATTAGTGATACTGGGTTTGGTAAGAAGAATAATAGCTCCCCAGAGCTGTCTGCATCCTCCCTAATCCATGGGATTTAGGAGTTTACATTAGAGTTTTGTAGATATGATTTAGGTTAGGATTTTGAAATGAGATTATCCTGGAATATCCACTGGACTCAACAGTATCGCCGGGGTCCTTAAAATTGAAGAATCTTTAGCAGCTATTTTCAGGAGAGAGGAAGATTTGTCTACAGAAGCGTGATCAGAGAGGAGCAGACTTTGAAGACAGAAGGAGGACCAAAGGCCAAAGAATGCATGTGGCCTCTAGCCTTCAGAAGGGATTGAGATACTGCTGAAATCTTGATTATAATCTAGTGAGAACAGTGTCAAACTTCTAACCTGCAGAACTATAAGCTAATAAATTTGCGTTGATTTGAGCCACTACATTTTTGGTAATTTATTGTAGCAGTAATAAAAAGTTAATACAGTAGGAAATGTTAATTCAAACCAAAATGGATAGATTATGTATATGTATTATACATATTATATATAAATATGTAGTAAAAAATTTCTAGTGTGTCATAACATATAAGGTTTTATAAATTTATTGGTTGATATTGATTAGTTTACAGAAAAATAAAATATAGGTGGCTTGGGGTCAAGGTGGTTAACTGATTTATAAGTTTGCCTCTATCCATTCTGAGCTTGTTGAAATGTATGTGTACATATAAAAATCATTAAATACATGATAGAAAGCAATATTAGCTCCAAGAAAAACTGAACTTTGTATATAAAAAGAAATATAATTCATTCAGCCTAGTTAGAACAGCAGAAAACAGTAATTATAGTCATAAAAGGGAACCAATTACATATAAATTTAGTTTAATTTATTCTGGGAGAATGGACATTAAATTCAAAAGATTTTCTGCTTTAGAAAAAAATCAATTTTAGGAGGTAACATTATTGGACTAGCCTTAACGATAATATAAATTTTATAGGGATAGATAGTGGATGGGGAATCTCAAGAAGACACTGGTTTTCCACATATATATGGAAGTATACACACATATCCATCCATATGTGTTTATTATATACCTCATACATGTATGTATATATTGACATATATGCACATCAATAATGTTATTGTTTTCAAAATATATCAAAAAATGCTGAGTCCTAATGGGGAAAACAACAGTTCCCTGCCATTTAGCCTTGTTCTGCAGCTGTAGAATCAATACTGTAACCTGTTTTAACAATGTCTTACGGTATCAGACTACATCCTTTTAAAAATATACCACCATTTCTTAGTTCAACCACATTGGACAGTGGAGTCCTGCTCTGTGTGATGAGGTTTGTACCTGTCTTTCTGTACACTTCTTGTTGGTGAATTCCAATGGCAGACACTCCCTGCTTATAAACATATTCTGACTAAGTTGTTTTTCATAGTACTTCCTTGCTCAGCACAAATTCCAAGGTTTTTCAGACATTAGTTAAATATTTCATCTGCTGGTTATGGTTCTTCTCTTTCCTGGACATCTGGATGTTATAATAATCAGAGGACACTTGCAAATGAGACCATATAAGGTGACCTACAGAAAATATAGTGAATGGGTGAAGAAGCAGTCATAGGGGAAAAGCACCTAAACACAAAGACAAAATCAATATTAGGTGAGGAATGAAAGGAAGCAGTAGATGGTAGCCATGAGAGGATAGTAGTTTCAACAAGGCTAGGGAAGTTAACTTTGTCCAGTTTGTGCAGAGGACAAGGGCATGGTCATGAATTGTCACATGTGGAGATGAACATGAACTTGGCAAGAGCAGTTTCTGTAGAGTTCTGCTCCACTTGTTCAACTTGAGATGCATTACTTGATGGTGGCAAGTTCCCTTAAGGCACCTGATGTAAAGCATCCACCTCAACTTTGCTTTTGTTTCAAATTTAGATGACATAAAAAAAAATAGCTTGTATCATTAGTTTCATCAGTTTAAAACCACATTGAGTTTCTCAAAATAAGAAATGAATACTTTATGCTCTTCAGATACAGAAAGGGTCTCATTTAAAAATACATACATTTCAAAGTATGTATTTACTGTTCACTGAGTATATGTCACTCTCCTAGATCCTTTGGGAAGTACACTATAGAACAAATTTATTCTGGAATATAACTTTTATCCATAAAATCACTAAAATAGCTAACTAAAAGGCAATGCTGACACAATAGTAATAAGGTACCTATTAGTGTGAACTTCACTGCCTGGAGCACCTTCAAAGTATATAGAGAGTGGGGAGGAAGATGAATACCCTACAGGCTTGGAAGGAGGAAAGGAGTTATATGTAATTTCTTTTCTCAAACTTCCTGATGCTTGTTGGAGTTGAATAAAAGAAAGTAATGGACAGGTACAAATTGCAACTAGGTGTCAGATGCAAAGCTTGTTTTTACAGTATAAATTTATCATTATAACAGGTTGAGGTAGTATCTCTGATTACCCTCATTTTAAAAATGAGGAAAACAAGAGTACCGGAGGTAAAATACCTAGAAATGTGGCCTGTGTGCAAAATAGTAAAACATCAACCTACACTTCACTTTTGTTTGAAATTTAGATGACATAATCATTAACCTGTATCCTTAGTTTTATCAGTTTAAAAGCACATGAAGGTCTAAAAATGAGTAGTAACTGCTGCCTGTCTTGTGTCAATAATAACAAGTGGCTACTGCCATAACTGTTAACAATTCTAGTCAGTGTTCACAAGGAGACAAAGTCTATAGGCATTCAAACTTTCTGTTTAAATGCAGCAAATTTTCTGTTGTATAGTATAGTAGTTAAGTAACAGAAAAATCATTCAGCCCTACTTTTTGTTATGAAGAATAGCAATGAATATCTTATCACTGTGTTCCAAGTAACTCAGTGTTACTTAAATTTCCTAAATTTTTGTTGTCTTTTAAGAGTGATATATTTAAATTAAAGAGCAATGTCTTTAATTATTATTACTGCTATTTTTGAGTGAACCAGTAAGCTCTGATTACAGGTTTTAGATATTAGACACTACATTTAGAAAAGTTAGTTTTTTTGTTCCCCCACCCCATATGCATGAAATCTTTGTTGAATGTTCAGAAGAATATTTAAAATCTTAATTCAGGGCCTCCCTGGTGGTGCAGTGGGTTGAGTGCCACGCTGTGAAGTATCTGCTGCACAGCAGTGCACGTTCAATCTCTGGCCAGGGGGGACCCATATGGCACAGCATACCTCTCCTGCCTGGCCCTCTGCTCCCCTCAGCAGTGTATTTAGTCCATCTGCCTGTTCTGTTCCCCACTCTGTCTCTGGTGAATCCTCTCACCTCCCACGCCTCTGACCTGTAACCCAGCCCTTGTATGCATAAATAAATAATTTTTTTAAAAAATAGTCTTAATTCAGTTAAGCTTTATATGATAGCTATAGTGATTTAAAAGCTCACTGTTTTAAAGACATAATATTGCTTTAGTAATAATTGCAAATGCATTACTATGAGGCAATACCATCATCTCAACTTCTTTAGATTGTTATCTTGGGCTGTTCATAGTCCTAAAGTATGAATGAGATCTAACATTATTTTAAAGGGTGGTAATATCCTTCCTTCACCTAACATATTAAGCAAATATATGTGTTAAAAGAGCACACCTACGTATTCACATTTATAGACTTGTTATTTTCCATTAATTTGCTGTATGTTATGTGTGGCATAAGAAGAGCAAAAAATTCTGTGATTCTCCATTTTCTCATGAATGTAAGTCTTCTGCCCTTTTCCTTTTCTGGTCACTATTTTATGTTAAATTATCTGCACATATTTATGGGAACTAGATAAATGCCCTGGAAAAACTAACATTATCGAAATATGAAATTATTAAAATATATTATAATGTGCACTATATGTAATTTACTGGCACACATCAGCTTTGCCATTCCTTTTGTGAAGTGATTTGATGTCTTTGAAAGTAGGGCTTATTTGATCTAGATCCTAATGTCTACATTCACATATACTAGCAGTTTCAATTAGACTTTTTATTAACCCCTGGATTCTGTAAGTTAAGAGTGATAAGTTACTGTTGGAGCTAAGGATGACAATGCATGTAATATGTCACCCAGTGCCTGACACCATAAACTTGACTACTACATCATGAAGACTGGGTAATATTTTTCCAAACTGAAATATCTATGTGGATATTTAAAATGCTTTCAAATAATATGAATAATTTCTGATTTGCAGTGTTTTTTTTTTCTTAATATGAGTTCCTTGATATGGTACTTGGGTGAGATACATACATATATCTGTATGTATATGTTTGGATGGGTACATCTACCAAAAGATTAAGCTCTGATAATACATTAGCTTTAAAATATTTTCTTTTCTATTTTTTTAAGATTTATTTATGCATAAAAGAAATGGGGTCTAGACCAAAAGTGCAGTGAGTAAAGATTCACCAGAGACAGAGAGGGGAGCAGAACAGGTGGATCTACTGAAATACAGTGCTGGGGAAAGCAGCAATAAGACAGGAGAGGTAGGTCCCTGGCAAGGGTTAAACTCAAGTTGCAGTGGCTGACAATACCTTGATAGTTCTGTGTCTTTAACCCCTGTGCCACCAAGGAGACCCAAAGATTTTATTTCTTATGAATCTTTGTGGAATATCAATGGTTAATTGAAATTTCACATAATATTTATATATAAATTATTATTTACATTATGGTTATTATAGTATATACAATGATTAAAATGAATTTAATTTTATAGTATGTGATTTTGACTTAAATTTTGGATACTGCTATACTTTAGATATTTTATATAAACGTGCACATTGAATGCAACATTATTGTTTCAAAAAAATCCCAAAGAAGATGTATTTTATGTTTATATAAATACATTTTGTTGTTAAAAAAAGTTACATATAAATAGAAAGTGAATAAAAGTAAAGAGACATCAAATAAATTATTTAAAAGATAAAATTCACATAACTATCATCTGTTCTAAAAAGCTATACCTGAAATCTTTAGTGCTTTTTTTAGAATATAGTCTTCCCCTTCCTCCTTCTTTCCACATCTGGCAAAGGAAAATATCATTTTCATTTGTTTGGTAATCACTTCTTAAATTGTTTTACTACATTAAAACTTTTAATGTATCCCTAAAAGTTATAGCTTTAAAATTTTTAAATTTTATCATTATGTAAAGATTGAACTGAAACACATGTGGATTAAACTTGACACAGCATAGTTTTCTCTATATATGTATATTTTTGCTAGAAAAATGTTTTAGACAGTGTACACAGTGGTTAAGAATACAGACTTGAAAAGGTAGAGAACCTGGTTCCAAACTTTGACTCTCCCTCAGTATCCTTGAGAAAGCTGTTCAACTCCTCTGTACCTCAGTTCCTTACCTGTAAAATTGGGTAATGATGGTGTCAGCACGTGAGCTTGCTGTTGCAATGAAAAATGAAGTTTAATTGACGTTGTAAAATATATTTCTAAGTAAACATAGCAATAAATATAATTGAGTTGTTAACATGGTTTACCCATGAGTTTTAGCATAGATACAGTCATCAATTATAAAATCACTGAAAAATATATAAACTGAGAGCCAAATATTTGGTATTATTTTTAATATGGTAGGGTATTTTTTATTAAAAGTTCAAAACAGTGTAATTGTAGCATCATTCTTTATCTTTATATTTTCAATCATTAATTAGAAACATAGCTTCTCCTCTATCATGGAGAATTTGTATCCTTGCTATTGACAATATTCTGTGTAAATCTGTGCCATGCTCTTATCTTGTTTCTTTTGCACACAGCTGAGAGAACTGAACAAAAAAGCATTAATAAAGAGTGAATGCTTTCTTGGTTCTAGCACACTACATCTATTCACTATGAGATAGATGCTGAAATTCAGAGTGCTGTTTAATGTTTTATTCTGTAAACAAGCTCTAAATATAATAAGATGGCATAATTTTGAGGATTTTTTCCCCCTAAATGATAAGATGATCATCACTGTTACTCATAACCTTTGCTGGTAGCCAGTAGAGAGAAAAGTATTAGGGAAAGGTGTCAGACTTGGTGTATTAGCTTGCTAGGGCTGCCATGGCCAAGCACACAGGCTGAGTAACTTAAAGAACAGAAATTCATTTTCTCAGAGTTTTGGAGGCTACAATTTGAGATCAAGGTATGTTGTCAGGAGTTGTTTCTTCTCAGGCCTCATTTCTTCACTGGTTATCACATGTCGATATCTATGTCCAGATTTCATCCTTTTGCAGGGACAACAGTTATATTGCATTAGTGCCCCCTCTAATGATCTAATATTAATATATATTTTACTCCTTAAAAACATGACAAATGTAGTCATATTCCAAGGGACTGGAGTAAGGAATTCAATATGTGTATTTTGAGGGACACAATTCAGCTGAAAACAACTTGGTGTCAGGATACAAAGATTCTGATGTTGTTTCCCAATACTAATAGTTTAGTAAGACACTTAATTGGTCTGATATGCATATATTTTCTTCCAGTTTTCTTTCTTCTTCACAATTCAGATCAAATTTTATATAAATGTCCAAGAAATTACACACATAGTATCATTCATTAAAGTTATTAGTTCTGTGAGGAATTAAAATCCTTTTTTAAAATAATTTTTAACTATACAATTGATGGATGTAGCTTTTTTAAAAAAAATTAGGTAACAGTGAAAAGGAACTTTGTCTTTAATGATTATAACTAGTCTCTGTTTCTTCTCTTTTAAAATGTTTATTTCTCTTCCAGAAGAACACTGTTCAATACCATATTGTGACCATAGAAATGTCTTTCCAATATATATACAAGGTAGCCCCTCTCAATAACCCCTATAAAGCCCCACAGATAATCAGGTATTTAAAATATAGTTAGTATGATTGTATAATTAAATTTGTAATGTTAATTTTATTTTTAACTTTAATTTAGATTGTCACTGTGACTAGTGTTACTGTTTTGTACAGAAAAGTTCTATGTATCTGGGCATACTGATGGTATATGTATGTATGTGTGGGAGGGAGGCTATAAAATATAATTAATTTCTTTACACTTGTGCTATAAATTTTTTAGTTATTTTCTATATATCTAGGCTATGTGTTTATATGTATGCATGATAATAAACGTTTAAACTTCTTGGTTGCTTGTCATTTTATAATCCTGTATAGATTTTTATCTAAAATTCAATTTGGTTTGATATTTTATGTTTCTTTCCATAAGTAGAATGCCTTTGGTATACACAAACACATGCCTTTTACCATATTCTTTTCTACCTTTCACAGCTGTTTTGCTTAAAATGTACCTTTGCAAAGAACAAATAGCTGAACTTTTAAAAATTCCATTTGGTAAGCTATCTTTTCAAAAGTAAAATTGTGCCTTTGCTCATATTTTCTTTATGTATTTTCAAGCAAGCCAATTGTATGTCACTGTGTGTCTACATATGTACAGATGATTAAATTATAATTAAATATCTCAGTACCATTTGGTGAACATTCTTGTACAGATACTGAAAATCAATTTAGTAAAGAGAAAAGGTAACTCTTAATTGATTTAGCCAAATATAAAGGTATGAGCTGTTTCATTTCTTCTGCTCAATTATGTGAGCAGCTACTAAGTAACGTGGCTCTAAATGTCACTTATCCTCACTGTTGGAAGGTGAATAACTTGCATTTTTTTCTGGTACCATATATAAAAATTTTAAATTGGGTTATCAGGCAAAATTTAATATGAACAAGTTCTGGTTATAGTGTTCCATTGTGGAGAATATTTTTAGTTTGAATGCTGCAAAGTAAAGCCAAAATAGCAAGTGTTGGGTGAGCAGTTCAAGGAATGGAACTGAGCTACTTGAAATAGCATAGCTATTCAATATCTTAAGTATTAGAGATGATGTATGTCTAAATGGGATTCCCCAAATACCAGACTGAAATGGAGATTTGGTGTAGGAAGAACACTTGGAGGAGAATAAGGGGGCATCGGGAATGGGTAGAAGGACAGGTTGACCATGATGAGGAGGTTAATGGGTCTCAGGTGGATATCATGAGCAGCTCTGAAACAGGAATGACTACTTTATACTCAAGTATCAACCAGACCATGGATATGGGCTCTCCCCAGGGAGGGGGTGCAGCTTTCAATAAGGCAAGGCTTTGGGGGAGGAACTAATCCTGTGAACTACAAAGTATGATCATTTCTCACTGAGAACAAATGAATGTTTGGTTCCTGAAGAGGACAGTTAATGGGTTCAGTAATTTATCCTTCATAATATCATACTTAGGTGGTAGAAGAGTATGTTTTTACTACTTATCGGTACTGGGTTATTGAAATTACATTGTTTATAGATGAACAGTTAAGATGTTTCTGTGGAAAATATACAAGTCATCTATTATGGTTTTTATTTCCTCAATATAGATTTGTCCTTAAGAAGTTTCTTAAATTTAAAATTAGAGGAGTGTGAAATATTTGTCAATAACTTCAGTAAATTTGCTTCTGATTAAAAAAAAAAATGTCAGAAAGAATACCTAGAGAGACTGGTTAAAGGCATGGAAGGATAAAGTGAGTGAATGTTATCCAAAGGAAAACGTTCTGAGAATCAGAGAGTGGTCATTATGTCAGAGTAGGGTAAGATAAGAACAGACAAACAGCTACTGGATTCATAGCCAATCAGCGCTTGGTTACTTTTTAGGTGAGGAACTGGAGACAGACAGCAGCTTGCAATGAGTGAAGGAGGAATTGACTGAATCATAGAGGAGGGAGTGTATTTGACAGTTGGAGCTTGTGTCAATATTGAGCAGAAAGAGAAAGTTGGGAAGAATGGGGCCCTGGGAGTTAACATCTCCCATAGGGAAAACTCAAGGAGCATTTGTTTACCCAGTTAAAATATAAAAACAAAACAAAACAAAAACTTTAAAACCTCTATTATTAATAATGAGTAAGTTTAAGAAATAATTTAAATAAAGTAACAGGATATTAAGTGGGTAACATTATTATTATTATTTTTTTAAAGATTTATTTATTTATGCATACAAGAGCTGGGGTACAGGCCAGAGTTGTGGGAGGTGAGAAGATTCACCAGACACAGCGGGGAGCAGAACAGGCAGACTGACTGAAACACACTGCCATGGCAGCAGCGGGCGAGGCAGGAAAGGTCTGCCAAGCCATGTGGATCCCCTCCTTGGCCGGAGGCAGGGATCAAACTCATGCTGCAGTGTTTGCGGTTTGCTTCATAGTGTGTTGCTTAACCCGCTGCACCACCAGGGAGGCCCTAAGTGGGTAACATTAAAACCAAAAGTCAAGTTTATATTGTGGAACTTATCTTTTTTTATTTATTTGCCTATTGACTTGATTATATATGTCTGGCTACCTTTGGAAATCTGGAGAATATTATCTGGTGAACTAGTAGTTTGCCTGGGACAAACAAAAAACTTTTAAATATGTAGTTATAGTATGTGGCTGTGATGGTTTAATTGTAATCTCCAAGCCTTGACTTGCACTTCTAGCACTATTTTGTGCATTTCATTCAGTCATCAACTTTAATTCAAAAGATATTCTAGAGTACCTGTCATATGTAGATCCTGCTCTAAGTTTATGAAGGAAGGGCCAGAATTTGGGGACAAGGAGACTTTAGACTTTTAGTTGAGTAATCAGGAAAGGTTTTTGGAAAAGGTGATATCTGAGTTAAGACCTAAATAAGATAGGGGCATGAAGTCCTTGAATGCTTGGAAAAAGACCATTATAAACAGAAGTAAGTATTTTAGATGCAGTGATCTTGATTTGATTAAATGCATGACTGGAATGTTTGCGATATGGCAAGGGTGTCTATGCCTGGAGCAATCTAAGCACTGAAGAGAAGATTGGGAAATGAAATGAGAGGTAACAGGGCTGTGAAGAGTAATTGAATAATGATTGATATTTTGTTGGTAGGTTCTGGTCTAGTCATACCAGGTTGTTGCTGGTATCTATTTCAGTAAGTCAGGGACTTCATTATATCTTCTGTTGAAATTTGTGAATATTATCCTTATACTGAGAATTTTGAGCAGAGGGGTAACATGATTTGACATATTTTAATAAAATCATGGTTGCTGACATGTTGAAAAAACACTGAAAGGGACAAGGGTTAAAAGTAACAAAAGTTTATTTTAGATGTGTTTGCAATATCCAGGTAAAAGTCATTTGGACACTAGTGTTAGCAGTAGAAAGATAATACATGGTCAAGTTCTGGATTTAATTTGAAGATAGAGCCATCAGGAATTGCTGATAGAGAGAAAGTCGGTATGAGATTAAGTGATGAGTCACGAATGCCTCTTGGTCTGAGTAACTGGGAGAATGAAGTTGACATTAACTGAGGTGAGACAGACAGTAGGGAACAGTAGGTTTGGAGAGATGCTCAAAAGCTTGGGCGTGCTAAATCTGAGATGCCCACTAGTCATCCAAATGAACTTGTAATTATGAGTCCGACATTTGAGGGAATTTTTAAAGAAGATTTTTTATTTTTATTTATTTATGCTTACTAGAACTGGGGTGTAGGCCAGTGGTGCAGCGGGTGAGAGGATTCACCAGAGACAGAATGGGGAGCAGAACAGAAGGATCTACTGAAATACAGTGCTGAGGGGAGCAGCGGGCAAGACAGGAGATGTTTGCTGTTCCCTGTGGGGTTAGCTCACTGGCTGGGGATTGAACTCATGCCACAGTAGCTGGCAATAGCTTGACAGCACTGACATTTGAACCTCTGTGCCACCAGGGAGGCCCTGAAGTTTGAGGGGATTTATGAAGCTTGTGGTAAAAAGTGTTAAGAATTACCAGTATCTATTTGGTATTTAAGCCAGGAGACTGAATAAAATCACAAAGGGAATGAATGTAGAGAGAAAAAACAAGAAGTCCTATGACTGAGACTTGCAACACTTTAAAACTAAAAGTTCAGAAAAAAGCAAGAACTGATTAAGAAGGAATAGCTAGAGGAGGAGGCAGGGAAGCAGGAGAAAGACGTATGTTGGAAACTAAATGAGAAAAATTCACAGAGGAGGAAATGTTCAACTGTTAAAATGCTGCTGACTGATCAGATAAAATGAGGCCAAAGAATTGACAGTTAATTAAACAGTTTCAAAGGGTTCACTTCTTTGCCTATATGGCCTGTAAAAAACAAGCATGTGTATGTCTTTCTAGGACATGGAAATTTCTTTCATTTTTATCCCATAAATTGAATCCATAAAAAATGAATATTTTTGTTCATTTTGTTTGTGTGATTTACACCACTAATTTAAAAAACTGACCTGAATTTTAAACAGCATTGGGAATCATTTTGAAAAGTATTAACATGGTGCTCTGACCTCAAATCTAATATCTGAAATTCTCAGAATCTGAAAAGCAGTATTGTTATTTTCTTCATTTTTGTTCAACTCAGTTCCACAAAGGATGATCTAAGGGCAAGTCCCAAAGAAGATCAGTAATTTTCAAAGTCAGACACTAACAACTAACATCTTGCATTCTTTATATATATATATATATACATATATATATATATTTGTATATTTGTATATATATATTTAAAATAATATCATGTTAGGTCCAAAACTAAGCTTTCATTCTTATACAAAGAATCACATTTCTTTAGGAATTAGATTATTATATATAACTTACAGAAAGAAGACAATTTGGTGAACATAGGCGTGCATATGTAAAACTCTACAGTTTTTAAAATATGTGCATATATTATGTCATTCAACTATATTATGTAAAGCATCACCAAAAAAACAGTCCTCTTATGTGATTGCTTTGCTATCTCCTAACCAGTACAGGAGGTTGCTTTCAGAAGAGCAACAATGAAATAATAACTAAACTATGAAATAGGATTCTTAAAATCCTCTCTAGGTATTGGCATTAGCATGTCTGAGACACTGTGAGTGGCCTAAAGGACAGGCAAAGTTCCCTAAGTTTAGCCTCTAACCCCAGGGGGACATATATAGGCTGGCCCACTGGGAATCTTGAATTCTGAACAGCTGAGGATCAGCTTAATTGATTCTAACCTGAAGTACAGAACTCTGTTTTTTATAAGAGTGAGAGAAAAAACATGAATAAAGAAAGCTTTGTATCTGCAAACTTCACAGTGAGCAGCTGCATTCTGCATTATTCCATGTATTCTGTTGCCCTATTTAACCTAATAATTAATAAAATATATGGAAAGTGTCATCAGCTGCCCCATTTATAACAAATCCAACAAAATGCATCTCTGGCTTTAGTTGATCAAAATAACACAAACAAGCAGCTCAAGAAGAGATATGAAATGTTGTTTTGATCTGTAGTGTGGCCGTCTGCTGAAATCCTTCAATATCAGCTTGATAAGACCTTAAGCATTACGTATCAGCTTTATACTGTAAGATTTATTGCTGAATTTCCCTTTTTAGAGAGTATTTTGTTCTGTTTTTCATTAATAAATCTTTTCTTCCATGTGGATATATCTATGTCTTTTTCTTTTAAATTAGAGGCAGTCTGCTACTCTTGACTATCCTTTGCCTCTAAAAGTATAAGAAGAGTGCAGCAAGCTAAAACACTCATGAGTTTGAGTGAAAATACATGATATCATGGGATTAAAAACATTTTTAATATCCTAAACTGCAGTCAACTGCTTATACTATTCTCAGGGGAGCTTGGTGCATAAAGCAAAGCTCAAAAATATTTATGCAGGCTCACTATAGGGTTTACAGGAATCCTAGAGCTAAAGCAAGAATTTAAAGATACAGGACAAGGTTTCATCTTAGCTGAATTCATGAAAAAAATTCCCATGGAATTACATAGGTTGAGATTTTGGCTGCAAGCAACTATGTTCAAATAAGTGAAAAGAACTCCATGTATAATAATATTCTCAACTTTGTGCTCCGTGTGCCTCCCCATTTCCATATAAAGTACTGGCACTGAAATTAATCAGTGCCACCGGATGCTTCATCCCACTGAAAGAACAGTCACCCTGACACTTCTCCTGTAAAGGCTTTCTATCTGAGGCCTTCCACAGTCCATCACTTCCCTTCATTAAACTCATGGTGAAAGAGTGGCTATCAACTGAAGGAGCGGTAATGCATACCAAATGGGTCCAAACATCTCAGTTGCTACATGTGGAATTTATTTTCAGCAGCCAAAAAGCCTCAGTCTAACATAATATTACCTTTTTATTATAGTTCTCTTTTGTGAATGCATTTTTTTCTCAGGTAATAAGAACAACATACTTTTTTTTTAATACTGTAAAGACAATTATTTTGGTTCCTTCAACAAGTCATTTATTATGTACCTGTTGTTATACACCAAACACTGCTGCGCATGAAGGATGCAGACCCTTGGAATATGGTCTCTGCCTGGCTAGACAGCCAGTAATGCTGTTTATTTAGGAAATATTTGTAGCTCCCAATTAGTTTAGATTAGCAAATCTTTATGTAGGAAAAATAGCTTTGGATGGCTACATTAATGATGTAGTTCACACACAAATACACTATTGTTTTGAAAGATAGGTGGATACAGTTAGGATCCCAATGCTGAAATTTAGGTTACTTAATGGTAGCATTTTTTCATTAAGCTTTTTCTTAATTCATAAACATTAAAGTGAATTTCAAATTATGTGAGAGTTCATGAATTTTTGGCATCTGCTTATTCAGAGATACTCAATTTCACTGTATACAGATTTATGTATATAGTTTAAATATAATCTTGTCAGTACATTTTAACACAGATCACCACATGTACTTTTAGAACATTCTTGTAGATATTGACTTCTTGTGACAGTTGTTTGGTTTGTTTGTTAAACTGAATTTCAACCCATCACAAAGCTTTCTCTCCTACACAGAATGTCACTGAAAATAATCATTTTTATAGATTTTTCCCCATTGTCTTCTTCATGGTAACTGATATTTAGCTCCAAATAAAAAAATATATTTTTTTCAGAAGGGATGGGGCAGTGTTTTCTTTCTTGTACTAGAAACAAAGTAGCATCACAGACACAAACTGTGGCATGTACCTCCAGGTATGCTCTTTGGTCTGAATTCTTTAAGACATTTTTTTTTTATTGCAGTGCTTTAACCATAATGTGAGGACAAAAAATTGAAAGACTTGTTGTATCAGGAAAGGTTTTTTAATCAAAAGCAAAAAAGAAAGAAAGTAACCCAGTAGGCCTCAGAGAGCTTTCCTTAAGAACATGCATCTTAGGGCCTCCGTGGTGGCCAGTGGATTGAGAACCACACTGTGAAGCCTCCACGGTACAGCAGCGCGAGTGGCGCGAGTTCGATCCCCAGCCAGGGAGGGGACCCACGGGGCGCAGCAGACCTCTCCTGCCTCGCCCACTGCTCCCCTCAGCTGTGTACCTCAGTCGATCTGTCTGTTCTGCACTCCACTCTGTCTCTGGTGACTCCTTCTCTCCTCCCGTGACTCTGGCCTGCATACTCTTGTATGCATAAATAAATAAATCTAAAAAAAAAAAAGAACATGCATCTTAGATTAATTAGGGTGAATCATTTCTAGATGTGATAATGGTCTTGTGTACCTTTCTAGGTGCAGGTGATAATGTGATGTAGACAGGTCGCTTTTCAAGATTTTATGGTCCTGTGGATAGGGACCTATAAATATAATGGGTGCATGAGAATGGTGGCAAAGCCTTAGGAGACATGCATGGGGTTTGGGGGAAGGTGTTTCTTCATGGGAAATAGGTGTTGAAAACATGCAGGAAAGATGTTATGTGCTTGGGAAGTTCAAGTTTATAGTTAAAAGAGATGAAGATAAAAATATGGTGGAGGTGGGGATTCTTGACAAAGTGAATGTCAGAGGTACAGAGGTACGATGATAGTTTGGGAAGTTAATGTGGAGAGAATGCAGTAAATTCTAGGGTGTGCTAAGAGGTAGGCTATGAAAAGGACTTGGTAAAAGATTGAATGCTGGACATGAGGGAAAAAGGAGATCCTGTATACTGTTCTCTTATGAACAGCTGGATTCATTGTTCTGGCTCCTCACTGTAGAGTCAGATTTCAGGGGTTAATGAGAAGGAGCATATTTTCAGTTTTGCATGTTGTAACTTGTGGTTCCATATAGTATACAGATATAAGAAGTTGGTCAAGGGCCTCCCCGGTGGCGCAGTGGGTTAAGCAACGCACTATGAAGCAAACCGCAGCCACTGCAGCACGAGTTCGATCCCCGCTGCAGGCCAGGGAGGGGACCCACATGGCACAGCAGACCTCTCCTGCTGTGCCCGCTGCTCCCCTCAGCAGTGTACTTCCGTTGATCTGCCTGTTCTGCTCCCGCTTTCTGTGGTGAATCCTCTCACCCCCCCCTCCCCACACCTCTGGCTTGTACCCCAGTGCTTGTATGCATAAATAAATAAATCTTTAAAAAAAAAAAAAGAAGTTGGTCAATAAGACAAAGTGACTAGAAAGATATAAAGAAATCTAAGTATATGTACAAAATGTGTTTTCTGAAGAGAGAATGGGTCACATTGCTGTTCAATGATGAGAAATTGAAGATTTGTGAATTATGAGGAGAAAGTCAATATAACTTGATATGTGGAGAGGAATGTGTTTGTATTTATAAGTGAGACTTATCTTTTAAATTCAGTGTGCACCAGTGGAAGATTTTAAGGTATAGCCTGGCTTTTGAAGGACATAGCCTTTCAAGAAAAACCTGGGGTCATACTTACCTTTAAAAATTTTATTCTTTTAAGATACCTCAGCAAAACTAGGGTTGACCCAGCAGTTCTACCTCCAGGTATAAATCCTAAAGGCATTTTGTACAGCTTATAAGAGAAAAATACAAAAATGTAATGGAAAGAAAAACAGAAAATACTTAAATTAACAAATATCCAATTATGGGAATGAGTAAATAAATCATGGTACATTTATACAATAGGATACTATAAAGCATTTACAATGAATGAACTAGAGTTTTGTGGTAAACATGGATCAATTTCAAAGATAGCTTTTGGGGGGAAGCAAAATGTAGATGAATACATTTAGCATGATACTACATATAAAGTTCCAAAACTAAAATGAAGCTCTGAGTTCTATGGATCCATACTTAGTTGGTAAAATTATGAAATCACATATTGACATGATAAATATAAAAATTATATTAGTAGTTGCCTTTGTAGGAGCATGAATAAGAATGGAATCAACAAGGAGTGACCTACCAAACATAAAACACCAAATAAACCTCGAACAATGACCCAAAGGGGGGGGGGGGGGCGGCATGGGCACAGGCTAACAACTATGCTTTGCTTCTAAAAAATGAAAAAGAAGAAAATGTTAAAATTTGGCAGTTAGTTGGTAGATGCATGAGTGTTAATTGTATTAATTCCATATGCTTTTGATTTCTTGAAATATTCCATAAGAACTTGAACTGCCTGAGGTTACAGCTTATTATTAGCAGAGCAAGGAATACAGAGCGTCTTGTCAAAATCAGAAGTGAACAAGCTGGAGTCAAGTGTGTATACACAGCCACCCATACAGAAAAAGACCAAGTGTGCATTTACCATTGCAACTGTGATCACAGGTGTCACCCTGAATCATGTTAACAGCTGACATTTTTAAGCACTGATTAGACACTCTGCTGATTATTGTATCCAGATTATGGCATTAGGATAAGAGGAAAACAAGTCATATTTGTAAGACCTAAAATTCATGAGTGTGAACTGCCCACCATTGTAATGGAGTGTGGCTTACAAAAGGCATTTAAACAAAGCGATTTTTGTGTTTGGGGAAGAAATGAAGTCAGACAGGATAAAAGTTACCCTCTTCTCTTTGTAGTCAAATTTCTTTCCCACTTTAAACTGACTTACATGGTAATGTATACATAAAATATCAAAAATCTTGAAAGACTTGAATTATGTTGATTGAGGTAAAAATAAATAGAATTGAAAGAAAATAAACTGAAAACAGAACATTTTCTATTTCACAAAACCTACCAAATAATTCTTTTTTAAGATTTATTTTACATACAAGACCTGGGGTGCAGGCAAGTGGTTTGGGGGTTGAGGGAATTCACCAGAGACAGAGTGGGGAGCAAAACAGGCAGATCTACTGAAATACACTGCTAGGGGAGCAGTGGGTGAGACAGGAGAGGTCTGCTGCACCATATGGGTCACCTCCCTGGCCCGGGATTGAACTCATCCTGCAGTGGGTGCAGATATCTTCATAGTGCTGTGCCTTACTTAACCTGTTGAACCACCAGGGAGGCCCATTCTACCAAATGCTTTTAAATAGATCATGGAATGTCAGTAGTTGGTGATGATAATGCTCATTTATTGAGCACTAACTTTGTACCAGCCTCTCTGCAGGGGCTTTACAAGCATTACCTGATTTAACCCTCACAATGACCCTGTGGATTTAGATTTAGATTATTCTACTTTAGAGAAGAGATTTTTGAATGGTTTTCCCAAGTTCAGAAATCACAGATTTTAAGTGATTTTCCTAAGTTCACAAACAATGCTTGTCATTAGGACAGAATTTCTATCTTACAGTATTAATCACAATCAGTGCTGATAGCCATGGTTTGAAAAGGGATAAAAAAGTGTATTTGCAGATAATAGCTCTCAAATTAAGACAACACCCCATTAATAACCACAAGAATATAGTCTTTCAAGAAAACTTAAAGAAGAGGAAAGGTGGTGAACAGAAAACACTATAGCTACATTAGACCATAGGAATATACTAGTAAAACAGCAACCACCATAGATTGAATGCCTGCTGGATGATCATTATCTTATTTAGTGATATCCATTTCAAGAAGATGAACCTGAACCCTGGAGAATTTAGTGAATTGGCACAAGGTTAAATCTCACATTTGGTGTAGATGGCATTTGAACATAGGTCTGTGAGTCCTATAGTCATGTCTTTGTACCATACCACATACTATTTTGGCCTTTGTGTTTTCCTTGTGTCTGGTAGTAGTATTATGAATGCTCTTGATATCCCTCATTACATTTCTAAATGATCTCTTATTATTGAGTAAAAGTGAAATAAAGGAAACAATAAAGAGGGACATGTGTCCTGGACATCAGAGGAAACAGTTCTTTGCTATACATTTTGTAGAGTAAAGACACAAAACACTACATTTTCCCTCTATTCACTCCACCATTGTCCTCTCGTGATACAAGTCACATGGGAAGAATGAAAAGCAATGTGACCAAAGCATCAAGCACCATAAAATAATGGAAATGTGTGACTTACAGTCTTCTGTGAAAACTGGACAGCTTCAAATCTTGATGCTGGTACATTAAATAGCAGAAAAGAAACCCCAGGGATGAAGTACTGACAGATAGCAGTCTACTGGCAATAAAGGAATACTTATTTTAGTGCAGGATTCCTGTGTATTAAGGAGGAATGTGAAGCTGTTGTGTATTCAATCGATGTTGGAATGGGAGCTAGAAAGAGAAGGGGTCTGCAGAGAGGGCAGGAGAAATACCTGAAAGAACCTTTAGCCTTATGATTTCACTGTGGGCAGTGGGTCACAGGAGCAACAAGGAGAATAAGGTAGAGCAACAGGGAAAAGCAAAGCTCTTTTCAGACCAAAGTAGGATTCCAAATTAGACCTGGAGAGCCAGCTTTACAAACAGCAAAGTGCTCTGCAAATAGTAGATTTGAGTACAAATTATAAAGGGAACGGTTTTAAGATATGCATAGTGTAGTGTAATCTGTTCATAAAGCATCAACCATTGTAGGTTTAGTGGCACACAGTGATAGTAATCTCTGTGAATATCAGTGCATACAAATACAGAATGCATATGTAGAATGTAGATTACAGTCTTTATGCTAATATATATGGCAGGATTTCTAAGAATATATTAAAAAAAACAATTTTTAGCATGTCAGTGAGATTCCTAGGGAATGTCTCTAAGGAGAATATAAGTTTTCTTTTATTGATAGTGATTACTAGTGGTTAAGACAGTGTCTTGATGTGATTATTCCACATTTATTTAAATTATCCTTTCTCACTGGAGGGAATTGGACTTAACCTTTATTCTAGGGCAGGGTTTGAATAATTTTTCTTGTAGAGAAGGGGAAAAAGGTAATTTATAGTCATTGAATACCTATTATGCACCAGGCATTGTGTTGGTTGCTTTACATGCATTATAATGTTACCCCATTTAAGCCACTCAGTTTTAAAATGAAAAAGAAACTGAGGCGGAGAGGATTTTCCGAAAGCTAGAAGTAGTAGAGCTGAGATGTACAAAGAGATTGATTTTCTCCTGTAGCCTACAGCCATCAAATTAAGCAATACTATCCTTTGCATACTCTCCAAAACAGCAGGGAAATTAGCCAACCCCTGTCAGAGATGTCAAAGAGAACACCAGGAGGATGGAGAATCTCTGTTCCTGCAAGGGGAGGGGTTAGCAGATCTACTTTTACTTACACAAAGGCACTTCAACTAGGCAAATATATTAGACACTGACATTCTGTATTGTTCTTTTTCATTCCATAAATAATTAAGTTTTCTTTGAGATAATGTTAAAACTAGTAAATTATATTAACTCCCCTCAGTGGGGGAGACTAGAAAGAGTTTTTATAATCACCATAGTATTGACATATTAGAAAGGAAAACTATTAAGACGTTACATAAAAGCAGTAAAGGGAAAGTTAGAGATTAAGTAAGGGAAATTAATAAGTAGGAATTGGAAATTCTAAAGGCACAACTTAATTTTATGTTAAAATTTATAAGCAAGAAAATGTAAATATTTTCTAATTTACCTTACAATACATTTAGGTACACTTTCACACTATAGATGCCATACACTGGATTGAAATTTGTGGCAATATTTCTTATTTTGTGACTTCCTTGTATAACTTTAAGAAAACCAAGTTCTGTATACAGATGCTACTGAAAAGAGAGTTGAAGTACAATAGAATGAGATGACAAAGGGCCAAAGTACAATAGATGAGATGATAAAGGTGCAAACAGGTCTTTAAACAGGAAAGCAGTGGAAGGCTTATGGCTGACTTTAAAAGACTCAGGACAATAAGAATATGAGATCCCAATAATACCAGGGGAAAATTTACTGAAAATTCATGCACGAAAAAATGCAAACTAGGAACTTCTTTGTAAGCAAATATATAAACCCAATGAATAAAAAGTTAAAATGAGACTCTAAGCTAATATTAATAGTTATATTTGACAAGGAAAATGGTGATACTTAAGATTTACTTTTGCATTTTACCTATTGAAACTTTGTTTTTGAGCATGCAATTGTCAAAATCATTCCTTACTTCCTTCTAGGAACACAGTTAATATATTTGCCTAGTTGTTACAAATCTCTCATTACCACTGTCTGTGAATAATGATGGTTCTTTAATCACTTGTTTGAGGTATAAGTATTTGAGATTATGCTTCTGACTTCTTTAGATTGCTGTAGGAATAAAAATAACTTTCATGGGATTTTTTTTCCTTTAATATCTAACAGGTATCAGGCACTAAAACTAATTCAGTTGGGAGTAAGCACAAAAACATCCAATGGGAATTCAGTTTGTAAATGAAACCAATCAATTATAAGTTTCACATAGTTGAGAGTGATTGCTAAGATTATATTAATATACCTCTGGTTTCCTTTTTTGTTCAGCTAAATGATAGGCTATATTTTGAGTGAGTCATTATGGTAGAAAATCACAAACTTGTGCAAACCTTTGTGATAATCAGTTATTTTTCACATTGGAAAAAAGAAAGATCTATTGAATATAAACTGGAAAGTATATTTTACTATATTCTCATCATTGTGCTTTCACAGATAGTAATAATAGTCTGGTGCTTGAATCATTGAAACTGAGATCAAGTCACTCATTAGCTCCAGCAGCTCATATTACTCTACCTTTAAAATAAGAAAAAATATAAAGTAGATGGTGGGGTTTGGTAAGATGAATGAGTACTTGTTAGGGGACCAGCAGATTTAGATTTCAAACTAAAGTGCCCCTAACCTGCCTGGGTGACATGTCACTAATTTTCCAAACCTCCCTTTAGCTACTTATAAATCAAGGGACATAGATTACACAGGTTCCGAGGTCCCATTTATCTCTGAAGTTTTATGAGAGTGGTCTAAGCTAAGTAAGTCATAGGGTTATTTTCTGAGACTGAACATAGACTATGCATTTTTTGGTATATGCTGAAATTTAAAAACCTCTACAACAATTTCTTTATTACCATCACTGTCATGATTAATGTGCTCTGAGGATCTTCTACTTTGTGTGTCATTCTAATTCCACATTTAAGTTATTAATAATGTGCTATTCTCAACAGTCTATTTGCCTATTTCTCATTTCCTGTTGCTGATTTTCACTGATGTATAAAGTTTCAAAAGAATCAGTCATTTGTTGTATAGTCAGGGTTTTTGCTATTACCTATTCACCACTATTTTGATAAGAAAATTATTTAATGCACTTTTTAGATTGTCTTATATTTTACTTGAAGTTTAGCAATAATATCCAATAAGTAGATTTGATTTCATACACGGGTTTCATTTTATAACATATAGTAAAATAAATTCATAAGATATTCTTCCTGTACTACTTTACAGTCATCTTGTAATATTTGTGGAAATTGGGCAAGAATATTATTCAAAAAAAGCAAAGATTGGTTAACTCTTGAGAAATGCAGCGATACTAAACTACTTTTAGATTTTAAAATTTAAATAAATTTTAGAATCAGAAAATAAAGTATTCTGGAGAAAAACAGATATATATCAAAAACAAAAGGCATGGTCCAAAGACAGCAGAATTATTGGTTAGTTCATCTCAACCTGTTTCAAGCTCTTGTTCTTCTCTCTAGCTGTACACACTAGGGAGAATATTGACTAGTATTGGGAATATAATCAAGGAATAATTGTACAGGTATGATGCAAGGTGGCCTTATCGATTTCCATTGTTTAAGACCTTGAAGTACAAGGAGATGGGTGTATAGAACAATTTAGATTCATGAAGGAAGGCTTGTGCCATGGGGTCCCTACCTTTATAAGCTGCTGTGTATGAGTGTGGTGTGAAACTAGAAATTAAAGGAAAGCAACATTTGCATTTTTTTGGTTGCATTTTGTGTGCTTGAGAATTTATAGGACACTGGCAATATTGTGTTTCTTAGTATACAAATAGATGTAACGAGTGTGTTGATTTAATAGCACTATTTAGGGTTATTTTTCTAAGCATGTTACACATGCCAACTCATTCAGTAGTCACTACAATATTATCAGGTAAATAACATTGTTATCTTCACAGTATATATTTGGAAACTGGAGAACAGAAAGGTTGAATTGCCTTCAATTATGCAGGAAAACTAGATTTGAACCCAGGAGTCTGATTGTGCTTATTAACAGATCTGTGCTATTCTGTGTGTCCCAAAAGGGCTTGATTTTTCAAAGTTCTTCTCCTTTTATTAGTGATTGATTCAGGAACTCAGGGTTATTGACATTAGCACAAGGCAGTCCTTGTGATAAGAATTGAATCAGAAATATTCACTGTATATAAAACACATTAAGGACTGGTAGGTAGTAGGAAAATTTCCAGGTCTTCTGTGGGAAAGAAACTACCCTGTTTTTAATAAAGAGTACTTATCAGTGCTTAGTAAAGAGTACCTTCTCTTCTGGATATCATAAGGGTGATTTTAAATTCTGTTACTGCTTTGGTATTTGGTGTCTTTGGTATTATATCAGAAACTCTTCTGATACCTAACCAAATAATGTAGACAAAGCCTAGAGAACTGTATTGACACAGAAGTAGAACCACTGGTCACTGTGAACCCATCCTGCGAAGTGTTACTGCTATAGTTTTGGGTGCTTTTTGAGCTTTAACTCCATGCCTTTACACAATATGAATTGTAAGTAGTCCCCAAATTTCTTTGTGTTTTTATTTTATTGCTGTTTGTTTGTTTAGTGTTAAGGAACAAAACGGAATTAAAAAAAAATAAAATAAAAGGGAAAAGGGTTCCAATAAAATCTGAGAAAATAGTGGTAGCAGAGTATCCAAATCTGAGTCCTCTCCAGATGAGGATGTGTTATGTAATTCCTTTGACTATTGTGAATTATGTCATTTTGCCTAGAGTTTCTGTACTGATCAGACAATGTTTCTAGATTTTAGCATACCAATAAAGTTACTAACATTGAATTCTATTCCCCATAATATTAGAATGTGCTGATTTAATAATTAATTACTTTAAAAGCATGAGTTATAATTTTATTAATCAAGTTAAAATTTTAAAGAGGGATTTGAAATGAACATAAGACATATTCTCTATCCAGAGGTAAAGTAAATCTCAGTAGCTTACAAGCTTACAACTTATGAGTAAATTGGGGTTTCATGGGGAAAATCAAAGATATATAAATCATTCATGAGGGATTCTCTGAACATCAGCATTGTTTTCCCTCCTGTAACAAACCAAATCCCTTCTTTATTTTTAAGTGACAGATAAAGTGACAATCTACTTCCACATGAACGTTCATATTAATAATGTTATATTTTCAGTAGTTTATTTTGCCTGTTTCTATATTTTAGAAAGACACCCAAATGAATTTTAAATTGTTTACATAAAATTGAAGAATAAATTAGCTAGACCAGGACTATGTTATAAATTTATGGTTTAACTCACATTAATTAAACCTGTGTCTTGAACCTAGAAGAAGCACAATAAATTATCTTTGAATTAATCAAGGGATGGAGCAACAACTAAGTAATTTTTCAGGATTGGCGTGTGTTAAATGACCTGATCATTAATATTTTAATTTCTGTGTTTTATATAGATATCACTTCATTTTGTTCAGGTTCTAGGTCAGAGAATAAGAAATCAGATTCTATACAGCTAAATATTACTTATTAGATATGGTATCTTTAGTGAGCTATTTAACATTCCTTTTTAATAGCTGTTTTTTAAGCCTCAAAATTATGATAATAGTAATACAGGCTTTACGATTATTGAAAGTAGAATTTTGTATGTCTAGTAATGGCAAGCCTTTTTTTTCTATACAAATAAATGGTAATAGTGTTCCCAGAGCCAAAACAAAACCTATAAATGATGCTATTTATAGCAACATTTTACCTTGGGGTAGCAGAGGTAACCAGTCATCAAGTCATTAGGTTACTATGAAGTTTATTTGAGCTAATATATATAAAGTGATTAGAAGAATGCTTGATATAAAATTAAAGTTTTGTAGTTTTGTAGTTGTTGGTATTGCCAGTTTATTAATTTTGAAAATTAAAAAAAGTTAACAACTCAGAATACATATAAGCAAGATGAAAAAAAAATAGAATTGAATTATGCACTATTTTTATCAAAGAGCTGTAAGTTGAAGAACACCACAGAAGTAAACAATTTCTGTGTATTTACTGACAAATATCTGCATATCCTTAGGCTTGTGAATTTAATAGCTATGATAAAACTTGAAGTTTCACACCTGCAATGACTCTAAGAAGCCAACAGGCCAGATTCCTACAGATTGCATTTTGGTATTCTCTGCATTCAGCAAACATTAAACATTCATGACCCATCATGATCCTCACTAACCTGTGTTTCTTTCAGTTCAACCTTGGCAGTTAGCATTTTTGCTTCTACGCAACTGTTAATTGGAATTTTAAATGTTGTGAGTTTTTTTTTATTATAGTTTTTTCTTATTATAAAAAAGCCAGTGAATGTCACTGAAGAACACATTACAATATAACACACAATGAAGAATTTAAAAATATTCCTTTAAGCTCCCTATCTGGAGTCAGCCAGTGCTGATATCTGCTTTTATCTTTCTAGATCTTTCTTCCCATCTCACCAAATCTAGAGAGATCATAGTGTTACTGCATTTACATTTAACAAAGGATTTTGACAAGATCCAGCAGCATTCATGACTTAACCACATACTTATAGATTCTAATGCTCTTTGATAATTGCTAAACTCAGCCAGCCTGGAAGGACAACAGGCCAGGTTCTCAGCAAGACTCTTCTATATCTATTGGTGTCTCTTGAGTTTGCTAATCCTAGGTCTGGGAAAATTGACAACAATCACATTAACTTTTTAGCCCCCATTCAGAATAGAATTTAAAGGTTTAAAAATTTCCAAATTTGCATATCTTTTGGATTTGATACACAGTTGAGCAGATTGCTTTTATTTTTCCTTCCCAGGTGACAAAAACTTAGAGTTTATTATGTTGGAAATAAAATTGTAAGTTGCTCCTATTAAGGAGACACAGAAGTCTTATGTATATATTGCTTTTAATAATGTAATTTAATTTGGAAACAGTCCTAGCCCAATGCAGTTGATTTACCATAAAAACAGTGGTGTAATATTAATGGTATTTCTAAACTGGGATATTTTTGGAAGGCTCTTAGGTGATATTAATAAAAATTTTGAGAAACATAAGCTATTTCTAGGGCTATATTCACTTAGTATATAACTTCTAAGGAAAGTTGTTCACAAAGATGTTTGTACAAAATGATACAGTACTAAAGTTTGTAACAGGAAAGAAATTGAAAACTCCTAATTGTCCAGTAGTATGAAGCTGCTTATAATGTATAGCCTATTCTTATATTTCAATACCATATATTTGCTAAAGCAGAATTAAATGTCTATTACTGACAGTCTCTGGAATATATTGTAGAACAAAACAAATACGGTATGGAACAACATGTTGGCTCTGTGAATTTGTGTAAAATGTACATAAAAAAGAGTATCTATTTATAAATTTTTAAAAATAAGAAGAGAGACCACATAATAGCTACTTTTATGGTTCAAGAATGAAAAATCAGAAAGGGGTTTATTTAAAATCCATGTAATAACATTTTTAACTTAACGAAAAATGTGCCTTAATATCTGTAATAGTTCAAAATTTTGATTATGAGTAAAGCTAAACAAAGAACAATTTTGTGGCTTGTAATTAACATTGTAATGATTATATCTAAGGGGTGAGATTACAAAGAATTTTCACTTTCTGCTTTCTCTTTTGCTGTCATTTTTGAACTACATTATTTTTATTTTTAATTTTTCCAGTTTTATATAGGTGTTATTGAGATAATGTTGTATGCAATATAAGGTATACAACTCATTGATTTAATAAACCTATACCTTGCAAAATGATTTTCACTACAGCTTTAATTAACTCCTGCATTATAGCAAATAATAGACATTTAGTTTTTGTGATGAGAACATTTAATATCTATTCTCTTAGCAAATTTCAAGTATATAATACAGTATAATTAACTATTATACATTAGATCCCCAGAAATTATTCATCTCATAACTGGAACTTTTTTATCCTGTGGCCAACATATCTCCATTTCCTGCACATCCCAGTCCCTGTTACCCACATTTTAGTCTGCTTCTATGTTTGTGTTTGGTTCTTTTAGATTCTACCCATGAGTGATATCATATAGTATGTATCTTATTTCACTTAATAGAATGTTCTCAAGGCTCATTCATGTTGTCATAAAAAGAGCTATCCCTTTTTGTAATTGAATACACACACACACACACACACAAACATCACTCATATTTTCTTTACCCATTCATCCATTAACAGACACTGGCTGTGCAAGTTGTTTCCATGTTTTCAATATTGTAACAAACCCTTGAATCAGAATCAATGTGAAGCTATCTCTTGGAGATCCCATTTTCATTCTCTTTGGATATATATCCATAAGTGGGATTGCTGGATCATATGGTAGCTCTATTTTTAATTGTTTGAGGACCCTCCATACTTTTTTCTATAATGATTGTATCAACTAATATTTCCATCATGTACGAGGGTTCTCTTTTTTTTTCCCACATCCCTCCAACATGTGCTCTCTCTTGCTTTTGATGGTAGCCATTCCAAAAGGTAGAAGGTGAGATCTCATGGTGATTCTGATTGGTATTTCTTTGGTAATTAGTGACATTGAGCAACATTTATGTAACTGTTGGCATCTCTATGCCTTTTGGAGTAGATGTCTGTTAAATTCCTTTATATTTTTAAACTGGATTGCTTGTTTCCTATTAAGTTCTTTATATATTCTGGATATAAATTCCTCATCATATATATGATTTGTACATATTTTCCCTACTCAGATTGCTGACTTTTCATTTTGTTGATGGTTTCTTTTGCTGTGCAGAAGCTTTTTAATTTGATGTCATCGCTTTTGTCTGTATCTACTTTTCTTGCTTTTGCTTTTGTTATGAAATAAAAGAAATATCATTGTCAATGCTGATGTCAAGGACCATACCCCCTCTGCTTGTTTCTTGGTGTTTTATAGTTTGATATTTCACTTTCAAAACTTTAACCAAATTAAGTTGATTTTTATGTTTGCTGTAAGATCACTTTCATTATTTTGTTTGTGACTATCAATTTTACCAACGCATACACTGCTTGTAGAGTAAGAAAAACTGTTGAATTTTGAAATTAAATAGTATAGAGAGATTATTAGTAGTTTAACTTCTAGATTCTACTGCTATGGCTCAAATGTTGTGAATAAAGGTGATTGTTTTCATTTTTTTCTAACAATAAAAGTGCTTACATCATATGCATACTCAATAAAACTCAGTTATTATCATTACTACTTTTTAAGCATAAAGGGCAAAAGGAAGTACAGAAAAGCTTTGTATGTGTGAAGACTACATTATTAGAATGGTAGTGAAAATAATGTCTAGAATGCTCACTGTATTATTTCAAATGTATAACACTATGTGTAAGTTTCAAGGTGAACCACTTTAATTTTAATGTAAATTGCCTATAACATTATTTTTGTAAATATATGATGGATTCCAAGAGGATTTGATGTTTCCACAGAAAAATTCTAACCTGACATTGTTGGTTAAAGTATCTTTCACAACTGAAAAAAAAAAAAAAAGAAGAAAAGCCATAAACCACTTAGTCAGAAATTGTTCATTATTCCTGCTAATAGCTATTTTTTAGTAATTCATAGACAACAGTTCAACAGTTGCTGTTCAATAAGCAGGACAATGAACTCTTTAGCCAAATTATTAGTGCAACTTGGAGCTTTACAAAAGCTAACCTTAAATTGCAGGTGTTTCGTTATTTTTATGTGATTATTTGCCATCATTTTATTTATTTTGACATAGAACATATGGATAAGTTCGTTCAAATATGTGTATGAGATTCTTTCCTTAGATAGATACTTGAACCAGATCTTATTCTAGTAGTTGCTATCTTAAACTCACACATTAATTCATATGCTACTGTCACTTATATAATTTTCCAGGTAAGAGTGGGAATAGGTAAATTTATTTCATAACATGCATGCCCCAGTGACTTATTCAAATAATAATTTATGTAAAAGGGAATAAATATATCCACTACAGTACATTTTTGTCACATATGGGACACAATTACAGTACTTGACATGATATCAAATTGCTTTTCAGAAATAGTAAGTACTACCTACTGTAGGAGGAGACAGTTCATATTAACATGGACATTGGGCCCTCTTGGTGGCACAAGGGATTAAAGTGCAGCACTATGAAGCTATCTGCAGCCACTGAAGCATGAGTTTGGTTCCTGGCCAGGGAGGTGACCCACATGGTGCAAAAGGCCTATCCTGTCTCACCTGCTGCATCTCTCAGCAGTATCTTTCAGTAGATCTGCCTGTTCTGTTCCCCACTCTATCTCTGGTGACTCCTCTCACTACACCTCTGGCCTATACCCCAGTTCTTGTATGCATAAATAAATAAATCTTAAAATAAAACATGGACATTACCATATTAACTGCAAATTGGAATCCAGAATTGTACCCCTTTAATCACAGGAAAACTATGGTCTTTACATAAAGGATGGAAAGATTAGTTGATTAATCCATGTGGTTGATTTTTCCCAAAAGATGAGAAAGTGGATGACACAATAATGCTTTATAACTTACCACCAGCTGAAAAATTTAAAGAACTTCTGAAGAACTTGAAGAAGTAAAGATAGAAGGTGAAGGAGAATAGAAACCTGAGAAACTACTCCAACATGGATAATTTCTCATTTCTGAAGCCATGATGCTTATCTGTGATTCTTACTTTGCCATTGTTATTATTCTTTGTGAAACATATATATCAACTGAAGTTTTTACAGCAGAGTCTTCTATAAAGATATTATGAGGCATAAATGAGATAATATACTTAAAGCATTTACTCTGACACATAGTTAAAAAATATTAACTAATAAAACTGATAATGATGAAATGATTTAACATATTTACTCAGTAATAGAATAAAAAATAAGAGTATATGAACTTTGGAAGTTTGAACAAGGTGTTAATTTAGTTATTTTAGAGGTACATTAGAAAATTTTCTCCAGGAACAAATCACAAGATTTTAGGACTAAGGATGACTTTGTCACTAAACCAGTTATGTCAAAATGGAGCTGTGTAAGACATGGAATAGGGGATTTCCCAAAAGTTTGTACAGTTTGAAACTTTCTCTCCCAGATTATTCTAAAATCATCCTCATACCTCCCTTATTTTAGAGTTACTTACAAAATTGCATGGGTCATAATTCAACTGGTGAGGAAAGAGGAAGACAAAGGCTGAGTCCACCAAGATCAGAGGTGGACTGAAGCTAGGTTCCGATTGCTGGACTTTGAAGCATACAGCACTTTATTTCAGATCAGGGTTGGTCAGGGACTGGGAAGGGCTGCAGGATATCAAATGCTTATAAAAATGAGGACAAGTGGAATGTAGCAGTTGAATGCTAGGGAAACCCTCACAGTGTGGGACCCAATGTAGAACTGAAACTATTGATAGAATAGAAGCAATGCGTTTTTTTAAATGAGTTCAAATTCTCAATGAATTGTCCATTTCTGTGCTTAATGGCTTCCTTTTAGCAAGTCACATTTCCATTTGGTAGGCCAAAAGGGTAACATAGTCCCACTTCCTAAGTATTTCCATGGTCTTTTCAGTATAAAAAGCTCTAATAATTTAAATGGAGTTCCATTAAGGCCTTTGGAACTCCTGAAGAAAGGGCACTTTGCTTCCCTCCTTACAATCAAATTGTTCCCTATAAAGATGCAAATTGGAGTGCTAACAGCAATAACCTGATACCTGTTGAAAACCAAGATGGCAATAACACCTATAATTTCTGACTTCCACTGAGTTAATTGTTCAACTGTCTTTCCTTGTCAGGAACTCCTTTGCACTAGAAAAACACATCAGCCATTTAGCCTTTAAATCTAGACAACAGATTCCATGTTTGCTGAACGAATTAAAGAGCTCATTTGTTTTCATGTTTATCAGGAAGCATGTCTACAGAGTGGCCTATCACAGTGATTTATGTCTGCTCTCTAAAACTGTTTTGGTTGTGGGTAAAAAGATATAAATTCTGAAATGTTTGAAATTACCATGAAATAGCGTTCAGTAGCTATTTTATAAAGTGTTGCTTTTCATATAAAAGTGTTGATGCAAACGATGAATATGAAATCATTCACTTTTTATGAAATTTAACCAAGATTGAAATTTAAATTTGAAAAAATGGCTTCCATATTTCAGATAGATTTTGTTGGTTATTTCATAAATTAGATAGGTGTCTACTCATTATTTTTAGTGGGAAGAAGTTTTAATTTTTATAATTTTTTTCTATGTACTTTACAAATTGATAAAGGTATAAAGTCAGGTCAGTGGCCCAGTTTATAAATATGTTATGTAATGAGATGATTCATTGATTTAAAAATCCTAGAAGTAAATACCTGGGGCTGCACTTAACATCAATCAAAAATATTCCCTCAGCTTTTATAAGCAAGCCATAGTCTAAAACCATTAACATCTTAAATTATGATTAAAAAAAAACAAGTTTCTAAACAAAACTAAAAAACAGACTTTGCAAATACATTCTGTAATTTTAACATGACACATCTTTTTATACAGGGGGAAAAAAACAGCTAGGTTATCTAGAGCTTAACAAATGTCCTGTTGTTAGTTCTTGAATGAGAGGATCCTAACTCTTACATTGCTCAGGCTCTGAAAGGAATTTGGCCATCACTAACAAGAGGAAAAGAGGTATATAGTATTAGAGGGAAAGATTTTTAATAGGATTAGTGTGAGTAGAGAAAGTAAGGAAGGGATTTCAAGCAATAGTTTCCCAATAAAACACCCCAATTAATCCATCCCCTCATGGGCATGTTCCCAGATAAACAGGTTCAGCCCAAATTGGGGCCACTGAGGCATGCACGATTCTAAGGTGTCTTTTGGTGGGGAACCACAAGAAAGGATTTAAGGTAGGTGCCAGAGAGTTGACATGGAGGAAGAAATTAAAAATCAAAACATACCACAAAATGCACTCTTAAGATAACGTGGCTGCCATTATCTCTGCTAAGGACCAAGAGCTCCTTTCCCACATGTTTCTCACCTGTGTGCCTCTTTGAAGTATCTCTACATCTCCTCCCCATGTGTCTATCTCTTCCAATGTGTCTCCAAGTTACCTGTTCACGTGTGTCTTTTTCTATGTATCACATCAGTCCTTTCCAGCTGCACCCTATTCAGAAAGTCTGAATATAGCGTCCTAGGACTTGCAATCCAAGATAGCTGCATGTAAGTGGGAGTAGAGAAAATGATGTTTCCCCTTCATGGAGGTGTATCTGTAATACTGTTCTTCCTTCAGTCACTAATTTAATAAGTGATCGAGTAAGCAGACTTATTTTCAACTTGTTTTTCTTAGAGGTTAGTTTTATTATGTTTATAAGTTGTATTTATGTATATAGGTATGTATACATTGGCACATTATTTATTGAGGTAATATTGATTTACTATATTTCATGTAATTTAGAGTGTAAATTCACATCTCTTCAAATGTATCTCACCAAACCATACCCACCACCAAGACACGTGCTGTCTGTTATCCCAGACCACTGGGCCCCCTCTACTCTTTGCTCTTTACCCCCATGCTCCCTTCCTGACAGCCTCAGTTGTTTATTCAGATTCAGGTACAGGTTTGTATTCAGGTTTCCAGCATTGTTTTGTTTTCCGTTTTGTCTGTTTGTTTTTTCTATTGTTTTATTCCTTTATTTATATTCCTCATTGGAGGTTATTTTTATATTGTGACTGAGCAAACCTTACATTTAGAAAGGACAAAATTCACAATCTAAGATCTAAATAAGAATGCAATGTGAAACTTCCACACTTGGACATAGCACTGAATTTCATCTTCCATGTATCATCCAATTGTTTTTATAAAGTCACTGTGAATTTGTGTTCTTGACAGGGATTGATGGACTAAGTGCTACCATCATGAGGCACTGCATTATTTATATACAGCAGCCAAATTCTATCTTTTAGTGTGTCCTTTGCTGTCAACTGAGGAACTGCAATATCTCTGAAATAACAATTTGTGGTTTATAATTTTTGATAATTATAAAAATATATAATGTTTGAATTGTAAAATTCACTAAGCTGTCTCATAGAGTTTTTAATCATTGGAAGCAATTAGATGCAACTTCTTTGCTCTGGTAACTTTCTGGTAAAACAACTGTCCTGGGTTCAGCTGTCTAATTCCTGTAAGCGTACCACTGTTGACATCCAACCATATACATGGTTGGGTACGTGTTACTGCTGTTTAAACCAGACACCTTCACCTTAGAGCTCTGGTGCCAGACTCCTGAGCATTGCTTGTAGACAGCCCAAGTAGCAGTGGGTGGTGGGCATTTTACTCCTGCCAGTGGAGTGGCCCCACTGGAGGTCAGGCTGCAGGCAGAGGCCAGAGGTGATGGCTGGTGGCAGAGGTTCCCCTACCACACCACCCCAGGGCTTGAGCTCCTGGGTCAAACTGCATAAAGAAGCAGCAAAGCCCCACTGGGCCAGCTCTAGCACTTTGGCTTCTTCCAGCTGCAGGCAGTAGAGAGGCCTGTGGATTTGGTGCTAATCGTAGAATGAGCCATTCAGGTGCAAGCTATGAGCTGATGGGTGCTATGGTCCAATCAGCTATAGGATTGAAACCAGCTCAATCAGATGTAGGTGGGGAACCCTGAAAGAAGTTATAAGTTAAGGCAGGCACCGACTGAAGGCATTGACTCTCCGGTTCCTGGTCTCAAAAGAGACACTCGGACTCTCAGATTCTCATAGAAAGACTGTTCCTCACTTCAGAAGACAGGACAAGCAGCCTATCTCTGAAAAAAGAAGAGAAACTGAGAAGCTTTGTAGAGAAGCCCCAAAGCTTAGCAGAGTCTGAGCTGGCTACACCTGCCTCTGGCCTGCTTCTGATACCACCTGAAGGGAGCATCATAGCTCTAGCCCTGGTGTCTCCAAGAGCTGTTTGTTGTTGGTGTGGGCCAACTACTCCCGGAGAGCTGTAATTCTGGTGTATCTTACAGCACTGTCATGTTACCGGCACACTAGCCAGTGCTGTCCACTGTTGATGTGTGACCAGTGCTCTGTGTCTGGGTCATTTTTGAGAGTTATTAGCACAGTGTATCTTATTGTTTGGCACTACACTGCTGTATGGGCCAATGTCCAGTGCTGTCTATTCTGACCTTCAGACTATGGCTATGGGCTATTGTGGTCTCATCTCAGTGGGCCTGCCCATGAGCACCTCCGGCTGCAGTGAATTGAATCCTGGCTTGCTGCTGTACCACAAGCTCTAGGCTCTCATTGGCAGAATGGTGCCGTCACAGATGAAAAGCCTTTTTCTGGACTTCTGGACAGCGTGGACACTATCTGGGTGAGAATAGCTAGTCACCTGTGTCCTTGGGAGCTCTTTGTTTTCCCTGTTTGTAAAATATGCCCTATTATCGATGTTCCCATAACCCAAATGTTCTTTCAATTATAAACTCAGGTGAAGGATCCATGGACAGTGGCCTGTTCTCTACATTTGCCACTGTCTTTGGGCAGGGGTAACCTCACTATAGCCCCTCCATAGCTCTCTTTCACTATCATTTCTTACCTTAAGACACAGTGGGACTCTCAGAGCTTTTCTTCCATCTTTTTTTCCTGTTTTGCCAGGTAGCAGCCTTCTATTTGCTGCAGGAAAATGTATTCTCTTCTCGTCTCTGTTTCCATCATGTTCTCACCTTACATCGAGAACACAGTTAATAGCAACTCCTTAATTTGTTTTATTGTATCTACAAAAATACAGAAGTCTTGGCCCAAACATCCTACTAGATTGGTCTCTGAACTCATGCCAAAGGTGAATCCTTCCACATGTACTCTGAGGTCCATCATCATAATTTTATTTCATATCCCTTTATTCCTGATTATTCTTTGTATACTATAAAGCTGTTTCCCATCAAATAAAAAAAAAAGATCATGATTTTATCATTGTAGATATATTTTCAACCCCTGCCTCCCAGCCCATTTTTTTTTTTTTTTGGATAACATTTTATTTGAATAATTATATGCCTGGTACTTATCTTTGGCACAAGGGAGAATTTGTTGAAGTGACTCTAAATTTTACGGTGTTTGTAATGTAAAAAGAGAAACATGTTTCTAAACCACCATACTAAACTTTCTTCACAAAATACTTTTTTTTTCTCATGATTTAGAAAATAGCCTCTATACTATTTTTTCTGTCTCCTAATCTTATTCCTTAGTTTCAAATCCATAAAATCAATCTCTGTCTTCATATGGATTTCTATAGGCAACAATCCATTTTCTGAGATGGAACTTACCACCTCCCCTTCATCACCAACCACCCCCAAATATGATCCTTAAACCGTTCATTTTCTATCAAAATGAAAGTTAGAGCTTTTTGTTGAATTCCATCATGTGGTTTCATGCTCATTGTTTTTTTTTTTTTGCTTTCAACTGTTATATTAGATACTGACATTTTGTCTCTCTATATATTTATTTGGAGTTCAGTTCTCTCCATTTCCATTGTGTTCTTACCTAAGTTAGCTTTCCCTTGTGCCAGAATAAACTGATAATTTCTTTTTTTTTTAAAGGTTTTATTTATTTATGCATACAAGAGCTGGGGTACAGGCCAGAGTCCCTGGAGGTGAGAGGATTCACCAGAGACAGAGTGGGGAGCAGAACAGGCAGACTGACCGAAACACACTGCTGAGGGGAGCAGCAGGCAAGGCAGGAGAGGTCTGCTGTGCCATGTGGGTCACCTCCCTGGCCAGCGGCAGGGATTGAACAGTGCTTCAGTGGCTGTGGTTTGCTTCATAGTGCGTTGCTTAACCCACTGCACCACCAGGGAGGCCCCTAAACTGATAATTTCTAACTGGTTAGTCACACATAGATTCTGCCTCCTCATAATCCATTCTCCTCACGATAGCCTAGGTGAGTTATCTGAAGTTTAGGTCATGCCACTCTCCTTCTTACTATCCTTAGAATCATCGTCATGCATGTTCAGATTTGCCTAGACTCTTTATTGAGTTCTTAAAGACAGATCCTGGCCACTGCCTGCTCTTCAGTCTTGCCTCTTGCAATTTCTGCTTATATTCTCTCTACCTAAGTTAAGTCTTCCTGCTTCTTAAACACATGCTCAGTCTCTGCTGCCTACAGTTGCGGTGCTTTCCCTCTGCCATTATTCTCTAGTCCTTCATCATTGCCTTACTTGTATCTATGAATCCTCTGGTCTTAAATTGTAAGTTACTTTAAGAACGCTTCCTAACATACAGCTCTGAGTTAGGTGTTCCCCACCCTTGTGCTCCCTTGGCACCAAGCATTTACTTTCTCATAAACTTAACATGGAGAGGCAGCTACCTGTCAACTTATTTGTATCCTTTGTTATACTCTTGAGAACAGGCACCTGTCTAATATGTGCTCAGTGGTACATGTAGCAAATATCAAATTTTATGGCATATAGATGGTCTTTACTATATACTAGCTGAATGACTACATGAATTTCTTCATAGATGAAAATATCAAAAAGTACTTGAAAGTTCTATATTGTTGAATTTGTTGTTAACTTATAAAATTTCAGTTAATTATAGGTATTCTACATATATTGATATTAAATAGTAATCTACTCTATAAATACTGTGTACTATTATTTTCATTTTGCCAATTTAAACTGCCTGTGAATGATTTTTTTTTTCATAATTCATAGTGTACTAACAGTAAACAAGCTAGTCAGGTCAATATTTTCCTAATTTGCTTTCCTCTCATAGATAGGAATAACTTTTTTCCTTCCATCCTTCCTTTTACTTTCCTTTATTTTCTCTACCTAATCCTATTCTTTCCCTCTGTCCTTTACAAATTGAAATCTTTGGATTAGCTTTATAAAATGTGGAGGGTTGGGTCCCTTCTCCTCAGTGATTCTGAGATAATTGGACTGGACATCAGGAATTTATACAGTTCCCTTGTGGTTCTGATGTAGAGCAGACTTTGAGAACTGCTGCATTAGATCACTTTTCATGTTCTTTTCAATTCCAAAAACTCTAGATTGTATTATTTTTAAGGGACTCTCCAGAGTGTTTTAAAATACAAAATATGGCAAATGATTTTCTTTCAAATTGTAGACTTTTGTCTTTTTATGCAGTTCGCTTTGATTGAAACTGTGCTGATGGATGTAAAATTCAAATAGTCAACACTCAACAGTTGTTGATTTTCTTCTAATTCTCTGTAGTTCAGTAATCCCTTAGCATTAAAAATTATCTTAAAAGAAAAATGCCTCAAAAGTAGATCAACCACTGGCTAGCAGTTTAAAAATATCCTGTTTAAATATATATATATATATATATATATATATATATATATACTATTAGCATGGACCTCAGTGAGTGTAAAGTTTATTTGTACATTCTTTAGATGTGTATCCATGTTTGAAATAGTCATTTTGGGACCCTTGTGGACATGAAAGTGTAAAATTGGATTGTCTTGTATTACAAGTATATCCAATGATTTTCCAGTAAAATGGCAGATCCTATCAAATGAATGTAGATAAACTTATTTTTATTGATTTTTTAAAATCTTTTTCTATTCTTCCTAATTGTGGGTTGATCTGCAATACAAACTCAAATTTATTTTTATAGTGCATACAGAGCTAACAATTCTATTTAACCCATTACACTAGTTTTTAAAATGTTACTGGTAACACTCATAAATTGTTGTTTGAGAAAGATTTTAAGATCAAAGTGTGTGTATCAAGCTGATTAGAATATACTACAAATGAAATTTCAATATTAACAAATCCTTCCTCTCAAGAGGAAGCAAGTTAAAAGGTCTATTGTTGATTCAAAAAGTGACATTTATTTTGTTCTGTATAGTTTCATAGATAGTAAGTCATAATAGTGCTAATATTTTCAGTAAGTTTTACCATGCAAATTCTCATGAACTTTATTTTATCTTAAATTGAGTTACTGCTCACTGGTGTACTAGAATTGACACATTTTACCAACTACTCTGTTTACAGACTGGTTCAAATTCTAAGTTGTGCAATCAGAAACAAAGCTTTCCTTTCCTTCAAGTTTTTAATGAAATGATAGGAATATAGCCACCACGTTCAATGGGAAAACAATAAACTGTAGATGAGGATATAATGCATAGACCTACATTTTCATGGTTGTGAACCTGAACTTCAGTGGCATCTTTATTTTACTTTCCCACATATGAATGTGTATTGTGATATCTTAGTTTGCAAGGATATGAAAGAATTACACGTTAGTGAAGTAATATATTTGTTAATATATTACCATTTTACCATTTTTTTATTTCTATTTTGCCTCTGTGCACAATTTTTTTTTTTTTTTGGCAGAAATGGAAAGGGCAGGGCAAACTGTAGATATTCTAGGTGGCTTCTAGTACTACCAGAGGAACAGAAAATGGAGTTATACGTTCATGCAAATAAATCATTAATATATTTATATTACTATGAAAATTCTTGAATATATTATTATTGTGTAACTATATTAATATGTAAAAAGATGTCAGTATGTAAATACATAAATGCATTCATATGCAAATACAGCAATTATTTTCAGCAGATGTTTTATATATATTACAAATATGTTTCATCAAAATTTTGAGGGCAGGGATCAAATGTGGGGCTTTAAATTCTTTCCTACTAAAATTGTGTTGCTGACAAAAATCATCTAGGGATGTTTTGTTACTATTATCCAGATATTCTGTTCCTTTAAATTTATCGGTCTTGCCTATTGCAGCTTTTGCTGTTTGTTCCCATATGAAAGCTCTTAAGCTTCTCACATGACTAGCTGGTGCTCAGTTCAAGTGGCTCCTCCTCAGACAAGCTTTGCTTGACCGTTTATCTAAAATAACCAGTTCTATTTATTGCTTTTTTCATCAGCCAATTCTCCTCCCATTCACCCTTCAGTGGTTTCTATTACAGTGGGCAATATCTTGCAATTGTCAGTACATTTCTCATTCTACATCTCTCTCACTATAACAAACTTCATTAGTACAAGACACTTAAGTGTCTACATAGAGTTTATATCCTCATTGTCTAGTATGGTTTCTAGAGTATTGATACATGATGCATGAATCAGGGATTCTGGGACATGTGAACTGGAGGCACTAACATATAGAGAAAACTGAATGTGTTGACCATCTAGGAGTTTAAATATGGATGAGAGAAGTGAGTTTTTCTGCCCACCTGATTCTCAGAATAGTGACAACATAGAATGTTCTCCTTTACCTGGTGCTAGTGGTTGTGTAGCTGTATACTGAGCTGAGAAAAATCAAAACCACAATCACAAAGGGAGAGACACAGGTTTTTAGAATTTTTTTTTTTGCATTGTCATCTATAGTGATAGACAATATTTATTGATGCCTGCATAATTCACTGTCTAGGTTACGAGATCATGGATTGCAAATTGATAATGAAGTAAAACAAGACAGTCCCCTAACTCACCTTGAACAAGAGGTGCCTGGCAACAGGTGGTGGGTCAGTGAGAAGAATGAAGCCTACATTGAACACAGAGCATCCCGGTCCAATCAGGACCCTGGAGAGTGGAGGGAAAGAGCAGGCAACAGGAAGTTAAATTTAGCTTGTAATGATTTCTTGCCCCTGGGGAAAATAATTGCTTCATTCTATTGCCAAAAGGCAAATCGGCATCAGCTTAATTTGCCTGAGTCTGCCATAAACTGCAGATGGAATCATAAAACATAGTTAGATTTAAATTAAACACATCTGTCCTAATCTAAAGCAGGTGAGGCTAGCCAGCCAAGAAGCATCAAGGTATAACTCTGCACACAGATTACAATATGCAGGGGTATATTTTAGGAACCTGCTGATGATGGAATAAAGAACCAGGAAATTGTGTGTTATCCTATTTTCCTGTATTGAGCCTGCCTCTTCGTAATGGTTGCCATTTTAGTTCTAAAAGACTCTTCCAACATATCCACTGGGAAGCAAGTAAACAAACAGACAAAACACTCTGCTTTTAAATCCAGGAATCTATTGTATTTTAATCAGGATTATTATCTGAGCTGATGCTTTTTTAGAGTAATTGAAATGACTGGGAATCAGGAGTCCCTACAGTGCATTTTAATTAGACTTAAAATTTAGCAAGTTTCTACTGAAGGCTTTGGCCCACATTTGTAGCACTTCCTGAGATGATGGGTGTGCAAAGGAAATAGCAAGCTAAGACACACTGGTGGTTTTGACTAAGGTACTTATGTAATTTATTCAAACCAGGACAGTTTTGAGAGTGAAAGGAGATTGTGGCACACATGGAAGTGCAAGGTTCCAATCTCCTCTGCCTGGACCACTTCCAGCCAATGATGGCCTTATTTCAGGTCATTCTTCCTTAGGGGTATTACTCTAAAAGGTAACCTTTGCTCTGTAATCTAACATGCTCATTTAGACTTTGTCACATCTGCACTATGAACTGAGGCTCACCTGCTCAATTCTGCCTTTTCCTCCTGCACCATTTCTTTTTACAAGTGTCACTTCTGAATATCTCCAGGTGAAAGCTTTTCCTACTCATCTTTCCTTTCTTCTCATCGTATCATTCAGAGGCATTATTACTTGTAAATAAACATATCGCACTCTTAACATTTACTTCATGGAGATCTAGCTGACCCAGGGATGCAATCAATAATTTGATATGGGGAAACAGATCTAAAGTATAATTTAAACTATAGTAGGTGTTTTCCCAAATTCACAGCTTTGATTTCTATTTATATTGCTCATCTAACATAGGTACATATGTTTTTTTTTAATATCTCAAGTAGACCTTGACATGCGGACCTCACAGAATAAATGAAATATATCAGTCAGAAAGAACTGACACTAATTTCCTTTTTCCTCATAAAGAATCTTCCTTCTTTTTTGCTCACTTGTTGATATGCCCAATATCATCTCTCTCTCTCCTCTCTGTCTGCCTTCTCTCAAATTCCTTCTGCTGCTCTCTAAATGTTCTCACTGAACCATAGTTTTCAAATCTAGACTTAATAACCTGTATTGAAGCAAATCCCTTTTAATTCCATATCTGGTTAACCAATAGCATTATGGAACATTTTCATTTTGGGCGTTCCACAGACTTTTCAAATATATTAATTCCTTTAAAATAAAACACTGTATTTCCCTATGAAACCTTGCTACTGAATCATACAGGCAGGAACTTTAGAAATTGACCCCAATTTCTTGTTCTCTCTCAACCACTACATTAGTTTAGTAATAGTATAATCTTGATTCTACCTTGTACAGTTTCGTCAAATCTATGACCTCATTTTTACTTTTCAAAAAGATACTGAGTAAATATCAATAATGGGAATAAAATAAGAAATTATTTTTCATAGGTGTATAATGTATTGGAAATAGAGCATAAGCAAAAAGACAGAAAGTGCAAGGACAAGAGAGAAAAAAAGAAAATCAGGTAAACAGCAGCTGGCATCTCAGATATAATAAGAGGTGAACACAGCGTGCTGTCTCATTTAGACCACAGAAGCATCATGTGACTGGCACATATGCCTGGTAGAAAGTTGGTTAGTTTAAATATTGACCCTAGAAAGGGTATGACATGTAACAAGACAGATTTCTTAGGAAATCAAGAATTCCCTGTAATGATGGGATAATCAAAGGGACCAGAAATTTGGGTTTCATCTGTTGCTATACATGTAAGGACTATAAGCTCAGGTCAGTTAATAATGCAGGAATTTGGGTGCAGGAGTGGGAGGAATCAGAATGAGCATTTCCTGATTTGGGATCAATATAAACTGTATGCTTGAGAACCTGTTTGTTATTACTCATGCCTTGCCTTTCTCTGTAGATATTATTTTGTCAGTAAAAATAAATATAAGCATCTACAATGTGCCTTAATCTACTGACATTGCTGCAGCAACAAAGCCTGAAGAATGTAGAATGTCTCTTTTTTTACAGTATTGAAAACATGCAGATTTGTGACTGACATCTCATTAAATAAGTGTGTTAATATATTCCTGCAATGTATGCAGTTAGTATATGGCAATGCTGTTAATCTGACTGTAACGTACTGTGCTGCTTTGCGCACACCCAAGGCAGAGTTGATTGATGCTTTCTAGAGAATTTCAGTAATGATGTCTGCTGAAGGCGGGAGTGAGGGGGCTGGAGGTTTGGAAGTGATTTGGGAGGACTTTTGTTTTTGTTTTATTAACTAGAATTTATTAACTGGATTGAATTTAAATAGTGTCTAATACTTTCCCTGCCCATAACTCTTTCATAGAAGGGTTAAAAAAATCCTATTTGTTTTTCTTTTTTTTGCTGGAACTACTTCAAAAGGTTAATGCTTAATCCTTTTTCCTCAACCTAGACTCCTCCATTTTATCTAATATAATGCTGCCAGAGTCATGACTGCAAAACATAAATGTAGTCATATACTTCCCTGTTTAAAGTTGTTTCATGATCTTCCAACATTCAAAGATAAACTTAAAAAAATACTGGCACAGCATACAAGGCCTGTATTCTTGTGCTACCAAACTGACTTTATTTTCTTGAAATCTTCGTATACATCTATGCTCTTGTTATGGTGATCTGCTGGAAAGTCCTGGATGAGCCATGATCTTTTTCCTTTGTAAATGTTGTCCCCTCTGCCTAGAATGTTGGGCATGACCCTCCTCTTCTGCATCACCTAGCAGCACAAAATGTTTTTAGAAATGTTGAATGATCCTATAATTTTTGTTCTTTTCAATGTCTATTTTGGCATTTATTTTTATTGAGGTAACACTGGTTTACAGCACTGGATGTGATTCAGAGGTTCACACCCTGCAGATGTATGTTTCATACCACACCCACTCTTAAGGCACCTACAGGTCCTCCACCAGAGTGCACTGGGCTACCTCTCAAGTTTATTCCTGATTTTCCCCTTCACCCTTTAGTAATTTCAGTTCTACAGTCAGATTTCTAGGGTATGCGTTGATTGGTTTTGCCTGTTTGTTTTATTTCATTATATACATCATGTATGAAATCATCTGATATTTGTCTTCCTACTTCTGACTTATTTATATTAACATAATCCTGTCCAGTCCATCTGCATTGTGTAAATCACAAGAGTTAATTTTTGTTTTTAATAGTTGTGTGTTATTCCTTCATATTACACCTAATCTTAATCTGCTCTTCTGTCATGGTTTCTTAGTTCTTTCTATAACATGGTTCTTGTAAATAGTGTTGCAATGAACATAAGACTGCAATATCTCTAAAATTATGGGATATTTTTGTTTATTTGCTTGTTTTGTTTTCTCTAGGTAGATAATTAGGAGTGGGGCTGTTGGTTCATGAAACCAGTCTAGAGAAGCTATTTATGTTTTTCTCCTTTAATTATTTAAACTATTTCATACACATCTAATGCAGGAACTCCAAACTAAGTTAATAGTTTTCAGTATGTAATTTGGTATGAAGTGTTTGAATTACAAAGTTTAGCTTTTATCATTTTATTTAACAGTTCTCTTAAAAGCTTATGGTATGTACTTTGCATACTTTATCCATAAATCAAACTAGTAAGGTATCTTTACCAAAAGAAAATTAGTGAGCTATATGAAATAATACATTGCAGTGCTTAAGACAAAAACAAAATGAATCGATATTTGTTTCTTTATTCTTTAGGCGATATTTGTGACCCTAATCCATGTGAAAATGGAGGTATGTGCTTGTCACAACTGAATGGTGATTCCTATTCCTGTGAGTGTCCAGATGGCTTCACAGATCCCAACTGCTCTAGTGTTGTGGAGGTTGGTAAGTGCAACATTTAAGTATTTCAATAGTTATCTTCTTTGTTTTCATATATGACTGATAAATTTGGCTATGGTGCATAAGTATTCTGTATAAGATTGTTCTATGTTGCTAATTAGTTATTCCTTTGTATATCATTTCTAGTTTATATTTAAATTATAATTTTACTAGTGTGTTCTCAAATAATTCAAAATATGTTTTAGTCATTAACACTCTAAAGGCAATAAAAATACTATTTCAATACAATAAAGTTCTTATATCTCTAATATTAATATAAATCTCTAATATTAATATAAACGTATGGTTTATTCTCATTTGGGAAATAATTGCCAAGTTAATTTATTCAAGTTGAATAGTCACTGTAAATAAAATAGAACTTATTTTAGTAATGGAAAGTATCCTTTGGTATATTGTAGCTATTCTAATTATTGCTTTTTTAAGAATATAAATATATGAATGAAGGTAACATTCCAATGGCAATATTCTTAGTATTCTTTTCAAAACTTTGTATTTCAAATATTTTTTTAGTATCCATGATCACATTTCAAGATCTTTTTCATCTGTAAAATGTTTCACTGGAATGTATAGTTATATATTCAGGATAACTTACATAATTTCCAAATAGTTCCCATTAAGGAAATAGCACTATTTTAAATAATATTTCACTATGTAAATTTATATAAAGATTTTCTCTCTGATTAAAAGTAATATCATGATTAAGTTTGAAAAATTTTAAACATATTTTCACATCAGTTACAAGAATATAAAGTGCACTATATTTGTCAATATAAGAAAACCAAATATGTATTGGATTAAAGTTTTGTCAGCCAGCACATACCCTGGAAAAACTGGAGGTATCAGTGACTTTTGAAATAATCTTGAAGAAGAAAAGTAATAGTGTTTCCAGGAAGGGATTCAAATGAGTTACTCATCATTGTATTTTATGCAGTTAACCTAGCAGATTATACATAGTGGGAGTCCAGTAGCTATTGACTGAATGAATGAAAGAATAATTAAGGGCCTCCCTTGTGGCCTACGGGTTAATTCTCAGTGCTATCACCACTCAGGCCTGGGTTCTATCCTCAGCTAGAGCTAGCCCACATAATGGTGCAGCAGACAGCTCCTGCCTTGCCTGCTGCTCCCTCAGCAGTGTATTTCAGTGGATCTGCCTGTTCTGCTCCCCACTCTGTCTCTAGTGATTCCTCAAGTCCTCAGTTCCACTCACCCCCCCATCCCACAGCTTTGGTCTACACCCCAGTTCTTCTACACAATAAATAAATCTTTTAAATAAGTGAATAATTAAATATAATCATTAAGTTGCTATTTTTAGTGAACCTTTAACTATTGAATTTTAGTGTGATTTATTTTTAAATGTATTTTCTTGTATTTTTTTATTGTAGGAGTATATTGTATCTAAAAATTTTAATTTTATTATTGATGAAAGATCCTTTGTTCACTTAATTCATTTTCAAAGGTAATTCTCTTTTGAGGCTTCTATTAACTCATTGCAATTTTAGGGAGTTTTATACAGTTCCATAGAAATAATGTTGTAACCACTTTGTCCCTGTTTCCAAATATGTATAGTGAGTTTTGAGAGATTAATATGAGAATCATATCCTCAGGAAAGCTGTATTTCTAAAGAAAATTATATTTATAAATGTTCCTAACAGGAATGTATGAATAGAATAAAAAAATAGTGTTCACTTTAAGCTCAATGAATTCAAACTGGCACTTAGATTTGTAGTTCATAATTAAATATATATATTGATATAACATAATTGTATATCATTATATAGGTTTCAGGTATACAGCATTGTTATTTCATATCTGTATATGCTAGGATCCCCACCAAAACTATTTTCATCCTCTACCATACAATTAACCGCCTTCATTCAATTTGCCAGTTCTGTAACCCTTTCTTTCTGCTGACCATCATTTTGTTCTCATAATCTAATAAGAGCTTGGATTTGTTTGCTCATTGTTTCCTTGTTCTGATTTTTACATAAAAAGCCATTGAGAAGTTTAATAATGACATGTATACTTCCTGTATGCATGGGAGAGACCCGGAATAACTAAGTAGCTCTCCCGTCCAGCTTTAGAGGCCATTTTAAATAGCTTAACTAAGACAAGTGAGGTTAGTGGAAAACAAAGGTACTTTTGCCTTTTACATTGAGAAAACCCTTACAAAGAGATATTTAGATGTAAACATCAAAAACAATTAAGTAAACATTAAGTAAACATATTCCCAAAGACATGTTTTGAGGTGAAAGATTTCTGCTCCCCTGTAGCTCCATCTTTGGAAATTCCCAAGAAGTTCCACAACTCAGATGTTGAGTTGTTCATTTATTTCATAAATTAGTCCCATAGTCATGAGAATAGATCATTTCATTAAACAGCCATGCCCTATTACTGGAGACCTTCTTATAGGTATATCCAAAATTAAGCCTGTATTCTATAAACAATTTCTATAAAAACGAAAAAAATAGGAGGTCAAGATTGAATCAAAACACAAGTCCAGTTGGGAATACCGAGGGAAGTCCATTGAGAACATTTCTATATGTTAGGAGTTGGGCATCTTCAGATGAGGTGACGGCAAGGCTGTAGTTTCCTGTTTTTTAGTCCCTTTTTATTAGGTATTCAGGAAAACAGTAACAGTCATGTTTTAGCTCTAAGAGGTTGACAATCTCTCTGAAACTGACCACGTTCTCCATTTACAAAAAGACAATTTCAATTGTCAATCAATACAAACCAAACAGATTGGGAGAAAAACTGTAAAATTAATTTAGAAAGTCATAGCTGATATTAGAAAAATTCAGAATCCAGCTTAGTCCACAGGTAAATAAGCAGAAACCTAAGAAATGGTCCTTCAGAGGGCTAGAATCTAATGTACTCCGCAAAGTGTTACTGAAATATATTTATTTCTGTACCTAACTCTAATTCTACCAAACAATTATGTTAAAACTTGTCTGCAAAATAAATATAGTTTCAATAAATCTGGTCATTTTTTCCTTTGTTCATAAGCACAATATAATTATAATAACAAAATATAACTCTATAGATTTATTAAAATATGCTTTACTGAAACTTCTTGTAAAGGAATCTCAGATTGAACACTTAAAAGTGACTCCCAGGGCTTGGGGGCATGTTAGTTCTCAGCACCAGATTGTACCTGCAAAATTTGTGTCTATGGGGAAGTTTCCCTCTTGAGGTCCCAAAATGGTTTTCTGGGTCTGCCAAGAGGTAAAACCTCCTTTACCCTTTTCCAGATAGATATGGAATCTGAAAGCAAGGTATCTGGCTGTCTTTTCTTTGAATGTTCTGAGGTATATCTAGATTACTAAAAGCAGTTGGTTTTAAATACAACATTTGGCCAAAGTCTTGCAATACAAAATTTCATTAATGCAACCATGTTTCCAATAGTGTGTTATAGAGGAAAAATAAAATACTATTGCATTTACACAAATAAAAACATTGCCATGAGAAATATGAATCGTTACTAAACCTCTGTGGGGCCTTGTGTGTGTGTGTGTGTGTGTGTGTGTGTGTGTGTGTGTGTGAGAGAGAGAGAGAGAGAGAGAGAGAGAGAGAGAGAGAGAGAGAGTGCTCAAATGTTTCAATTCTGCTCACAAAAAGGTACAATTTATTGTTGCTTACAGGTCATAACCTATCTCAACAGAAAGTTTTCTGGAGAAAGGAAAACAAAATCAAACAAAAAGGCATTAAATGATGTTTTCCTCCATAGTTCCTTCACTCACAAACAGAAAACCTCAGATATCTTATAAGCAATTATTATGAGTTCAGTTTTTCCATAATCTCTGCAATTTTATCTTTTTAGTTCCATGACAAATCTGCATTTCTAAAATATTTGTCAGAATACTTTTCCTTTGAATTCCATGAATACAAAGCACAGTAAATAGCTTCCATAAATGGAGCAAGACTTGAAATTGATCATTTTTAAAATGTGATTATGAAGCAATGACAAAGAAATTTCCCCAATTTTCTGACATATAATATTTTTGAATAACCAGAAATGATCAGTAATAATATTACAACAGAACATATGAGACTTTACATTCACATAATGTTAGGACTCTCCTATTAATATGCATACACATGCTATAAAGTTTACTTTTGGTGAATTCCTAAGAAATCAGTGTCATTATCAAAGTAATTATTTTTGAAATGGAATGAAACAACAAATGGAAAGGTAAACTTGTAAATTTAAGAGAGGAATTTCAGAAACATACTTCATGTGGCCTAATCACTTGTTATGATTATATTAATTTCTATATCTCATTTTTAATTTCCAAAGGATAGAAAATAATCTTGCCTATATTTGCATAGAGAATACTGGGTTTTTAATATTAATTTTTAAAAATTATGTTTTTCTACATCAGATATGTGTTCTCATCATCAGTATGTCTTGAAAGGAAAATTTCAGATACATGATATTTTTAGAGATAAAAATTGCTTTGTGATTTCACTTCAAATACCATTACCTATTAGTAGCCTTGTTTCAAATTCTTGATGCTACTTATTTCAAAAGAGAATTCACAACCAATTTTGTACTTTCAGGCTTACTTCCCAAGATATCTAATGTCAGACCAGTAGAAAACACTTTATGATATTTGCAATCAATCTTCACATTACTTATATTCCTGTATCATATATGGAAACTTAGAAAAATTGATTTGCTCTATTTTGTGAGTTTTAGTCACTAGATAACATTGATTTCCTTTGGATTTAATTCTTGATCTGTCTTTCATTCCAATGTCCATCTTCTATCTTTCTTGATTCCTCTGCCTTTCTCACACATACCACTAAGACAGATGTACTCCCTACTTCGATGTCCTCAGCAGCTTAGCATGATTAAGACTCATTTCTGATATTCACAAAAGGCAACAGGAGAATATCTCTCTCAGTGAAAGAAAGAAAACAAAAACACCCACTTCATCCTCAGTTTTGAAGAAATCAGCCAGATCAACTATTGTTTGCACAGATGTGCCCTAGATGCTGCCTTACTCTCCAGGGGACTTGTAGACAGATCACCATGTGGTGAAGCCCCAAATTACTTCCCAATTACTTGCTCATATTCCTGCATGGCACTGTATAATTTGTAGCGAAATGTTGACCCATTTATTTCATGAATTTCTGTTTCTAGTGAATATTCTAGAGTTTGTACATGGAAATCTTGAGAATTAATGAATTGTATAAAATCTATGGCATCGTCCTACTCTGTATGCTCTCAAAGTAACATTGCAAACTAATAACAAATATAAACTCTTGTTCTGATGCAAATGCTTAACGTATTCAACAAAATAGAACAAAATAAGGTCCTGACTTAAAAAAATAAAATCTCACTTTTCTACTTGTACTTAAGTAGGTATTATTTAGTAATAGTTACCTAAATAGTGGAATGAAATGTTTAAAAAAAATCCAGAAATTGCTGTCTGGCTGGAAAAGCAGATAAATAAATAGATAAAAAGATAGTTGTTGTGATAGGAGAACTATATGGAATCATAAGAATAAAAACACGTGTACTATCTCAGCCTATGTGTCAGAAAATGCATGCCTACCAGAAATGATACATTTTGACATAATTCTAAAAAATAATTCTTATCTAGCAGGCAGAAAGCTAAAGGAATTCCAGACAGTGGAAATAATTTTTTAGAAAGTCCAGGAGATAAGAAAAGTCATAATTCCATGAACTAAAAGAAATTCACTGTGACTATAGCTGAAAAAGAAATATATGTGGTTGCTCACAAAGGGTCTGTAGATGTAACGGTGGGAGATTCTGCAGTAATGCCTAATGTTTAAGGAATTTGAACTTTGTGATAATAGCGATAGAGATTTGTGGTTTTATAATACTGCACTACAATATGGGGGGGGGTGGGAAATCAGAACAGATTAAGGTGGAAAGGGGTGCCGTTTTTAAGACTACTGAAGACCAGGTCAGATGTGATAATCTTATTTTTGGGTCAGTATATTAAAAACAGTAGTGGAGAGGAAAGAGTTAATAAGTACTTCAAGAAAATACTAGAAAATTATTGGTGACATATGGGGATGCTGAATAAAAGGGATTTGGAGAGAGGAGTAAAAAAGAGGAATCTCTGGTTTTTGGCCTGAGGACCTAGATCCTGTTTGCTGAGATAGTATATATTGATGATACACAGAAATGTGAGCTAAGAATATAACATTGAAATGGAAGAGCTTTCTCGATATTAGTTAAGAACTCAGGCATGGGATTGAGAATTATGATGTTATAGATAATGATTGAAGTTAAGGAAATTTATAATAAATCTCCCAGAAGTGGAAAACCTTTTGAAAAGAGGATTAAGAGTTGGAAACCAATAAGAGATTCACTAATAATTAATCAATAGGTATAGAATTTAAGTATATACAGGAGCCTGCAAAGGAACAGTCTGGGAGATAGAAATCAGGAAAGTGTTGTACCCACAAATTAAAGATAAATTTTGTTGCCAGGAATGGGTGATCAGCAATGTCAAGTCCTGTGGAGAAGTTGACCAAGATAAACCATTATATTGATTATGTATGATTTATAGGTGCTATTGCCATGATCAGTTTTGCATGAATCATGGAAAAAGACCTAGATTGTGGTAAGGAAGAATTAGAGATTTTAAAAAGAAGCTAGGAATACAGTGGCACTTTCTCAAATTGTTAAAACAAAAGCCTATGACTAAAATCATATTTAATGGTAAGAAACTCACAGCTTTCCCACTTAGATCAGAAACAAGAGGGGCCCTTCCTGGTGGCACAGTGGGTTAAGCAACGCACTGTAAAGCAAACCATAGCCACTGCAGCAAAAGTTCTATCCCTGCCGCTGGCCAGGGACGTGATCCACATGGCGCAGCAGACCTCTTCTGCCATGTCCGCTGCTCCCCTCAGCAGTGTGTTTCAATTGATCTGCCTGTTCTGTTTCCTTCTCTGCCCCTCGTGAATCCTCTCACTGCCTGCACCTCTGACCTGTACCCCAGTTCTTGTATGCAGAGATAAATTAAAAATAAAGATCAGACACAAGATAAAACTGTGCCCTCTACTCTTTTTCAACACTGTACTGGAAGTACTTGCTAATGCAATAAGACAAGGAGAAGAAGTGAAAGGTATGCAATTATGTGTTACTTAAGATAGGAATATGTTCTGAGAATTGTCATTAGGCAATTGTATCATTGTGCAACCATCAGAGTGTAATTACACAAACCTGGATGTTGTAGCCCCTAAAGTTGCCTCTGTGCACTAGATTATGTAGTATAGCCTGTTGGGTCTACCATTGTATTTCCCCTACATTGTAACTGAGCAGTTAAGGGATCCATGAGTATACAGATTAGGAATTTTGAAATAAAACTGTTCACACATGACTTGACAGTGTAGAAAGAAATTTGAGATAATTGACAAAAAATCTTCTGGAACTAATATGAAATTATTGCAAGGTTGTAAGATTCAAGTTCATACACAAGGTCAATAAATTTCTTATACATGTGTAATTAAAAAGTTGAATTTTAAATTAAAAGCACATGTAATTTTAGGGCAATGAAAATATTCTGAATGACATGTTATTATACATGTATCCAAACCCATATATTGTATAATATCAAGAGTTAATTCTAATGCAAACTATGGAGTGTGGATGATGAGGATGTGTCAGCATAGGCTCTTTAACAAATTTATCAATTCTCATGGGAAATGTTGATAATGGGGACGTTATACATGTATGTGAAGTTCTATGTGGGGAAATCTCTATAAATTCTTGTTTTTCTGTGACTATAAAACAATCCTAAAAATTAGTGTTTAGTTTAAAAATGGCTATAACATTAATTATTCATTCATTCATCCACTCATCAATTATTTTTCTTATAAATTAAATATTAAACAATGTGACACTGGAGATCTAACTGTTAGAAGAAATAAGCATGACCTTTGTGGATATTCTAATAAAATGGAAATTAGACAATAAATATTACACTTAACCATGGTAAGTTCTAAGAAATATGATAACAAGTGAGAGATAGAATCAAAGGAAGTATATTTTTTTAATAGAACTATTTGAAAAATTGGGGAGTTGGTCTTTGAACAGAGAGTGGGACTAATATAACTTTATCACATGGGAATGGAGAGAGGGGAGAGTAACTGAAAGGGAAATTTGGGCCCAAAGAGGTTTTCCCTTTAAAATGGACTTATAATGTAATTTTTCTTCAGAAATATGACTAAAACCTAAGCTTATATTTTACTAAGTATAAACTGTATTAAATGACTCATATATTTCATTAATATTATCATACATTGGTAGCTAAAAAAGGTATCAATATAAAAGCACAGGGATTTGTTTGGAATTTGGTAGTATTTTAAAATCTGTGGCCACTTTTAGAACAAAAGAAAAGAAAAATTAGTACTTGTCATATTGTGCATAGTTCATTCAATACAGGATAGTAGATTCAGCATTATCTTTTCATTTGTGATTCATTGGCTTCTGACCAGGTTTGCTTATTAAGAAAAAAAGTAATAAATACAAAAGTGTTTTACCTTGTCCTATATCACTTTTTTCTATCAATTGTATTCCATCTAAGCATACTTTCAGTAATTGGTATTACTTTTCTCATGTGAATTTTGATTTTTTAAAAATTTGTAGCCCTCAAAAATCATCACTGCTAATCTGTGTTCCTACTTTCACTAATTATAAGAAATTGGCTACATCTGCCTCAGAACATAAACTCTGTTGTACAAACTAAATAAATTTTACTACATTTAGAGCCTCTCTATGGCATAAGGGGTTGAGCCCCACATCACACGGCTTCTGCAGCCACAGCAGAACAATTTTATCCCTGGCCTGGCAGGGGACCCCAGCAGACCTCTCCTGCCTTGCCTGCTGCTCCCCTCAGCTATATATTTCAGGAGATCTGCCTGTTCCACTCCCTACTCTGTCTCTGGCGAATCCTTTCATACCCTTGCCTCTAGCCTATATCCCAGCTCTTGTATGCATAAATAAATAAAATCTTAAGAATATATATATTTTTTTTTACTATTTAGCCCTATGAATAAGCTTATTCATGTTTATCTTTCAGAAGATAATGTTGGAATATCAAGTGGTGTATCTGACTTTGTCTAAAAGGCTTCTTATTAGTGATTATAAAATATTAGAATGTTAACAAGTTGTAAGTAGATCTTTTGGAGACAGTGAGACTATTTTTAGATTTCCAAACTTTGGTCAATTTCAGCAATTTTGGTAATTTTCAATGATATTTGGTAAATTTCAGGAAAATTATTATAGATAAAATTATGAATAGTTGTCAGTTTTTCTCCTTACTTCTTGGGCTAAGGAAGGATAACCAACTAATGTTTGAATTAATCTTTCTAGAAATTATCATAATGATAGCTATTCCACATAGACTAAAATAGTTTTCTAAAAGGATACTATCCGTGTATGATTGCTCAGAAATTTCCCATTCAATTAGAATCAAACAAATTTATTTTTAGAGTTACTTTACTTATCTGATAACAGAGACTGCATATGTGTTTATATAAATAATTGTACAACTACATGGTAGAATTAAATTTTAACGGGACATTTTATATGTTGCCTGTACCTATGTTAAAAAATATTTTGTTTTATATATAAATTTCTATAGCATAGTTTATAAACACAGATCTTTTAAAATTGTTTCTCTTTTATTGTTAGTTACAATGATTAGAAATGCTTAATTTGCAATTTCAGATCTTTACAGTTATGTTAATTTTAGTAAAAAAGAAAAAAGAGAACCTTAGAGAATATATATATATATATTAAGATTTATTTATGCACACAAGAGCTGGGTAAAGGCCAGAGTTCAGGGAGGTGAGAGGATTCACCAGAGACAGAGCGGGGAGCAGAACAGGCAGAGACTGAAATACACTGCCGAGGAGAGCAGCGGGAGAGGCAGGAGAGGTCTGCTGTGCCATGTGGTCCCCTCCCTGAACAAATCGAACTCCTGTTGCTGTGCTGCAGATGCTTCATAGTGCGGTGCTCAATCCCCTGCGCCACAGGAGGTCCACCTTAGAGAATATTAAGGACAGCAATCTTCTTTTACCCACTTGAAAGACCAGACCCCAAATGTAGTAAAGCTTTTAAGAAAAGACAATGTAACACATTTGAAAAAAGTGATCTGCTGTCTTTTTTTCTGATAGTATGTTCTTATTTGGGGATAGATTCTTTTGTGAGTGAAGTGATGGTGATAAATGTGTATCATTAAGCTTTATTTATTTACCATCATCATACATTTCATGGATTTCATCAACAATCACTTGTCTCACAACATTGTGAGGCAGTTAAATGGGTATTGTAGTTGACTGTTCAAGGGCTCAGCTTGTCTGCTATATTAGGCTTCCTTACATAGTGGTGGTAGGTAGGTCCCAAGAGCAATAGAAAAAAATGGAAGTACAATAAAAAATACTTTTCAAATCTCAGTTCATGTCATACTAGCTAATAATACTTCCAATGGGAGGATCTACCACTTTATATTCCAGAGTCACCCTTATACAAAAAAAGAGTAAGAATTTGTGTCTGGTTGTATAATGTACCATCGGATATTAGTTGCATTTCTTTCTGTTTTTATTTTGAAAAAGGATTTCATGCAAATGCAAAATAGCTATAAACATCTATAAAATATAGATGTTTCATAGATATTTCTTTTATTATAGCTATGAATATAATTCTGATAATATTGATTTTATCAAAGCTTTTTATATTTACTATAAAGGAGAAAATAGTAAAAAATTCTCTTAGAGTGGGGAAAACAATCGTTTTCTGTCAATTTTAGGGCAGTGTTTTTGAAATAGGTGTGTCTTTAAGCTGTCTTTGATTGAGATTCCAAGTGGAATGGAATGAAGATGGTTGTAGAATTTCCAAAACACACACATCCACACATTTATAAACATGAAAATTACTATTTTAAATGATAAAGTGGTAAAGTTAGCACTTGAAGGAGAATAAAATAAGCTTCCCCTAAATATGACATTTTGGCATATTGATTATTTTTGTTCGAGTTTATTTAAGAAATAGTAGGTACAAAAGGACACCCTGTGTGTCCTTGAAAGCAGAAAATGAATTTCCATGTGAAGACTACCTTCTCGATATTAGAAGGTAAACTTCTTACCACCCAGAGTAGGGAATTTAGTGTTAGAGATGTTATACAATTAAACCTAGTTATTCACTAATTTACTAATCTAAGCCTAGTCTTATTTATGTTTTCAATTATTCACCAATCTATACTTTTTTGTCTAAAAGTTATAAAATGTGCTTGTCTTTATCACTTATTTGAGACTCCCATATATAAGAAAATAAATGAATTTTATCTCCTTTTAATCTGTCAGTATAGGGAAGGCATGGCCAAGAACCTAGAAAGGTAGAAGGAAATTATTATTTTCTGCCCTCCACACTAACATCTGCAAAAAAAATTATTTCCAAAGTTGAGCTATATTGGTCACTTACAAATATTTTATAAGTCATTTAGAACATGCTCAACAATCTTTAGGATCTGTTATAATCTATGTTATTACTTGGTTTTATCTTCAGTTATTTTCAACATGAATCTATTTCTTGGTTGTAAACAATTATACTTTTTATTTCCTTTATTTTTTATTTTTTTTTTAAGGTTTATTTATTTATACATACAAGAGCTGGGGTAAAGGGTGAGAGGATTCACCAGAGACAGAGCGGGGAGCAGAACAGGCAGAGACTGAAATACACTGCTGAGGAGAGCAGCGGGGCGAGGCAGGAGAGGTCTGCTGCGCCATGTGGGCCCCTCCCTGGCCAGTGGCAGGGATCGAACTCATGCTGCAGTGGCTGCTGTTTGCTTCATAGTGCGTTGCTTAACTCACTGCGCCACCAGTGAGGCCCTGTTTATTTCCTTTAAATTTGAGTTAATTGCACATCAATTTATAGTATCCCAAAAAGAACAAGGCATTGTTAGATAATAATCCAAGATATTAAAATTTGTCACTTTAGGGAAATTGATATGTTGCTATAGAATGAGCAAATTGTTCTCTCATTACACTGGAAACAAAAAAAATATCTTTAGGTTAAGTGCTAAATGCCATTAACAGGAAGAATGGGGAGTGTGTACACTGCTTTTGTTTTGGGTATATGCAGTCATATGTAAGAATTTACATTTTATATATATTTACATTACGTTTTATATATATTTCGTATCACTTATGTACATGTATACATTTATCCATGTACTATATAGAATCATATGCTGTCATATAAAGAGCAGTAACAATTTAAGTTGACTCCTTTATATACTTTATGTCATTTGTGTTATTTCATGATCACTGATGTTTTTAATTAGGGTATAAAGTCTTTGCACTTTACTGAAAAATGCTTTCTTGACATTTAAAATAGCAGACTAACATTCTAACATTTACCATAATTTATTCAACTTATACCTATTTTGGACATATAAGTTATAGGTTTATTTCCTTTACTATAAGCATTTTGACTATAGGTAAAATTTCATATAGATTCACCATTGTCTTTTTAGATTAAATTCTTAAAATTAAGTGCCTGGAATAAGAGGTTATTTAAGGAACTTCAGTATTGTTAGCATTGTATAAGGAAGATCACACAGCTTATCATGATTGATTTATAATGAAAAGAAAACTTTTATATGGCCTTAGATCTACTTAATCATAGTAATGTAGAGTTGGGGCTATTTGATTTGTGTACTAGGAGGAAAAAATTAGCTGGAGAGCAAAGGAAGAAATTATCCCATCAAATATATTAAATAATTAACAGATAAAGACTATATTCCCTTTTCCCCATACATCTTTTAAAGAAGACAAACTATAAACCAGCATACATGAAGTTCAGTTTGTTTGGTAAAAATTTTGAGAAAAAGATTGATGTCTAAAATTAAGATCAATTAAGAGGAGTAGGCAATTTATCAAAGAAGCCGTAAATAATGACTTCATTGCATTTAGTGTAGGGTAATTGGATAAAGAAAGCCTAAGAAGGTTAGATAAAGGTGGAAAGTTGGGAAATGATTAATATAACTCTAATGGAACGTGAAAGGCTATTGTTTGAACCACAGAGCATTTACTCTCATCTTTTTTCTTAACTATTCATTACACAAGGGATAGAATGGAGAGAAAGAGAGAAGGGACTAGCATTCAATAAGTATTTTAACTGGTTCAAATATATTTCTTTGAACTATTTGAAATTCCTATATAAGTAAATTAGAGAAATAAATAAATTAACTCTTTTTGGAACCTACTATGTGTTCTAATTATGCTATTTGTTATGAAAATAAAAAGAAGGTATGAATCTCTTCTCAAGGAGCTTCAAGTGGATATCATAATGTATAAAGTTTTATTTGGCCACAGTCCCTGAAGTCATAGTAAAACTGGGTGACACCTCAAGGTAACTTTGATAATTTCTCTAAGATAATTTATTGTCCAACATATATCAAAGTATTTATGTGAGAGCAAATTCTGTAATCCATATTACTTAAAGTAGCAGCATATAATTTTTGAATGAGTCATAATGAAATAAATTGGGCAGAATCCTTTCTAGAATATATATATATTTCTTTTGGTAAGTATAAAATTAACCAAATTATGACTTTTAATGGCCAATAGTAAATACTGCTATATTTTTAAATATTAATCAAAGCTTGGAAATAAAGTTAGGTGGACATTATTTGAGTTCCTCAGTGAAAGGCAGAACCGAGATAAGGATTTCTTAATTTCTAATCCTTGGAAAATGTAGCAAATTTCAAATAAGAATCAGCACCTTCTTTGTATAGCATGTTGATAAATCTCTATAATGTCTTTGTCTAGTGAGATTTTATTTGAGAAATCAGACCCCAGGTGCTTCAGCCAAATCATAGAGAGGATTGGATACAGTGCTCATTATTGTACTTATCTACACAGTAACTACCAAACATTTTCAACATTAAGGCAGATACTGTGTATGCCAAATCAGCTCTCTTTCAATCAATAGCTTCGACTGCTCAGAAAATGGATAAATTGGGGTGCAAATCAGAAAAGCCCTTGACTTTAAAGTCAGCTTTCATTAATTATTCAGCTCTGGAGCTTGAGCTATTTTGTTCCCCACAGTGATTTCCTGACCAAAACATCTGTGGTGACTCATGTCATGATCCAACCAGATAAGCTGGTCATCGGGACACCATGTAATGACTGTCAAAGGAAATACACAGAAGCGGTTTAACAATCACCATAATGCCAGATACATTTTTTTCCTCATCCCTTCTTTTTAATTATACTTTGTATTTTTACAATACTTTATTCATTAAAATGCTAATGTGCCATGCACATATAAAACTCATGGAATAACCTTGAAATAAATAATTAAGCTAATACATGTTTCAGTGTTAAATTAGAAAGTGACTGATAAATCCAGTGACACAGCCAAGGCAGAAATTTTGTCTCATGTTTTTTCCACAGTCCATTGTTTGTATTGAGTTAATATATCTGTGACACCTATTGAGATGGGTACTTTGAAACAATGCAGGAACCTAAAGATATTATAATAATAATTTGTTCCTAGTGTTTTTCTCATGCTTCACCTGGAAATCTGTAGAGCAAAGCCTCTAAAGGATCACATATGGTATTATTTTAGAACTCCACTAGACTGAAATCAAATCCTGCCTCTTCTACAATATTTACTATTTCTGTTACTTTGGGAAAGTTTTTAGCCTCTTTATAGCTTATAGTTCATCATCTGTGAGATCAAATAATAATAGGACTAACTTCAAAGGGTTTTCTACACATTCAATGAATTAATATATGTAAGTCTCTTAGAACAGTGTCTGACTTATAATAAGAAATATGTTATTAAATAAGTAAATATAAAAAGCTAAGGCTTTATAGACAATTCAAAAACTAAAAAAAAAATCAAGTTTCTAGATCCCTGAATAGTCTTCCCTCATTTCAGTCCTTAATAACATTACTGAAATGTCCAATAAATCCTGACCTACTATTTTTATGTCAGGATTTTTCTGCTTGTACTTGAATATGCAAACTGGGGGCAATTTAGCTGTCAGCTTTTAATTTTTCAAAACTCTCTTTCCTTCAACATATAATTTGACAAATCACCTCATTTGGTATGGGGAAAAGAGAACCCTATGTTTTATATTTGAAAATTGTGAGTAATGTAAGTAATGCTTGCATAATTAGGCCTCAGTCTTTTGGGAATATAGCTTTCCTTATGCTTACAACAAATGACTTATGAATTGATTTTTCTTTTTAAGACTGCAAAAGGGGAATCCTGCAAAGGCATCAGAAATACCAAACTGGAATTTACATTAGGCCCTTAGATGTGACAGATCAACAATGAGCTCGTCATGGTTTTGTATAAAGATAGAAGTACACAGTAGAAAACAACAGTAGAATCTTTCTTTTATGAAATATCACTATCTCTGGAAAATTATTCTTGAACCCAAAGAATCCCCTTTGTTCTAGGACCCTACAAATAAAAGACCTGTCTTTGAGATTACTTAAATTTGATAAAGGATTATAAAACATACTCATCAGTAGTCATTATACAATGCAGAAATTAATCATAAGAGGAGAACAAAATTGCTATATAGTGTCAAGAGGAGAAAAGGCCACCTCTAGTCCCAGGGATCTAATTAGATGACTAGGTTGACTTTTGAGATGAGCTGAAATAAAGAGAAGTTAGCCAGTAAAGTTATTAGGTAACAATATTTTAAGCAAAATATAAGATGATTAAAAGTACAAAGAAAATTTGGGAACTTCTAGGAGAATTAGCATTAGTGGCTGCTCAAATTATTGATGTTTCTAAGAAAGATTAGGATTCAGACTGGGGAGGATATTTGCACCTATATTTTAAAGACACTCTAGATATCTTACTGAACTTACCCCTTCCCATAACTTTGAGTGTGAGTACCAAAATAATCCCAACAATGTGGTTTAATAAAACATCTCTTTGAAGTATATGCATAAAAAACAAAACAACATTGGACAATTAAATGAATAATACTTGAGGTTGTTTTTAAATATTATCTCAAACTTTTATTTTGAGGATTAAGTTGTACTGCTTTATTAATTTTGTTTTCTGCTTCAAGATATATCATTTTTTTTCAATTCAGTAGTTGTTTTGATTGGTCTAGTAGGTAGTTGTAATAATTGGTAGGTAGGTACTTGTAATAATTTGTCCAGTAGGTAGTTGATTTGGAAAAGATTGAGTGTGGCTTATTGACTGAAATTAGTGCTAAATTCTAGTGTAGAATTTGTAATCACAAATTAATTGTAGGATGAAGCAACTGTAAAGATTCAAAGATAGTTTCTTGGAGAGCGTCTTGAACTAGAAATGTCAATTGACGAGTGGAAAATTCCATAAGAAGCCACAGAGTACTTATATTGACCTACATGGACACTGTTTCAATGAAGATAAATGTTTTGTTTTCTTGTATGTGGGTTTAATCAACTATGTGTCAAATGCATGTACACTATTTTCTTTGCTAAAGAAAAGGTGAATGATTGGATGATTGGAAGAATACCTTTAAAGCTTTGCTTTGTTATACACTATTGAATTTTTTTCCATTACTTGTTTTTGCTTTTAACTATTCTCCTTCAATCCCACTCCAAGATTTATGTACTCATTCCATGCCTCTGATAACACACCATTTCTCTGCCCCGTCTTTCCCTCAGAAAGGAAGATGAGAAGATTAGTAGCGCCCAGTGCCTCTAGGAACTGGCCCATAGGTGAGGGTGGAGGAGGCAAAAGAAATTAATTCTTCACTTTTTCTAGTAGCTAACACAATGTTTGATGTTTAGCTATAATATAGGAGCCTAAAGAAGACACATAATAATGTCTTGTCTAAAGATCTAATTATTACTGCTTTGAGATCTCATTCTTAATGCTATTTTAGAAGACCTTGACAGATTTGAATATATCCAAAAGAGGTTAACAGAAATGATGAACAGGATGTATGCAATTTTACATGAAATTAAGTGGAGATATTTATCTCAGTTAACAAGAGAACCGTGTCTGTTATGAAAGCAGTCTTCAAGTATTTGGATGACTGTCATGACAGTCACATTATTCTTTCATTTTCCAAAGGCTAGCTATGGGAGAGTAATGTAAACATGTAGCTTTGTTAAAGTTTTGGTTTTCATGCCACTAGAAAGTTTGAAGCAGTATTTAGATTTGTTGGTTGGTAAGGCTGGGCTAATTGATCTTTCATTTCATTTGTAATTAAAATTTCCTTCTTCAAAGTTACATATATTCTGTTTTCTGAACAGGCTGTTTCTTGAGGGTTTGGAAGAGCAGAAGCTAATAGTGTATATTCACACTTTGAAAATAACCTCAAAGACAAGAAGAATGTGGCTTGGATCCTCTCTGAATAGCCCTATGCCTTTTTTCAATCTCATTGTCTTAAAATTAAACCTGCCCACTTTTTATCAGTTGATTTCTTTAAAGACATTCCAATTAAGGAAAAATTTAGCCTAGGGAGACAAGTTTTGTGGACAGGGAATTGCATTGTCAATGCCATTTGATTAATAGGTGAATTTGGACAAACTGACCATTTTCTTTTAAAGCAGAGTCTAACGATTCTGAAAAGAAAAGCATTTAATTTTAGCTTCTATTTTAATAGGCAGGAGGAAAAATCCTCCATAGTAGTCATTAACTCACTACTAAATAAGTCAGTGACACATTAGATTAGTCGAGTTCTATACAGGCAAGCAGAAGCTGTGTTTTATCTCTTAGAGTTAGTGTCCTTGGGATAAGTTCAAAAACCATGAAAAAAAAAAAAAAGTCTCCTCTATAAAGAGAAACAGAGCCACAGAGATATCTAGGCACTCATCAAGTTAGACCTGCCCACTGTTCTTTTTTTTTCCCCCTTCATGCCTTGAGTTTCAAAAGGTATTTTAATTAAGCCAAATATGAACATCTATATTTTGGGAACCCATTACTTCAAAGCCATCATAAAATTTCTGAATTTCTCTTTGAGATACAAGCAGTGAGAAAAAAATGATACTTAACTAATAGTTATTACAAATTTTAAATGGTAAAAAATGCCATGTTTGAAATAAATATAACCATATTAAATATTTACTCACACACACACATACACACACACACACCTATGCCAAGATGTTATAATCACAAAATATTTTGTCTTCAACTAGTCACCATGTATTAAAACAACAACAACAGCATGTAGTTCTTATATGATTTATCCCAAACATTTCTGAGATAGATGTACTGGAAGATCTGCTGCCAGGCAGATCTGCTACAACTGCTCAGGCACAGAGTTAAGCCTTCTTTTTGTCTCTGCATCTTGTGTTACTTGGCTATGAGACAGTGAAAATTTTGCTGATCTACATTATTGGAAAATATATTAGAGACTTTGGCAGGAAGAAGGCACAAAAATAATAGTGCCTGGTACATTTAAGAAGCATAATGTTAAAGGTAGGCTGTTGATATAAAAAAGAGGATCATTTTTAAAAAATGAATATTTTTAGAATGTTTAAGTTCCTATTTGGTCATTTATGTTTGCCTCATGTTCCCACCATTATTCAATGGAATCTGATTATTTACTGAAAGATAATTTGTAAGAGAGAAACCTCTGAATCTATCTAAATATCACTTGATAGGTAAGTAAATTTGAATATATTTATAAAATATGCTAAGTTCTCTGATTATATTGTCATGAAAAACATGTGCAATATAATTTTAAATTTAATTTTATCCTCTAATTGAGTTAAATATGGAATGTACAGTGTTTTAATGACAGAAACGAGTTTTAGAACAGCATGTGTTGTATTATTGTCTATTAGAAATACTTTATCATTTAATCATTATTTTATATATATATGTGTACATTCTGATGTGTAAGAAATTCTTCAAAATTCAGATTGTGCTTAATATTTCATTGATAATTTAACTGACTTAGTAAATATACTTCTCCCTAATGCCAAATTTAACCCATTATAACAATGGTTATATTGTCAGCCCCTTAATAACAAAATCTCTTCTCAAAATAACATTTTATGTGCAATGATTTTGTGGTTTCTTTAAGTGGATGTTGTCATTGAGATTTGTGTCAATATTGTTGCTATATCCATTACTATTTAGCTTTTTGTTCTTTTGATTTTAACAGATTTTAAAGATTAGCTCATTTGCCCATACTTAACAGAAATAAATTGAGGTTGAAGTAAACAGTCTGCCACACGTAAATAAAGCAGGAAGCCATAAAATAGCATCATGATATATCAGCTTCCTTCTATCAGGTTCTGAGACACAGTAATATGGCTACTATAATAATTTGAGGTTCACATAAGGTGAGCAGGTAACCTCAGCTTCATGACTTCTCTTGTCATTTTAAAAGTGTCTCAATGGGAGTGTTTCCCCTCTTATTACATTTTCAAAAAGATTATGAATTAACTATATTGAAAAATTGATAAATCTGATCAATCATTTATATTAACTTCTGATCTGCTTTATCACTTAGAAGTTTCTTCTTTCTACTTGTCTGTGAATTTTCTTAAGATATCTAAGTGTTAAATTCCATTCATCTTTTTTCATGGTTAATACTATAAAAGCAGCCATTAAATTCACTAACTGGACTTTGTTTTCTCATTTCTATGATTTTATCACTTTCCAATATTTTCTCAGCATCAAATTTGCACACTAATAAAATTAAAGCATAATTTCTGCCCTCAAAAGAAAGATAATGGATATTGTCCAAATTGGGAACAAAATGGGAAATAATTGCCATTTTGTTTAGAACTGATTTTAGGTTTAAAAGCCAGTGGGAGAGATAAGAAGATAATATATAAATATGAAGACTGAAACCATACTAGAGAATTGATGGTGATGGAATTGAATTTATTCTATAGGGTGGGTAAGGCTGGAGGGTGAGGATGTGACACATTCAATAAACTATTATAATCTGAGACACATTGAGTAGATATATAAAATATTGAAATATAAACCCTTTGTAATGTTGAATCACCTAGCTTAAAGAACTTTAGTGCATTCTTTAAAAGGGTAGGAGGTGCCCAAATAATGTTTCCAAAGTTTTTAGTACTAACTGGGATATATATGATTTAGTAGACTACATGATGAGTAATACTACTTTTCAGTTTTCCCATACTCTGGTATAATTTTATAAAATATGAATTTTCTGTATTTTTATTCAGCAAAAAACAAAATATGAAATCAAAGCATCCATTCATTCATTCCTTTTATTTTTTCCCATTTTTGCCTCTTTCTAAATGGGAAACTCACAAATGCACTGCTTATTGTGAACGTGATCTATTGTTTAAGTACTTAAAACTCATTTGAGTTATTTCACTACTAATCATAGGAAATGTATTTTGTGTACTATGTTAATGAGTCTATTTAATTAATAAACTGTATCATCTGATGCTTTTTGGGTTAAATATCACAGATTAATATTTTCATGAGATGATCAATTAGTCATCAAAACAACTATTGTCTTATCACCCAATATTCATTTTTTCATTCTGCTCTAAAAAAGAAAGCCTGATTTATATGATATAAGTTATTAATATGATTATTATTAGAGTTATATAATCAAAACATAAAGATTTATGTTTTGGTAAGTCTAGTAATATAGCATAATGAAGTAGCTGAATTTTATTGAATAGCACAGTGTTATATTAAAGATCGATCCATATTTCTTTATTTGACAAATATTTATTGAATTCCACAGTATTGTAGGCACTATTCTAAAAACGATATGATGATAAACAAGAAAGTACAGTACTGCCCTTATGAAATTCCTGGTCTAATGGGAGACGAATAAACATACAAAGAAACACATAGTTACATTCTAACTACATACATGCATCAGTGTATGTTGCATATTTTAATTGTACATAAATGCATGTCATACTCCAAGACTGCAATGCTCTGAACATTTCCCATACACATACAACATCTGCTGCTCCTCTTTGTGACACAAATACTCTCCAATTCTGAGAGTATAGAGTTGACCACATCAGGTGATTTCTGAAGAGTTCGGCCAGAAAAGGCCACTACTTCTCTTCATGATTTTATAAGGAAAAAGGTTCATAATGGAAACTTTTAAGTACTGAGGCATGTTCTGGTTGGATTGTTGGTCAAGAACAAAAAATAAAGAATACCATGTGAACCCAAATCTCTCACTAAATATTTCTATGAATACTTTCAAAGGCAACTCTCCAACCTACTTAAATGACTGGGTTTACAAATTTGAAATAATAATTTATTCTTCTTTGCCTTGGTAACAACACACACACACATTTATAGTATTTAACATTTGGACAGGCATGAATAATCATGTGGAAGTATTGTTATTTTTGCCTCACTGAAGTTGAATAAAAACATTCTAAAATATTTTCAGAACACAAGAGTATGTATTTCCTGTTGCTTTACTTATGCAAATAATGGATTATATAGCTAATTGTATACTTGAGAAGCATGTTTGATACATTAGTTATTAGATTTATAATACAGCACACAAAATGATCCATAATTCAACTTGAAGTTAGTAGCATCTAGATATAAAACAGATAACATGTTAAGAAATTGTATACATGTCACAGTGAGGTTTTCCTACTTGATATTGAAACATAGTAGTCACAGAACTGTTGTGAATAGATGAAATTCTAGTAGGCACAGCGGGTTGAGCAGCACAGCAGTGGGAGTTAGATCTGGGCTAGGAAGGGGACCTACATGGTTCGGCAGACATCTCCTGCCTTGCCCGCTGCTCCCCTCAGCAGTGTATTTCAGTTGATCTGTCTGTTTTGCTCCCCACTCTATGATGGATCCTCTCACCTCCTGTGACACTGACCTGTACCACAGTTCTTGCATGCATAAATAAATAAATCTTAAAAAAAAAAGACATTCTAGCTATAAAAGTTTACTTAAAATATCTGAGCATAAGACGGGAACATAAAACAGCAAAATTGTTGAGACCACAAAGAGATTAGTGTCTGATCAATGAAACACTGTGGATTTTAAGATCATACCTTACCAGTTATTATACTTGACAATTGATCCTGTGAAATAGTGGAGAAAAAGAGGGGACTAAATAAGAAGGAAAGTGTGTGGGATGCCTTCTCCTTCTCCCAAGCCGCAGCCCAGTTCATGAACATGCACACAGACAGACTATCCAGAAAAATAGTGATCAATGTTTATTGTATCTGAAATCCAGCTACCTTGTAAAGTCACAGTGGGAGGTTCTATGTACTTAGGGTCTGAGCTGCATCAAAAGTACTTAATTATTTTTGTATTCTAATATATAGTAAATGTGAACAACAGACTGCCTATGGTTATAGCAGAATTCCATTTAATTGGAAATAAGAGAAAGCCCATCTCAAACTTGATGAACAAAGTGGACATACTTTTTCCCCCCAAATTTCTAAGAATAGCAAATCCAGAAGTAGATGAAGATTCATGGTGGATATGATTCATTAGTTCAACAATGTCATCAAGAACCTGTATCTCTTCACACTGCCTTTGTGTTGGTTCAGCTTTTTTCTAACGCTGGTTACTATCATGACTACATTGTTTCTGCAACCCCCAATCCCAACCCCTTCATTACAGAATTTTGTATCCAGAGAGAGGTGAGGGACTGGGGGTATTAAATCTAGTCACTGTCTCAGAAAAAAATGAGGAAGCATTTTTTTCTATCAACCAAACCACAAAACTGCCTTCACACATCATTGTCCCCAAAAGGGTCATATACTGACCCAGACCAGGAACTACTAAGGAAAAAGAAAAAAAGGTTTACTTAGTTCTGATATACAGACTTAGTAAATTCAAAAGAGAATTTGTCTTCTCCCAAGACATTGATACAAATATCCAATTAAATCTGAAGATGTTAAAAGGCACCACTGAAAACAGGTGAAGTACCAAGGAGTTTACATTGTGAAAGGTTTCCTATAAGCTTGTTAATTTACTGCTGCAGTTCTAACAGCTGGGTCCGTGGCCTTTCCCATAGCTGCAAACTTTGATGGGTACAGCAGTAATTCCTATCATTTATTGTTCATAAACAGTCACCTGCTGAACTCTTTAAAATTGCAGAATAATGGACTGACACCGAAATTCAATTTTAGATCTTGGGAATTTTAACAAATACTCAAGGTGTTACTGTTATGAGTAATAGGATGACCGTACATAGCTAAATTTATCAGTTATACTATTTTTTTACTGTCTGCTTTCCTACATCACCATAGTTTCAGTACATCTTTGTATATCCTGACCTTGTAGAACAGTACAAAGTTATTTGTTAGTTCTTTTTTGTTTTTGTTTTGCTTGACCCATGTAATTTTTTAAAAAAAATTCTAAATTTATTTTTAATTGGGGTGACATTAGTACTCCTCCCATTAGGTGTCACCACTGTAGTACACCCACCATCAAATTACCCATTCATAGTCCAAAACCATAAGACTATTTTTCTTTTTCTTTTAAGATTTATTTATTTATGCATACAACCACTGGGATACAGGCCAGAGACAGAGCCAGGAGCAGAACAGGCAGACCAATCAAAATTACACTGCTGAGGGGAGCAGCGGGGGAGGCAAGAGAGGTCTGCTGTGCCATGTGGGTCACCTTCTCAGACAGCGGCAGGGATTGAACTCGTGCTGCAGTGGCTGCGGTCTGCTTCACAGTGTGTTGCTCGACCCACTGTGCCACCAGGGAGGCCCCATAATAAGGCTAGTTTTTAAGCTTATTTTTATTTGACCTTAGTTTGCTTTTTTTATATTTTATGTATTAGTGACACTATCCAGTATGTCCCATATAACTTTTAAATTTATATGTCTGTGTTGATATATATAAACTAACCCTTGTGATTATGCTCTTGTGTGTGTGTTTGTGAGTGTGGTGTTTTTAAATACATAGTATGGAAAGTTGCTAGTGGTCTCTCCATGTTATAAATATTCACCACAATGGAAATGTCACATAGAATTAAAGTTCTATGCAAAGTTGCATATGTATTGACTATAATATTGTTTATTTGTTGCAAAGATGCTCATTTGTAAGTTCATGCACTACTTTCCCTAGTGGCTTTGGTTTTAAAATGTTCTAATTATTCTGACTCCTATAAATTTGAGATTGTCTTTCCTTATCTGCTTGTTAGTTTTTGCCTATTTTTGTTTGTTTATGATGGAGGACTGAAATCTTAGCACTTCTTATCTTTTTTCCTTAGGCACCTCATACTTAAGATGCTTTATTTAAGCACATACTCATGCTCTTAGGTGGCTTTGTCTATTACTGAATTGAAGATGTTTCCAAGGGGTAGTTTTAATTCTTAAAGGGATTTTCCTGTCAGTCTCTACATTTAGTTTTTCTGTTCCTTATTCAAAGTCCAACAAACATCCTTAGAGCTCTAACCAGTCCTTCCATAACTTTTTCTCCCTTTCCCCTTTCTTACAATGGGTACTGAATTAGCAATTGGCAAGACAGTATGGTGTAATTGAAAGAGTTTGGTTTTAAAAGTCAAACTGACATGAACTCAAATTCAAATTGACTTTAAACAAATTGTTCATCTATAAAATAGGAGTAATTCATCTCATTTTCTTTAATAAATTGAGCTCATACACATTGAAGAGATTAAAAGTAAGTCCTTGCTTTATTCTTTCTTTTTTTTTTTTTACATTTTGAATTTACAACTTTTATTAACAATGATTCATATAAATTAGCACTTCTTAAGCTCCTATGGTATTTTCCTAAAAGGGAATTCCTGGAAGCTGCTGACAGTTTTCCTTTTAAACATGTTATGATATATTTTGGACATAATAAAGCAGCAAACAGCTTTTTAAATATTTATGTTCTCTACTCCATGCAAGCCAACTGTGTTTGCTCTCTCCATTTCTTTATGTGCCAAGGAGACAAGCCAAACAGTGTGAGAGGAAAATACTGTCAGGACACAAAGTAAGCTTGTCTAATGTGTGCTCTGTGCAGATGGAACCTTAATGGAAAAGAGTGGAAACCGCTCCCTGGTTACACAGTGATACCTTGATTAAGGAATCACCTGGGAACAAAGCTCTTCTATAAGCAATTCAGCTGAGTAAATTTTTATTTTAAAACTTCATGGAATCAAGTAAAATAGTACTGGCTTGTGACATATAATTCAACAGTGATATTCTGGATATTTTAAGCTGCACTTGAGCACAGGGCAGAAATACCTCCTCACAGAGGGTAACTGTTAATATTAAGGGGAAGAGGCATACTTGTGAAGTTACTTTATATAAAATTCCTTTCTTTCTTGAAACCACCAAATTCCATCCCCCACATGCACACACAGTAATAGTTTGTTATCCTCAGAATCTCAAAAATTTCTGTCTTTTAAAACAGGAATCAAAATGATTCATACTTTAATATGTTATACTTTGTTATCCTATATTGATATTACCTAGTAATGTCTCAATACTGGCAACAAGTTGTTACCACTGAAAAATTCTGACTAAATTGGTTTGAGGTGGGGCTGAGTGATTGGCATTCTAATATAGATTTGGGGTTAGGAACCACTGCTTAATTTGTGCTTTCAGATTATTCTTTATCCTTTTAGACTATCTGTGCTTATTCATATGTGGGCTTTAGAACACTCTTGTCAAATCCATTTGGGGTCAGCCTTTAAATGAAGGTTCCTGTGTCCTGGTGCACAGTCAGAACTACTGAGCATTAAGTTGTGTGGTAGGGAGAGAGGAAGTTAGCATCTTCCTGTTTAACAACATTCAGAGTAATTATGAGTCCATAATTAAATCTTCTTAAATAAGATTTAATAACCCCTATCATATTTATAACCTCTATCTTATTGAATAAAAAATTATGACTATCACAATGCCTTTTAATTCTCTTTGCTAGTAGAAAATTCCCACTAAGTGGTAATGGTGAGGTATTGATATTTTACATGTAATTTATATATAAATTGACACTATTTGTAGTAATTTACACTTAAACTGAATAAGGTCAATCTTGTTTGCAAAAGGAAGAGGATATCAAATTTAGACACTGAATATACTTTTCTATACTTTGGAAGTTTAAGAGTCTATACATCCTAATTTAATGCAAATATTCATTAATCAGTCTAGATGTAATTACCTAATGACAGGTTTCTAAGGTATAAACAAAATTATAGATTTGAGGTTTGTTTTCATTGTTTGGAAATGTGAAATATATTTATGTTCAATTTCAATCTAAACCTCTCTCTCTCTCTCTCCTGTTTTTCCCATCCCTATCTTTACCTTTCCTCTCCTCCCATTTCCTCCCTCTTTCTGCCCCCTCTTTATCTCTTTTCGTATCATAGCATCAGATGAAGAAGAGCCAACTTCAGCAGGTAAAGATTGTTTCTATTTAATTCAGTGTTCCTAATAATGGAGACTCAATTCTTTGAAGTGTATATTTTTTTCCAGATTTCATTAAGAAGACTGGTACAGTTTTGTTTAGTTTTTTATGTCTTTATCCCCATTATGCTATGCTACACTAACATGATGTTTATTTAGATGTTGTTAAGAGTTTTAAATATAAAGAGAAAATAATTGAAAATGAACTCTCAGTAGAAAACACAAAATATCACAGCAATATTGAATAATCAAGAAAATTAAAACATTGAGAAAAATGCCAAGAAATAAGATAGTTGAGGAGAAAAACATAAAATAATAAAATGAAGAGAATGAATAGTAAGGAAAATTATACTTTGAGCAATAGGACCCTGCATTATAGGCAACAGTATTACACAATATATAATTCATATTAAACATGATTTCCTTTTTTTTTTCCTTTTTTTATTAAAATATTTTAAAATTTACATATACTTGCCATTAATTGTAATCCCCATGTATTCCCCATCACCATCTCACCAGTGC
>JAGFMF010011381.1:4754165-4765732 GCA_019455555.1 Galemys pyrenaicus
CTGTGTCTTTATTACTGTTATTGTTATTATTATTATTGTTCTTATTCCTTTCCTTGATCCTCCTTTGGTTCCCTTATGTTCCTCCTAAGGGAGGAACCAACATGATTTCCTTTTTTAAAAAAAGATTTATTTATGCATAAAAGAGCTGGGGTACAGGCCAGATGTGCAGGGGGTGGTGGTGAGAAGATTCACCAAAGACAGATTGGGGAGCAGAACAGGTAGACCGACTGAAATACACTGCTAAGGGGAGCAGCGGGCAAGGCAGGAGTGGTCTGATGTGCCTATGGGTTACCTCCCTGGCTGGGGATTGAACTCCTGCTACAGTGGCTGTGGAAGCCCCACAGTGGGACACTCAACCCCTTGCGCCACCAGGAAGAACCTTGAACTTGATTTTCTTAATTAAAATTAACTATGAATGTTGTGTTGTTGATGACTCTATTCCTTATCCAGCTAGTCAGTATTCATCAAGCTCAGACTTGGGTCTGAACCAAGTACAATGAAGAATATGAATGGTAGGGAAGGCACAGTATTTTCCACATGGTTCTAGGGCACTTCAGTGGGTAAAGAGAAAGTGAGAGGCCTACATGTCATGCACACTTATTGAGTAAAACAGGCAGCACCAACCAACCTAAATTAAATGCCAGACTATAAGCCAGCAACATCCAGGTCAACAGGGTTAGCACCTAAGATGGAGGAGTTAGAGAATGAATGATCTGAAGAGAAATGGCCAGATCTCAGCACTCTATACTTTTTAGGTAAGTAAATGGGGAAAGTAGTTGGGCCTGAGATAAGAGCAGGAAATGAGTATTGACACTAATGTACAGAATGGGGCTCAGTATGAGAGGAATGGAGGAACCTAGTCCTGTTATTGGAACTGATGTTTGTAGACCTAACTTATTTCAACTGGCACAGACTGAGTTGATTTCTGCCTCTCTCCAAAACTGGTTTAGGATTCTTCCCTGAAAGACTAAGTTCAAAAGATCAAAAATTCAATGCAACAAAACAAAAATAGGGATCTTACCAATATCTTTGATAAACTCCAAGGATACCATATTATATGAAATACTGCCTTGTATTGTGGATAAGGGAAACAAGGATAGATAAACTTTCCGAGTTTTAAGTTCATAGCATCATTACATAGTTTATAGCCCAGCTTGATGCTAAACTCTCACTCTCATTTTTCCCCACTTTAGTCAGTATCATTTAGTCTACTCTGCAGTCCAGTCTAGTCACATGACTAAATACCAAATTCATCTGTTGTTAGGAGTGGTCTCTGCCTAGTTGTTTACTATGGTTTCTTTTGCCTGACTTGGACATTAGTGTTTATAAGGTTGTCCAGTGAGTCTGTCTGTATTTCTGAACTGTAATTGAATTTTCTCTTTGTGTGATTATCAATCTTTGTCAGCATCAGGCTTTACTTTTCTAGTCCTCTTGACTCTTACACTCCTACTCCCACACCTTGCTTTGTTGTCTGCCAAGCAGTTTGGTGCCATGAAAAAGATCTTAGCTTTGCACGATGAAGATTAATTTTAACCTATTGTAAATTAAATTTTATGAGTGATGCAGCTATTTCTTGGTGTGATTTATTTTTTCTCTTTGTTCCTTTATAAATTTCTTTTGAAAAATGTCAAACACACAGAAGTAGAGTGACTGGTGTAATGAATGTTACTTATAACTCAGCTTCAATATTGTCAGTACGGTCTTGTTTCATCCATACCCCCACCCATTACATTACTTCAAAGCAAATTCTAGATTGCCTATTTCACTTACAGATCTTGCAGTGTGTATTTCTTATTTATGTTTTTAAATAAATAAAAACAATACTGGGGTACAGGCCAGAGGTGTGGGGGGGGGGGGCCGAGAATTCACCACAGAGAGCAGGGAGCAGAATAGGCAGATCAACGGAAGTACACTGCTGAGGGGAGCAACGGGCCAAGCAGGAGAGGTCTGCCATGCCATGTGGGTCGCCTCCCTGGCTGGCGGCAGGGATCGAACTCGTGCTGCAATGGCTGCAGTTTGCTTCATAGTGCGTTGCTTAACCCACTGTGCCACCAGGGAGACCCTGTATTTCTTATTCTAAAAGTTATTTTGCTAATTTCTCTCCTTACTAAGAATGCCATTTGGAAATGCTTGCAAACATTTATTTTCCAAATATTTTCTTATATTCTAAAGTGAGCTAACATTAGTGAAGTTAAATTATGTTTTAAAAATATTTTTTGTTTTTAGGTATGACCAGATGTTTTAATTGCAATTTTAGCACAGACTTTTAGAATTGAACTAGTGTGCTCTTTAGGAATATATTATCTAAGTAATTTCATATACTGACTGTATTAACAGAGAAAGTTTGTCACTTAGTAAAACAGATTCCTTTTGTATAAAACCTACCAATGGTTTTAATTTTTAAAGGTCAAAATATATAAAAATGTACTATAGTACTTTTATATTAAAGTATTTGATAAAGAATTATGAGATTGGTAAAGAATTGTTTCCCTAAGGAATATGAATATTTGTGGGAAGAGAATAGTGATTTTTTTTTAGCTTTTGTTATGTTTTAATTAAATAGTGATCTGTATTTCTTTTTCAGAGATATTTCTTAAATAGGTCTTATTTAAAATTGTTATGTTTATTTAAAATATGATTAATACTTTTTACTTTTACTCTCTTCTCATCAGTGGAATTTATGCAAAATGATCTTTACCAAGCTCAGAATTATTTTGTGGTCCAACATTAGCCTTTCTAGGTAGTTCTCCATCTGTTTGAATTATTAATGAAATAATATTTTATTTGCCATAAGTTTGTACTTGAATTCACCTTTCATATGTCTCTATATATCTTTATAAGATTCAAGGTATTCTTCAAATATGTTTTAATTTCTTTCAGTTAAATAATTTTATTCTTCTAATAGGTTTGTTACTCCCATTTCAATAACCTAAGAAATAATAAAATAAAGGGAAGTGTTATTTGCTGCCAAATAGTCACAAGCTCCTGATTGTAACTGTCTAAATTATGAATTTAAAATGATAATATTTAAATAAATAGATGCTTTATATAAACATTTTCATCTTTAATGGAACCTAATAAATAATGCTATTTATTAAAAATACAATGTATGTATCTAATATAACAAGTCTTGGTGATTTTTACCACATAGTTACACCAAATTGGATTAATTGTAATTCAGTAATCATGACAAATTCTCATTGTTCAAAACTATTTTTTTAAGAAAATAATAGCTATCTCAAATAATATAGTATGAAAAAATATAAAAGACCATGTAACAGAAAATTAATAAGTTATTGGCATTTTACTTACATTACAAAATCATATGTGCATTTCTCTTTACAATAGAACATATTTGATCTATCTTGTATTTAAAATTATCATGACCACTATCATTAAAACTGATATAAGTGATCCCTTCATTCTACTCCCATCTAACTCTGCACAGGATATTTTTAAATGTCATTCTGTTTTTAGTTATTTTTCCAAATATACCTAATTGCTCTTTTTTGAACATCTAAGTTTCAAGCGCTTAATGATTGCTTTTGTTTGTGTTGTGTACTATGTATACTATGTTACCTCTGCATTTCTTGTGGGAGTGGGGGGTATATCCCTTTTTGAATACAATGCATTTTCCAGTCATTCTCAACCCTGAATGTTCTGATGGGAGGCATTAGCTTTCAGGAATATGCTGGCTAATCTCTGAGTTACTAGGGCAGTTTCACTAAACACCTGTTTCTGTAACTACTAAGAGCTTATTTTATTTACTCTAGTTGAATTCTGTGTTCAGATATTAAAAAATATAATTTCATGGAGTATAAACATATATTTATGAACTATGTAAGATTCCTTCAAACTGTTATATTTCAAGATCTAATTATAAACTAATGAGATTCATATATTTTAAGCAGCCAGAACAGATACTGTACCTCCAAACAAGTCACCTTTAGAGATGATATATATAATCCAATTAAGTTGCTATCGCTCAAATAATTTTTGGAAACTCTCTTTTGAAATTTCCTTTAGAATTTATTTATGAGCTTGCAACATCAATTACTTGATAATCTCAGAACTGTGCTACTATATTCATCAAAATTTGATCTATAACTATACCTTTCAAAGCAAATATATGCAAACATTTAGAGAGGTGTGTGTGTTTGGGTGTGAAATACAGAGCAGTTTATAGCTTTTGAAAGGTGATCACATCATATTAAGGTTAAATTTCATAAAATAACACTTTAATAAAATTAAGTCAGTGACTGCTCCTCCCATATTACACAAATCAAATTTTCCTTTGTTGTTTATTTAAATTTTATAACGACTAGATAATTCATAAACTGATTATACCAATATTTTTGTCTATGTTGTTTATAAAATTAAGTCAATTACATTAGAAAATGGACGGCTGCAAATGAACTAATCTATACACAATTTACCTTTTTAACTATATGTTTATGAAATCAGGATTATTCTCATATAAATTTCCTCCTTCCTCTTTAATTTGATTTTTTATTATTTGTGTTTTTTTTTAAATATCTCTAAAAATAGTAAATCATTCATCAAATTGATGAAATCACAGGAATTAAAACAGGGACAGAAATAGAAAATGTTAATGAATTAGAATGATATTTAGAATATGATACAATGAAAATCTACACAATAAATTAGTGGTTAAAGCTAATCATAAACCACAACTACTGTTTTTGTTCATAGAACCTCAAAAAACAAAGCTTGAGTAATCTTTTTTTCCTTCTCTGACCTAAAGCAAGATTTTTAATTGTTTTGATATTTTTTTAATATCAGGGGAAACTGAGTATATATAGAAGTCACTATTAACACTAAGTTAACTTAATAACAAAAATTGTGATTAGAACAAATTGGAATTTTCAGATAAATGTAAAAAATAAAATCTTTCCAGTAGTCAGCTTTATAAAACACTAAACTACAATGCCCACACTCTTTAGTATAATTATAAAGTTAAAAATTTACAATTTACTTCAATATAAATACATATTTGTGACTCTTAACATAAATAATTGTTAGTTATGGGAGTACTTGTCTCTTAAAATAATCGTTTATAATATTTTTTTATAATCTAGATGGTGTCTACTACAGATGAAAACAATGGTGAATTGACACACCAAAGAATTAGTATTTTCATCAGTTCCTTCTGAATTCTTTAGTATGTTTATTTTTTTAAAGATTTATTTATTCATACAAGAGCTATGGGGTACAGGCCAGGTTCACAGGAGGTGAGAGGATTCACCAGAGACAGAGTGGGAAGCAGAACAGGCATATGGACCCAAATACACTGCTGAGGGGAGCAGCAGGAGAGGCAAGAGAGGTTTTCTGTCAATGTGGATCCCCTCTCTGGCTGAGGATCGAACTCTTGCTCTGTGCCATGGATGCTTCACAGTGCAGTGCTAAACCCGCTGTGCCACCAGGGAGGCCCTAGAATGTTTAATCTTTTAAGGCATCTTTCTGATCATTCAGAAAGTTCAGTTAAGAACACTAATAATTTACACATATATGAAAAAAAAAACCTAGCTAGTGATACTGAAGAAGCTATAAGTTATGAGTATATATAAAAATACATAAAGCATAGTTCTATATGTCTATATATAATTAAATATACATAGTTTTATAAATAAGCCATGTGTGTGTGCATGTGTGTGTATATATATAGTTTAAAACAAGTATGTTCTATATCTGTAAAGCTAAAGAAATGATAGGGCAATTTTATATATATATGTATATAAAGATTTATTTTACTTATGCATACAAAAGCTGAGGTGTAGGTCAGAGGTTCAGGCGTAAGAGGATTTACCAGAGGCAGAGTGGGGAGCAGAACAGGCAAATCTACTGAAATACACGGCTGAGGGTAGCAGCAGGCAAGACAAGAGAGATCTGCTGTGCCAAGTGGGTCAGCTCCCGAGCTGGGGATCACACTCCTGCTGCAGTGGTCGCTGATAGCTTCATAGTGCTGAGATTTAACTCATGGTGCCACTGGGGAGGCCCCTGGATGTTTTTCTTTTAGATGTTTTTCTTTAACTTTTGAAATATGCAGTTTTATTACTAGGAAGACATTACTTCTGTTTATGGTTAATTTTGTGATTTTCTTAAGTATGCCACAGATTTCTATTATCTCTCTTTCTTGTTTTCTTGTATAGTTTAATTCTGCATGGTCGACTATACACAATTATTCTACATACAATTTCAAAATGCATGCATTTTCAAAAGGAATGATATCCTACCATGTTATTCTCTAATGAACAGAGTTGCTTTTGCATTTTGACCTTAGTGCTTTATTTCCTTGGGCATGAAATAAGCTTTACATCCTCATTTTGGTCACCTTACATTTGTTACCATTTTACTCCTTTTTTATACATAAATGCATATTTTTTCCTTTTAGTGCCTGGGACAACTTGACTAATTATTTTATCAAGTATGTTCTTCATAAACATATGCTGAGGAGGCTTAAATATTAAAACCTAATATATAAAAAACACAAAGTCTATTATCATCATTTCTAAAAAACAGGAAGACATCACTTCTCGTATACTCTCACTGGAATAGGGAAGAAATTATTGTTTCTCTCTGAAGATTTGTAAAGGCAATGGTGAAAAGACCAATTACCGTTAATTTTATAAGTTTTATAATATTGATAAGTATGTGGTAATGATGTTAAAGTCTGAAGAAAATAGTTACTTACATTACTATTGTATGTAAATAGTATTTTAAAATATTTTTAATAAGATAAACTTTACTGTAATAAAGGATTTTGATAATAATTAATATTTGGGATTATTTCATTCTTTATCCTTCTTTTTAGACTCATTTAAAAATTATCACAAGGGGAAAGGTAATACCTATATGTTTATAAATTCACATCTTATATCTTTTCCCACACATGTATGATTGGACTTAAGCAGTAAAAAAAATCATACAGTCTTATTTTAAGGGAATATGTAAAATAGCTAAAAATCCCTCAGTGATATCACAAATGGTCTACATCCCCCTCCCTCCCATGTTTTCTGCTCTGTCTTTTGTAGTGTAAAATTTTATCTTCATCTGCAAACTGATTTCCCTTGTGAGGGTGATATCTCTGCTAGCAGCTATTGTAGTCATATGCATCTTTATCCATGTCCAGAGAACAAAAACAAAGAAAATTTGTTTCCCTGCCTTTAAGGCAAGAGTCTTGGGATCCACTCTAATTTGACAGGCTTGTTAGGTCTCTTCTGCTACCCTGAAATGAGCAGTCAATCAAGACCTCCCCTACAGCATGAGGCTGATTATAGCTCTCTTTCATGATCAGAAATTCATGAGGCTACAGGTTAAATATGTGGATAAGAACCAGTTCCTTCTTAGGAAGAAAAAGGAGGAGATACTAGGCCACTGACCAGTAAAACCAATAGAAGTAGATATTATAACATTTCTTTGTCAATTTTAGGTACCTTCTTAGCTTTTTCCCTCCAATTGACTATGTTTTGCATCCATTTTTATTTTAAAAAGTCCTATGAGAGCCCAATAATCTTATTGTGGAGAAATAAAATCAATGTAGGTATCTGAATAGTGCTATAGTCTGTATTCAGACTTGCAGTGTTTTGCATTGTGGCTTAAAACTGCAACTTTATTAGAAACTTCCCCTTTTTCTCACATATATAGCATGTTTCTCAGGCTTGCCAAAACTCTGTCTATTGTTATCTGTATTTAACTGATCTTTACTTTCTGTTTCAATGAGCTGTTTCTACTGAAACTGACTAAATTTACCCATTCCTATTTCTTGAGTGCTGGTCATTGTAAGCCTCCTTTCCCACATTTCAAAAAGTGAAATTTATGTTAAATTGCATTGTTTAGAAAGTTCTAAGGGCTTTATATAATAAAATTATGCTACCTTTGGCTGATGCTGTTTTATTAGACAATTTTTAAAATTGTAAACCTATAGCCAAAACACAATAATTTTATATTTAAAATATTAGACAATGGCCATTCAAATTAAGTCAAATTTTTGAGCTTGGAGAAATCTTTAGAAATATGTTGCTGCAATATTGAAAATTAAACTTTTTTTAAAACTCACCTCCTTCATAATTTTAAAAAAGAAATACAAAAGTGTAAGTCAAATTTTGATTTAATATTTAGAGAAATTTCATGATATTTAAGTTAGATGTTGTACTGTTGGCCTTTAGAATAGCCAAAAATAGAGCCCAATTGAATGTTAAGATTGGTATTGAAAAAAAAATCAAAGTATTAAAAAAAGTAAATGTGTGTAAATGGAAGAAGAGAGTGTATTTGTGGGGTTTTCCAAAGAAACAGAACCAAAAGATACATAAATTGAAGAGATTTATTTTCAAGAAATTGGCTCATGCAGCTTTTGGAGGTAGCAAGTCCAAATTTTGGCGAGCAGGTGAGCTGTCTAAAACTCAGGCAGGTTTCTTGTTATAGTCTTGAGATATCGTATCTTCTTTACAGGGGGATCTTAATTTTTACTTTTAAGACCTTCAAGTGATTAGATGAGGCACAATACAGCATTCTGGAGAATCATTAGTATAAATTCAAGTAATTGAAGACATTAATCACATTTACAAAATACTATCACTGAAACATTTAGAATAGAACTTGATCCGGAAACTGGGCACCATAGTCTAGCCAAGTTGACACATAATATTTACCAACACAAACAGTAAAAATGGCATAAACTCAAAACATTTTGATTTTCAACAATTCTATATAAGGAAAATTTAAATGAAGCATACTTCTCAATGTTTATTAATAATGTATAACATATTACAACCTGGAGACTTTTGGTGGTGACTGTGATATAGTGAATACAAATGTTGAATTTGAATGCTGTACACCAGAAGCTTATATAATATTATAAGCCAGTATTACTTTAATAAAAATTTACTTAACAGTAAATGTTGTCCCACTGTCTGAGCACACGTTGACTTCAAAGCGTCTTTATTTTTATATCCCATGTATTGGTTGGATTCATCTTCAAAACCGTCTCCAGTTGTCTGGAATTATTTTCTACTGTCCTAAATTTCACCCCAAAGTTTAATATAAAAAGAGTGCTGAGAAGTATTCATTTAATTTTCTAGGGATCTGTTGTCTTAAGAAATGTATTAAACTTCTGGTTCATGATACACAGGATTAAAACCTGTGGAAATAAAGGTCTGAACTTATGCCTTTAGGTGCTTTTACCTTGATATAAATAGCTGTCTCCTACCTTAAAAGTATATCACTTTTACAAGATTCATTCTCCTCACCTTTAAAATGGGATGATAATAATAGCAACCTTGCAGGTTTGCTGTAAGCATCAAACATGATGATATAGTCAAGCACTAACCACATGATGTCTATCTAGCCATCAATATAGGAAATCTAAACTTTTCATTAAGAATCGGTGTTGGGGGTTTCCCTGGTGACACAAGGGGTTGAGCACTGCACTGTGGGCCTTCCACAGACACTGCATCATAGAGTTCTATCCCCAGCCAGGGAGGGTACCCACATGGCACAGCAGACCTCTTCTGCCTCACCCGCTGCCCCCCTAAACAGTGTATTTCAGTCAATCTGCCTGTTATGCTCCCCTCTCTGTCTCTGGTGAACCCTCTCATCCCACATACCTCTGGCCTGTACCCCAGTTCTTGTATGCATAGATAAATAAAATCTTTTAAAAAAAAGAATCTGTGTTGGATTCCAAATTATTATTATTTTGATTATGATTTCCAGTTAGGCAGTATGCTGAGTGAGTGTTTTATGTACAGTACTTTATTTAATATTCACAGTAAAACAATACAGCTAATAAAATAAATATTATTTACTACTTAAAGAAAGGACATAGAATTTTAAAGCATGAAATATGCTCAAGGTTACATAATAAAGAAGTAACAGAAAATCAGGACTGGAATTCAAGTTTCTGTAGAAAAATGCTTGCTTATTTGACTTTAGCAAATTTTCCTATTTTTCAATTATAATTCTAAATAGCATATATTTCTTTCAACTGTAAATGTCATACACAGTTACTCACGTTTTTGATATATTATGATGTTGTACATAATAATGTGCAAAATTGTACCTATGATTTTAATAATATCTGACTACTATAGTAGTTTATGGACTTTGTTGACACTTTATAGATAGCAAAATAGGAAATTAAAATCTCAGATTGCCTTTATTCTTATTGAATATTTGCATCAAAAATATTCAAATTCTGTCCAGTTGCTCATATAGTCTTCTCCATTTCAGTAGCTCAGTATAAAATATTCAGACTGTGGTGAAACCCATATATTCTATATCCATGTGACCCTTTTAGCTTTCTCTTCAAGATGAATCAAAAATCTAATCACTTCTTCCATCATCTCAGCCACCACCGGGTCTCAGGCACCATCTTCTCACTTATTATTAAATCACTTCCTAACTGGTCTTCATACTAGTACCCTTGGCTCCTTTCAGTCCCTTCTCAACAGATGCCTAGATGCTCTGCATGTAAGATCATGAAATCCCATCACTCTTCTGTCCCTCACTCTTTCGTACCCCTCATCTAAATCTCCAGAAGATTCAGGAATCAAAGTGCATATGATTTGCTGATTTGCACCTTCTCCATTTAGTCCCCTGTGCATTTCCTCCTACTGGCAACTGCCCTTTCTTTTCTTTAAACACAAACAGAACCCTGAACCCATCCCTGTCTTAAGCAGGGCTTTGTACTCAAGATCTATTGTCTGAGTGCTTCTTCTACAGATATCTGTGTGACCGTTCAGTCATGTACTTCATATCTTAAACAAAAGATGCCATCTCCAAAAGACTTTTGCTTTGTCTGTAAAAAGATTACACTTCACCTTTCTATAGTCCCTGCTTTTTTTAACTTTTTAATATTAGCACCTCTCACCACATTTTTCCTATACAGCTTATTTATTGTCTGTTCAAGCTGAATATAAATCGTCCGAGGGCTGGGGTTTCTTTGGTCTATTTTATGCACTTCTGAATCGTCAGCTGTGAAAGGAAGTGTGCGGTACATTTTAGATTTTTAGTAAATATTTGTTGGGTGGTTGAATTAATGAATAAATTAAGCCATACTGATTTTAAAGCATTGTTAATCCAAGAACATGCACAGTTTTTTTCCTATAAGATGACATAAAGCTATGGGTAATTATAACTATATTTCCCAATTTAGGAAATAAATAAAACGATGGCACTAATGATTTGATAAAAATCTAAAGATGCTTTAAAAATACTTAAGTCCCTTGGCAGAGAACACCTTATTTAAATCATTACATTGATCATTGTTTTTCTGTTTTTGTTGTGGTAGAATAAAATATGCTTTGCTTAGTAATTCTTTTAATGCTGTGTCCTAACAGTGTAATTACTGAATAGAAGCCTCACTGGTGATTTCAAGCTTCATATCTGACAGTGATGAGAAGGCTAGAAAGGTGGGTAATGTAGGGCAGTTAAGAAGTACAAAGTACTGGTTCCCACCTCGAAGGCACTGTTGAGGTGTATGTCTTTCAGTGTTTTACCTATGTTTTCCTCTATGTATTTTATAGTTTCAGGTCTTACATTTAGGTCTTTTA
>JAGFMF010011381.1:4770929-4783010 GCA_019455555.1 Galemys pyrenaicus
TAGGTTGAAAATATAGTCCAATTTATCCTCAGTGTTACAGTTCCTACTGGGGCCTGCTGTATTTTTTCCCTTTTTCCTGTATCTTCCAGGAGCTTTCTGCACACCTTCCTTTTTCTTTCATATCTTCAAAACCTATTCGCTCCTCTCTGTATCATATTTCCTATAGGATTGACATTAACTTCTCACTTTGAATATCTCCATTTATGTATGTTTTTGGAATATTTTCTGTGCATGTAACTGAGATTAAATTAGGAAGAGCCTATTCTATATGAGATCATGGAATCCTCACTGTTGCCTCCAAGTAAATTATATATAATGATAACCTTTACATATGTAATTAATTGCATATATATCTATATTTAGGAATAATTTATTTTTAATTAAAAGTTTTATTACTAGTCATTTGGTTTTCTTTTTTCTGTTAGTTAAATAACTTCCTAATTTAGTAAATTATTTTCCTATGAGTATGAAAGGAGGAATAGACTAGAAGTTGAGGGCAGTAGTTTCTATCACAAAATATATTTAACTTCATTATCTACTGAATATGCACTGGGATTGTTTTTGTTTTTTGTTTTTTCTTTCTTTTCATCTGAACTAGAAAGTCGTTCTTGTCTGGGGACTTATTCTTCTCTTACATTCCTAGCAATGCCAAGTCAGAAATCAACACCTGTTTCATGATTCAGAGATAAATATCATTAATATTATCATTTGTTGGAATCACACAGCCAAAACCAACAATAAAAAAACAAAAAAGAGCATGTATGCAGTTGAAATCAAATGAATACAATACTAATATACAAAATATATAAAGTATATTACACACTTATACTATATCTTCTTGGATTTGTACTATTTCCAGTTGTGTGAATCACCTTTAATGATTTATATCATCCTCAAATCATTTTGATCATCTTTAGCTATATTAGGATTCCATAATGAATTCCTATAACCTTGGTGACTTAAACAACACAAACTTATTTTGTAGTTCTAGAGACCAGTACTGAAATAAAGGTGTCAATAAGACTGTGCTTTCTTGTTCTGAGACCTCTAAGGAGAAAACTTCCTGTCATTGCCTATTATTGGTGGCTGTTGGCATTCCTTGCTTTCCTTGGGTTGGCCGCATTATATTCTGTTACTCCAATCTCTGTCTCCATAGTGAACTAACCTTTCCTCTTCTCTCTATGACTTCTTTTCTCTGTCTGTTGCAAGGACACTAGCCATTGAATTCAGGATCCACCCCATAATCTGGGATGCTTTCATCTCAATATTTTTACTTAATTATCTGTAAAGATCCTTTTTTCCAAATAAAGTATTATCAGAGTTTCCAGGTAATGATCATGTATACATCTTTTGTGAAACCACCATTTAACCAAAAATATATTCAATATATGGTAAACAAATGTGCAGTGAGTTAGGTTATCTTTTTTATCTGAAGTTTTTGAGTGAATGAATATGGTAATGCAAAATGAAAGATTTACAAGTATGGGTGGGATATTTCATCTTGCACCTCTGTAGATTGAGTCATAAAAATTGGTTTAAAAATTGGTCATAAAAGTATAATGACAAAATCATAATTTACTCAATAAGCAGTTTCATGACTCAGTGAAGCACACATCATTCATAAATCCTACAGATATTTCCAGCCAATATAATTAATAAAGAAACCAACTTTGATTTCAGTGGAAGCTGTGTGTGTTTCAAAATGTGAATTCTGTATAAAAATAAGGTAGCAACCATAATAATACATATGTTATTTGAATGATATATACAGATTTTGACATAATTTCATGAGTACATGATGTTTTATAGGTTTCCATATTTAATGCTGATTCACTAATTAGTAGAAGGAGGAAAAAGCATGTTATAGACCTCTAAAGTGCATTTATTTTATCCACTCAGGTTACTTAGAGTAACTCAGAATTAGAAAATAATACAATTAAACTTAATCAACACTTGAAAACTGGTCATAGATCTGAGGTATCCAGGAGGGGAAAGAAACGAGAAGGGCAAGGAGAGAAAATGGGAGGTGGTGGGGGGAGACCATAATGGGCTGGTGGAGGACTATGTATGGATGCTTTGGTGGTGGGAAAATTATGGTGACTGCACCTGAGGGATGAAATCCTATACTGTGGAGAAAGAAAACCAAATAAACAGGGATGTAAAATAATGTTACACCATTAAAAATAAAAACAAGTTTAAAATGTATACCTTATTTCCATTCTAATTTATTTATTGGCAGATAAAACCAGGGTTTTATGTATTTTTTAAAAAAAGGCTAAGTTTATTATAAATAAAAAGAGAAAGGAAAAAATAGTCACCCGCATAGACACAGCTGGGCAGAGAATTGCTGCTGCTGCTTTTGAAAACGAAAGGTTTGTTAAAAACAGTGCCTGCATACACACAGACTGGGAACAGAGCTGCTAAACTTAGTTAATATGGGTGCTCTGTTTTAAATAGAAAATAAATATTTACTATGGTAAATTAGAATGGTCTTTTGCCCAAATTCATTTTTAGCAATTTGGGAGCCAGAGCTTAATCTTCCTGCAATAAATTATAGAGCTTTTAAACTATTGTTATTTAAGAATTTGATTTGATTTTGACATACAAATCTTGTTAGAAAGTCAGTATGATTTTTACACTTAGAAAATGCCCTATGAAAGGGGATAGCAATAAAAGATGAATTAGAATGTGCTTAGACACAAGTCTAAGCTCTTTCTAGATTCAGGTAACAAGAGCCAAGTGTCTCACTGTGATATAAAAACGACCCCTGGGAAATCATCATGTTGAGTGACTTGAGGGATAGAGTAGAAAATATCAGTAGATTGCCATGAAAAATGTGTCAAGAAAACATTTGAACAGAATTTCTTCCACTTTATTTACCACTGCACTGGATACTCAATAAATATGTGTATTTCTATTGCAGAGTGTTATAGCACTGCCAGCTTCTTTACCTTAAGATTGATAGAAGTTGAGCCTAACCTTACTGTTCACCATGTGTCATTAAAGAGTCAAGTTCTTTAAGTACACACAGCTTCCTTATAATGTTTTAAATATTTTGGCTGTTGCACATTTCATATTGCCTCTGTAAATGATAAAGGCTTTTAAAATAACATTTCTGACATTGTTTTCTTGTTCCTGGTCAGATTACTGTCTGCCCTTATTTTTGTTGGTTATTTGTATGTTTTGAGTTTAGTTTATGTATCTTAGGGCTACCTGAAGTCCTTCCTTGATAAAAAGTGGGGGAACACCTAGCTACACACATGTATGCATCACTATTAGGAAGTTATTACTTTAATGATCAAAGCTACTTACAGAACCTGTTGAATTTAAGAACTATGCAAAAGGAGTATTTTTCTTTATGTCATACAGCTATGCCCTTGGGTCAGTTGACTTATGCTTATAAACGTGCACAACAGAAAAGAGAATTTTAAGAACTATTTTGAGGTTACTGATAGTTACTTCAAAGAAAAGAATATGCTGAAGGAGCCCGCCATCTCAGTTAGAAGGGGTCTGCTGAATTTCTGAGTTAAGTAGAACTAAAGTCGACAAGGGAAGGACAGTTTGAATGTAGAATTAGTGAGGGCAAAATAATTGGATAATGACCAATTCTAATAGTTTAATAGAGATGCATCAACATTTTAAAAGAATTGAAGAAACTGGAGTAATTTTTAATTAAAGAATGGAGGGCCCTCCCTGGTGGCGCAGTGGGTTAAGCAACGCACTATGAAGCAAACCGCAGCCACTACAGCACGAGTTCGATCCCTGCTGCTGGCCAGGGAGGGGACCCACATGGCATGGCAAACCTCTCCTGCTGTGCCCACTGCTCCCCTCTGCAGTGTACTTTGGTTGATCTGCCTGTTCTGCTCCCTGCTCTCTGTGGTGAATCCTCTCACCACCCCCACATCTCTGGCCTGTACCCCAGTGCTTGTATGCATAAATAAATAAATCTTTAAAAAAAAGAACTGAATATTAAAAAAAATGACGTGGTTATAAAACTATATGAAGTATCAGAATAGCAAAATTTCAGCTTTATTTTTACTTACATTTAGATGAAAATAAAGAAAATAATAAAATCTGTATACTGAATATAATCAGTGTAAACAATGTTCAGAATATTTTGTTTTAAAATTAGTTGTCTTCTAAATTGTTAATTTCAAGGGATATGCAGTGGACATTACTTGCTGAGGTATGTGTAAGGTAAATTTGACTTACAGGACTACATAAATATTTAGTTTTTATTCCAGTAACTCATAACTTTCTAATGAAATGTTTTAAATAAATTTTGTGATGTTGATTATTAGGTTTAGTCATTAAACAGCCAATAAATTCTGTAAACATTCTTCATTAAGATAAAAGTGTTTTTGATATTTTGCTTTCCCTGGTTATTTTAGGGTAAAATTATGAGGGTGGATAGGAAATTTCCCCTTAGCTCTCTGAAATTCCTCTCAGACTGACATAAGAATCAAATTAACATCAGACAGACTGATAGGAAAAAAGGATCAAATTTAATTATATGCTTTTGAAGAATCTACATGACTGTAAATTTTAAATACCATAAACTAAGGATTTTTATCCTGTTTAAGGAATCGAATGGGGCCCTATGACTGAGGGAAAAAGGAAGGTGACTCAATATGCTAGAAATTAGATGCTCTATAATTAAATGTCTGCCCACCATATAGATAGCTTTCGCCAACAGAAAAGTTCTTCTGGAGATGAGCATAGATATGAACAATGATGACCCAAATCCTCATCCTTGTTGGTAGTTAAGGGAATAGTAACCATTTCTCTTGCAGCCTACATCACCTCCATGGACTTCATTTCCAAATAATCCACATGCCAAGATGGCATGTTTTAGAAAGCCTATTCTGGATATTTTTGGGAGGCCTGTCTGAATGTTTTGAATGGGCTTATCTTTCAAAAGCAATAAAGTACAAAGCAAAAAAGGTAGAATTTACTGTGCAACTAGTAGGTAAATTGAAGCTGTTTTCTGAGAGGCCAGTAGCTACAAAAATTGTGTTCATACCTGCAGAATTGACAAAGGCATATAACAGCATGCGTTTTAAAAAAAATGTATATATATATATATTTTACATCCTTTTTCATTTTTAAACAATGTTTGCTTTCTTTTCTCAAGTGTAGTCTCCATAGTATTTCTACCAACAATTCACCCGTGTACCATCAACAAAGATAAACTAATGCCATTTGTAGCAACATGTATGGAGCTAGAAGGAATTATGCTCAGTGAAATAACTCAGAACAAAAAAGAAAAATATCAGATGGTTTCACTTATAGGAGGAATATAGGGGAACCAAATAAGGGAAAAAACAATAACAATATAGAACAAAACAAAAACAAAAAAAATCCAAAAAGACAGTTATAAACCAGAGGCATCCTGCAGGGGAGAAGGAGGAGAGAGGGATGGGTAAGAAGGAGGGAGGAGCACAGAGGACTGTGTGATGCTACACATTTTTTTTTAAGATTTATTTATTTATGCATACAAGAACTGGGGTGCAGCCAGTGGTGTGGGGGGTGAGAGGATTCACCAGAGACAGAGTGGGAAACAGAACAAAGCAGATTGATTGAAATACACTACTGAGGGATGCAGCCGGTAAAAACCAGAGGTCTGCCATGCCATCTGGGTCACCTCCCTGGCCAGGAATTGACACCTGCTGCAGTGGCTGTGGTTTGTTTCATAGTGCAGAGACATAACCCCTTTTGCTAGCAGGAAAAACCTGGTACACATTTTTTTTTTTTTTTTATGTGCATCTAAACATTAGCACTTTGTTAAGGGTTTGGTCTCTTTTCTGGTAGATTTGAAATGAGAATTGTAAAACTTCTAAGTTATGTAGAAGTGCTTCTTTCTTTCCAAAAATGTTGACACTATTTGTAAGTAAAGAATATTGTTCTATTGCAAATCTAAAATTGTGATGAGCCCTTGAAGTTCTTAACTGTCTTGTGAGAGTACAATGCTTTCTTTGTGTTATAGATGTTAGAAGTCATTCACCTATGTAACCTTTCAATTAAATTATTGGAGTGCATTCTTATTCAGGATTTCCCTAAAGATCACTTAGAATATTCATCTTGTACAGAGGTTTCCATGCAACTCATTAAGCATTATGACCCAACAGGAATATGTGCTGTTGGCACACCAAAACCAGCACCGAGATTCAAATTCCTTTTGAGAGCAATTTGTGGAATCAATTTACCTATATGATTTAGGTCTGTTAAGGGGTCCATTCAACATCTGTTGGGTCATCTTTGCTAGAGATTTTTTATTCGAAGAAATAAAAAAAATATTCCTTGTGGTAGTATTTACTTTATCCCCTAGATTTTAATTTAGGCAAACATGAGGTGTAATGTTCATAAAATACCCTATCTTTGAGATTTGTTCAGCTTAATGTTCTGCAGAATATTAATATACTAAAAGTTGAGTGCTCCACAACTTTTGCTTCTTGTACGTTAACTATTTAGAGACAAAATTTGGCAGTTTGAAGTAAATGAATCTGGTCAGCTTTCTCTTCAGCATTCAGGTACCCATTACTTTGTGCATTTCCTGCCTTGACCTCAGTGGCATTGTACTCAGTTAGCTCTAAAAATGTCTGTTCCTATTTAGAGTCCTATTTCCTTCATCTGCCTCTTGGATGCCTCTTCTTTACTATCTCCTTGTGTCTCTCATCAGTAATTGTTTCCTGGCTTCTGTTAGCTCCTATAGAACTAGTACACCCAAATTTTAGTGGTGAAACCTCTTAGGGACTCATTTCTTTCATTGAAATGGTGAAATTATAATTATTATTGGAGATTTGTATGTAATATATGAGAATGCTTTCTCTTCTTCCTTTTCTCTAGAGCCCTGGCTTCTCTCATGAATTTCAAATATCCACTGTCAGATATCAGCAAGACACCTCTTAAGACCTGTGTGCAAAAATGAATGTGCTCAGGTTTTTACTCTCTGCCCTCATGCATTTCCTCTGTCAATGGCATTACTGATTTCTCCACGAGGCAGAAATCATCAAGTCACCTTTAATTCACTTTCTTTAACATTACTTCTTGCAACCATCTGATTCTTATTCTAGTGTTAAATCTCTCTCCTACTATGTACTCCCAGCTGACTAAAAAAAAATCTGTAGTACTAAAATAAGTGTTTGCATAAATGTTGATTAGCTCTTTGTAGTTTTACTGATTGTTATGCAATGAAGGCATCAGGTTCCCATTACCCCTTTCTTGCTGAATCAGTTAGGATGACCTTGGCTTTTCTCAGGTACAAGCCACATCTAGAGCTCAGTGGCTTACTGCACATGTCCAGCGCTTTTCAGTAGTGGATTGTTACTCATTGTGAATATCCAGAGACTAAGGCTAATAAGAGTGACATCTCAATAATTCTGCAATCACTGAAGTGGTGTGAAACAGATATGCTCAATTACTTAATTGTTTTTAAACCTGTCAGAAATGATGCACACCATTCACATTATTGGCCCAAGAACTTCATGAGGCAAATATTAACTTGAAAGGGGATAGAGAAAGTGCAATCCTACTATATGTCTATGACAAAGACTAGACAATTTGTGACTTCTTGATGATCATATTCTGACAAGAAAAATTTTCACTTTACCTACATTGAAGTTCATCAAACTCTTTACAACAAAATTCTGATAATCCTACTATTTAAAAATATTTACTTTCATTTCTTTATCATTGTGTGTACCACATTTTACTTAATTGTAGCATACTTTGTCCTCTTTATTTTTGCACTTAATTGAATTTTATGTAGCATATCATTTATTTTCATATTTTTAATTTAATAGGCAATATTCTAATCTTACTGACAGTTATGTTCAAGTTATCTGTGTTGCTTAACTAATCTTCAAGTTGTCATTTAAATTTTTTCAGGCAATTTTAGTCTATACAGCATTTTTAAAAAGTTGATTAAGTACAATTTCAAAAGATTGCATTGTCAAATTGACCTTATATAAATTCAGAGATGCTACCAAATATTAATCCTTATTAATAATTTCAAGTATATAAAAACTCAAGAGGCAATGGTAAGCTAAAAGAATTTTAGAACATTAAGGACAGGTCCTCAGATTATTTTCTCATTCACTGGGCACAATCTCTAACCCAGAAAAATAGATGACATATCTAATTATGGGTTGCCATGTCTGATGGGGATGTTTAGGTAGCAAGTTATTTTCATCTAGATATGTAGCTTACATGATACTTGCAATGGTGTGATGCTTTATAAATTCATAGGTTGTAGAACTGTTTACATTAAATAGTTCTAAACTAGAGACATCCTGCTAAAAACATTTACAGAATGTTTTCTATGCCTCTCAAATATTTCCTAACAGGTTTGGTTGCCAATGTGTTTATAAAGAACTGAAACATTTGTCTTTCTTTTTGTCTCCCTTGCATCATATCCCTGATAAAAGGAGAGATAAGGTTATAAGAGTTGTTTAACTCTTTTTGTCAAAATTACAGGATGGTGTATATATATATATATATATTTGTATATATATATTTAAGTATTCATATATCAGATTGTTTCTTTGAGATTTAGATTATAGGAAATGAACATTTTCCATTATCCAAACAAGTATATTATAATAAAATATTATAAAACAGTCAACATTACCATGTTCTCTATACCTGAACTTTGCTGATAATTTTTTAAGCTTTCCTTGTGAGGATGAATTTCAGTGGAAATGAACCGAACGCTTTGTTACTCTTTCTCCATATGAGACCATTCCTTTACATTATGACAATAATTCCCAGGAAAGTTGTTTTCTTATTATCAATGTTTAAATAATTAGCAGTGCCTATCTGCTACTAATATTTATCTAATTAGGACTAAAGAATTTTATTTTTGTCTCTTTTAAAATGAGTCTCAGTTCCATAGAACAAGTACAGAACTAATCACTTCAGTTTTGTTAAGACAGTAGAATTTATCACAAAACTGTGCATAACAAAATTAATTTGGATACGTCATATAAAAATATAATCCTACTTCTACATTTTAAGTTTCATCAGATATCATAAATTGCATAGTAATTTTGATAACATAGCAATTTATTCCTGTTTGAAATGTGATTTTTTTTAATGTGAGAAGAAATGCTTGTTGTATTTACTTTGTCTACTCATAAATATTAATTTTTATGTCCAGTTTGGTTTATTAAAAACAAATATGTCTCATTGCTTATGTGTGCTGAAAATCTTTTCATATAGTGATGATTAATTCCTGAGAAAATTTGAACTCATTAGACAGATTAATACTCTGCCTCTTTTCAGAATGATTTTGCAGACATCTTTGAATTTGTATATAAATCATACAAAATTTATAACTCATATTCTAAATAAACCCATTCAAGAGAATGAATCCTTGACTATAATCCTGATTGCAGTCTTCTGGGTTTCTCTAATCTTTCAGGCTTTTGGGGGAATGTACTCATATACTATTGGAAATCCCAAATCTCTAGATTTGGGAAGACACTCTTTGCTTTAGTTGCTCTCAGCTGGCTAGCAGTCCTTCCTTGTTCACTTCATAACTGCCCAGTGGATAAATATCCAGGACTCCTGCTTTCTTCCATGTGTTGCTGTTAGTGGAGCTCTCAACTGACTGTGGTTAGGTGTGATAAGAGGACTCCACTTAATCCATTAAAATCCTTCAGTTCCACTAATCAAAAGCTTCCTGTTGTAAAGATTTCACTGGAGATTTGAAACTGCCTGAAATTGCTAAAAATGTCACAACAAATTAAAAAATAAGCTTGATGATTAGTACCACTCTTCCTCTAATCAAGGAAAATTAAAAAAAAAAAAACCTAAAACTTTTTCATTATATTCTGTTTACTGGTGAACTCCATTCCAAGTTTTGTTCCTCTTAGGCACTATTTTTGTTTTATTCCCTTGGGCCGAAATCTGTCCCTTGTTTAATTCTCCCATTGCAAAAGTTTTGCTTTCAGCTATTGGCAGAGAGCTACCCAAGTATATGATATCTAGCTCATTAGAAACCTTTGTCAGAGTAAGGGCGGAGAGGAATCCCTCCTGCCTCCAATCCCTCTAGGTTCTTCCAAAGTTAATTGAGCGATCACATTAGCACCAGATAGATTAGTTTGACAAACAGATTTTTCATACTACATGGAGAATCTACATGGATGGAGATTCTAAATTAAATAGGGTTGAATGAGGGTATTCATATACTGAGATAGAGACCTATGGCATAAATGAGAGAGGAGGAGAACTCACATGATAAGGAGAGGGTGACTGATATGATGAATATCATATGCTGTGTAATCACATGTCTGCCTTGCTATAAAGATAAGTTATTCTTATAAAAAGATTATTTCTAGTGAAAATCCTAATTCTGAGTAAGATCCCAAGTTTTCATTCTTATAGATAATAATAAGTGGTAAGAAGTTTCTCTTGAGCTTAACATCAGTTGACCTTAGCTCATAGTAACCCACATGCCAAATTGACATACCTGAAGAAGGCCTGCTCGGCATATGTAGGGAAGATCTATCTGAAGATGCCTATCTTCCACAGGTAAAAAGCAACTATCCGGAGGTAGTTGAGTTGGATCATATTTAATAGTCTTCTTTTCACTGATGTTTAAAATTTCAGTATATGCAATATAAGAATTACCCATACTTCAAATGTAGTTGGAAAAGGTGAAGATACGTCCTTCTGGTTGCATGTGAATACGAAAAGAAAACAGGTCAAAGAAAAAATATTTTAAAACCATCGAGTTAAAATGAAATTAAGGTGAGGTCTGTGTGTAAAGGGTTTGCATACACCAAGCATTGGTCTGTATGACAAAGATGTCCCATGAATTTGGCTCTTAATGCCTTCCTTAAAGCTGCTACTCTTTTCAAAATGTGAAAGATTCTCACATACTGGACCATTTCATCTTTCTCACTGGAACAAAGATTCCCTTAGAAACAAATTCAATTCAAGTTGTAAATTTCTCCTTACATTATAGGTCTGGATCTCTCCATCAGGCAGGACATTTTTTAAAATTATTATGGAAATTTTGTGGTCTGACAATCTCATTTCTTTTTTAGAATCTGTAATATCTTTGGGGACTGCTGAAACTGGAAGCCTTTCTGGCTAATGATCATCTTTTCAGTCTGTGTTCCCATTCAGCTCTGCTGGCTCTGGTCAGATCCAAGTGTCTGATACTCACCTTTTTCTTGAAATTGAGGATAAGGGACAAATCCATTTCATGCCACACAGGCTTGGTCTCTTGACAGAAATATCTTTTGTCTTAACACAATGTTTTCAAAGGAATGTGACTTACTGTTTGTCGTCATTGTGATATTTGATGGTAGGTATTACATAGAATGTTCCTATAATGTTAATTCTCTCTTATTCTGATCATATCAAGAAGAGTCACTAAGTATGTTACTAACATTTAACACTTCTCTAACACTTTATGAACATATACCAAAATGTATATCTGAATTTATTCTGTCTTAACTATATTACAACTTTTATTTTCAGATCCAGAACTCATTTAGTGTCTTAACTACACCTGTTCTTTGAACTCAGTCCTCAAATCTCTGTCCCTCTGTTCTTCTGTTTCAGCTTCTTACAGCTGATATCTCTCAAGTTCAAAAGTATTATTCCTAGGGTCCTAGATAATGTAACTTTACAGTAATTAAATCTAGGTGTGTTTTTTCCTAGAATTTTTTTATGCAGATAAAATGGATAATGCAAAATACAGCCCTATAAAGAGCAATTGTTTACTTGACAAAATATTCCTGTGTACACTGATAACTGTTTTTGGTCAGTTTTTAATGTCTAGCATTCTATTTCCTGATACGTACTTAGAATAATTAGCCACTTAAATGCAGAAACATATTCAGCAGGCAGAATATATCATTGACAAGCATTTGGGAAATATCAGTGAGCGAAACAACTCTATGTCCCCACGGACCTTACAGTCTAGTAGGAGGCTCCATGACAATAAACCAAAAATGCAAATTGGATGGGTGGTTGGATGGATGAGGGGGAAGAGAGAGAGAGGTTTTATGTTAGTAATTTTATGTTACTGAGAAAACAAGATCACAGCAGTAAGGAAGAACTGAGAAG
>JAGFMF010011381.1:4783405-4795997 GCA_019455555.1 Galemys pyrenaicus
ACCTATTGTAAAGAGTGCTGCTATAAACATAGGGGTGCAGGTATTCTTTTGAATCAGTGTTTTTGTGTCTTTTGGGTATATTCCTAGGAGGAAACAGTTAATATCATTATTATCAAGTGTTTTTAGGTTGATATTGGACTACAGTTTGATAGATGTGAAGGACTTAGCAGAGCTTCATAGGTCCAGGGAACAGTCAGTGCAAAGTTCCTGAAGTAGAAGTTTTAAGTGATATGAATGTAATATCAACAGATCATTTGTTGCAAGTATATACTAATGTTTCTTGACTTTATAGCCATACAACTTTACTTTTGAAATTAAACATAATGATGTTTCTTGATGTGTGAGATGCAGAGTAAAAAGTGTATGTACTTTCATACTCAAGATGCAGCTTAGGTAGAGGTAGGAATTATAGTTTCTTAAGAAAATGGTAGACCTAATAAACATGACTGTCTGCACCAAAGACTGCACTTATTAGCACAGTGGTGGACTTAAGGTAACTTCAGTGGGAATAGCTCAGTTTCTCCTCAAGATTCCTCAGGTACCCTGCTAGCACAGAAATCAAAGAGAACTTAGAGCCCTCAAGTTCTGTGACATAAAACATCATCAAGATGCCCAGAAAAGTTATTACAGAATGTATAATAGAATATCTACTATGGCTATGAGGGTGAGTCTCAGCCCACATTCAGAAGATATTTGATCTTGAAGGTAATTCTCCTGCAGTACCCATATTGGTGACATTTTTGCTGTGCATTTCATTAGAATTCATCACATCAGATAACACCCAACCAGAATCAAAACCTAGAAATCTGACTATAAAACTAAATTTACCAGAGATTAAAGGAGAGGGTAGATAAGAAAGGAAGAAGGGGGCACAATGGACTGTGGTGGAAGACTGGGTACCTTGGTGGTGGGTGTGGAGTGATAACATACACTTACAAAAGAGTTATCCTTTACTTCTGAGGCATACACAGTATTGTAAACCAGTGTTACCTTAAAAAAAAAATCAGCACATTATGTTCTGTGAAAGTGCCATGGTATCTTATACAATGATGCAAGGAGAGTGTTTACTGCTTCTTTGGAAATTGCCATGCCTGTACATTTACAATGGATATTTTTACACTAAATAACCAATCATAAATCTCTTTACATCATGGCTTGTGACCTACTTCAATTAGATTTATAAATTATTTTAAAAGGCTTTTGTTGGAGGAAAAATCACACTAAAAGCTGCATCATATTACCCAAATGGCTACCGCACATCCTGTCACTTGCAGTAAATTATTGATTAATCTGAAAATCTTTTATACTTGATATGCTCATCTTAAGGAATGAACTGAAATACTTCAATTTCATACCTACTATATTTAGATAGAATATTGGTAGTAACTTCTCCAGTTACTCAAATTATTCATTTATTTTTAAAGATTTATTTATGCATACAAGAGCTGGGCTACAGTCCAGAGTCCAGGGAGGTGATAGGATTCACCAGACAGAGTGGGGAGCGGAACAGACAGACTGACTGAAACACTCTGCTGAGGGGAACAGTGTGCGAGGCAGGAGAGGTCTACGCCATGTGGGTCCCCTCCCTGGCCAGAGACAGGGATTGAACTCATGCTGCAGTGGCTGCAGTTTGCTTCATAGTGCGTTGCTTAACCCGCTGTGCCACCAGGGAGGCCCAAATTATTCATTTATTGACGAAAATTTTCTCTAGCACATATAATTTCCCTGTACTATATTTCATCTAATAACAATTGTATTAGAAATAACAAAGGATAATAGTAGAAATAACCCAAGGCACTTTGTGGTGAATATGTGAACCTCAGCCTTTTTGCCTTTCTAGATGATAACATCCAGATAATTTTAATCAGTATACATGATTTAGATCATGAAAAAACTATAAATATTAAATCACAGTGTAGTCAAACCTAGATGTTACATCTTCTAATGACCATATCGACCACATTCTACTATATAGTATTAATAGTCTGTGTCCAAACACAGTGATGCTTTATAGTATTAATTTTATGTTTTTACTTTGGTCAAGCAGAGAAGGACTTAAACGATCTAATAACTTTCATGAAGGAAATATTGCCCTTTATGAAATATAGTCAATCTTTTCACAATATTTACCACAAAAACTGTCAGCTGGTATGATTTCTTTCATAGGGAATGCAGTGATTACCATAGCTCCATCTGAAAATTGCCCATCTATATTCATGTGATTAATGCAACATGGAATTTACAAATTTAAATGCGTAATGCTAGAAAAGTAGAAATAAAGATTTTATAGTAATGCAAATATGTGCTGCATACATTTGCTACTACTTTCATGGGTTAGATAGTGAATTGTGTTTAATAGCTCAAGATTTTTAATTGGGTTTGCAATGATAATAAATTGTTCTACACATTTTCAAGTGGATTCCAGACTTCTCAAATATTTAACTGCCTACTACATTTTCTTGTCTGCTAGGAAGTATACAGGCAAGTACTTTACACAAAGCATGTGATGCTATTATTTCTAAATGGCTTTTCTGGTTTTATTGTGTGTGTTGTTTTTTTTCCACCTACACATTGCTTTTTCCTATGGGCAAATCTTTGCAGTGCTTTTCTCATCCTAATGGTAAGGCAGTTTCAACTGGGTTTCTAGTCAGATTGACCTTACAGTCAGCAGATTTAGATGTGTCATCAAACAAAAGGTCTTCAGACATTAATAAAATGACAGAGCACATGGAGAGTGGCACCAGAAAAACAGTTTATGAATAAACAAAAGTAAAAAATAGCAAAATGCTTTAGGTAAATCTGAAAATAGACATATTTTTCGAACAGGTACTTTTTTCCATTTGTCTTCATTTTTGTTTCATCCCTTTCATCCTTTATGTTTTTGTATTTTGTCACATAGATCCTAAAGGAATTGAGATTGCTGGAAAATCTGTTACTCCTGTAGGGCAAGTAAAAGGTTTAGAAGCAAAAAGTATTGACAGATTTTCCAACTTGGCTTTCCTTTTGGTTATTATGAAAGTGACTCCCTAGATGTGCAAAAAGATCAACCAGAATGTCCGTTTTGTATCAAGTAATATCACTTATAGTAGGATGTGTCCCTAACCAATGTAACCAGTGCTATATTCAGTCTGTGAATTTGTGAACATTTTTCACCCACCCTGTAAGTTATTTGTTCTGTGCTGTGAAGTACATCAACCATAGAGTGGGTTATAAAAGAAATATAAAACAGAAATGCCACGTTTCTGGGACCTTAAAACCTGTTCAGAATGGTAAAATGCACATGTTAAGCAGTTCATCAATAAGGCAAAGCAGTGTGTTAAGTGCCAAAATAATTTTTTTCCTAGTAATGTTTTGACATTCTCTGGCTACTGTATGTTTTGGACACTTGAAGTTCCTGTCTAGCCATTCAATGATGGCATGTGTTGAGCCTTGATCCTGGATCCTGCATGCCATCCCTAGTTTTTTTTTTCAGTAGGCAGCTATATGCCACCTATTAATTGCCACCACTAATTATACCATTAATTACCATCTATTCCCAGGGACATTAATATTTGAATTTCCTCTGATTTCTTGACACCTCCTTTTAAATAATAGAGTCAAAGGCTGACTTAGAATCTTCCCATCCAGACTCTCTTTTGGTCTTTCTGTTTCAGTGAAGGGCACCAGAATTCATCTAGTAGGATATAACATCTATTAACACAGTAGTCATCCTTGAGCCCCCTCTCTCAAATCTGTTGATTTCTCTCCATATGTGGACTAGAGTGATCACTCTTAACTGGCATGCCATTATATAGGCTGATTTTTCCCTATATGTATCCTGCATACACCACTCACAATTATCTTTAAAAATGAGATTTCATTCCTGTTACCCTTTTGCTTACATGTGTCAATTAATTCCATGAAGTCAATTTTATTTTTTTGTACATGGCCTTTAATAACCCACCTGACCCCTTATCTTGTCTATCACTGTTTTATCTACTATAGTTTCTGTAGTCTTCTTGAAGGCTGTTATGATTGCCCTGTTTTTCCTTCTGTAGATCTATGCATAGGATTCTTATCTTCTTTACCTTAGCTCTTATTTAGTGTTTATCTCCAAGCTTATGCATACTTCCTCAGATATCCTCTTCTTTACCTTCATGTGATTATTTTGTTGAGATCACTTGGTTGATGTTATACGAAAAAAGGAAGAGTATCTGTTTTGCTCACCATTATCACCGTGACATTTTGCACTGTGTCAGAACACAATACTAGCTCTGAAGATGAATGAAATAATTATGACTGAGTGGATGAATGAGCAAAAGAAAGAACAGGATAATAGAAAATGTGTTGACAAGAATAAGAATAAATGTTCAGACAGAGTTAATGGAAGTATAAAACCTGAGACAGCTTTGAAAGGAAAGGGATATTTGGAAGAAACAATGGAGAACAAGTAGATGTTAGGAATACCAACAGTCTCTTTAGGTAACAGGATGGCATCTTACCCAGGTGAAGCACTTTGGTTCATTTCTGTGACTGGTGGAAGATACCAGAAGCATTTGAGTTGGTAGGAGTTTTTCCCAGTAATATTGTCAACTAAGTTTATCATTAGATAATATCCATTCAGGGGATTAAAAAGTTCATGATTATGAACTTTAAAGGTTCATGATTAATTGTTATGAGAAAGGCTGCTTTCTCACAATAGGCTATTTCAGCTAATTTAAAAAAGGGATACACAGAGTGCTTTAATCAATGAATGACTACCTGGTGTTATAGTGGACAATTATTTGGAAAAACTTGTTAAAATACTTTAACCATAATTCTTTCAATTTATATTTGAATTATACAACCTCTCACCTATGTTATTAGTTTTAAATTTTTTCCTTCGTTTTCCTATATACATTGATACATGCATCATGGGATAATAGAAGTTGTGATGATTCTACCTACTTTCCTTATACCACCTCCATCTTTTTCTGCTTGACATAGAGCGAAAGTAGAAATGGAAAAGAAATTAATTGTTGCTGCTTTTCATCAATTTCTTCTTTTTTCTTTTTGAAATTTTTGGTTTGTGTTAGTGACCTTTTCTGTATTTGGACAAGCAACCCCTAAGCTTTCATCCAGTGATTAAGAAGCATTCATTATATACTCTGTTTGACATGGTCATTACTTAATGCTCACTTAACAAAATTCTAAAAGGCCAAATTATCACAGTGGGTGAAGAAACAGATGGCCAGCTGGCCAGAATCCATGCCTGCTTTGTTTTATGTCTTCTCAAGTCTGCCACAAAGAAGCCACATGTGAGACCCAAGGAGGCAATCCAAACAGTAACTCGCCTGTCCAGCTGTGCTTCCATTTTTCGCAGCTGTGAAGTCTGGGCAGACACACTTTCCATCTGAGTGCAGCTGGAACATCTCCTACAGGCATCTAGCTGTCTCTTGTTTAAGATGGCAGTCACAGAGGGAAGATTCCAAAAGTAAAAATAGAAATTGTTTCTCCTTCTCCTGTCACTGACTTCAAAATCAAAATCACTATGTGTAGTGGCAGGAAAGGGACACAGGGCAAGTTCGGGATGATTCTAGCAGACGGGGGTAAAGGAAGGAGTCTTGGAGCCCTTGGTGGCTTTTATGCTTTTTATTGTCAGAGAGGCCAGGTACATGGCAGGCACGGGGGCTGGGAGGCTAGCAGGACTCCCAGCCCCTGGCGCATCTTACTCTCTTGGCTGCTTTGCTGCTGGTATCCTGTCCGTCTTGCTGGTGCTGCTTGTTGGTCTTGCTGCTTGCATTAGTCTTGCTGCTCGCGTTGGGTACTGGTGTCCTCATGAAGCCACCCATATAAGCCCATGTCCAAACTCAGGTGTGCCCACTTGTGCATGCCCACCCAGATCCTACACTATGTTAGAATTCAGGAGAAAGGACTGTAATTTTGTGAAAATAGTGCACCTATTTGTAATTACAAGATTATCTACGATCTGATAATTTACAGATTACCATTGTGTTTAGCAAAGAAAATTGACCTTGGCTCCAGGCTTAAAGTTTAGTAGGTTGTCGAAACCCACTAAATATAGATGAGAAATGGTGTGGTTAAATGATGAAAATACCTCCAGTTTCTAAAATATGTTTTTGTTATAAACTGTGATTAGCAGTTTGGATCATATACTAATATTGCCAAAATTAATAGTAACTTTCAGTCAATCATCATACATTTATGAAGCAACATCAGAGTAGTTAGCACGTTATCTGACTCTGTAGGAAAACAGAAAAACATGAGTAAAGTTTCCTGTGCACAGTGGTTTATAATCTTGTCCAAAGATAAACATGAAATAATTAGAGAAGGAAGCAATGTACAGCAAGATGTTAATCTTGTGATATAGGTTCAAGTTTAGTAGGAGCTTGAAAAAGGTGAAGAGCTGTCAGAGAAAGATTGATGAAGAACATGGAAATTTTGTAGTAGTTTAAAGACACCAGGAAGCAGTGAGATTGCTTGAAATTTAGGCTAAGATATTTTCTTATAAAAGACATAGACAACATTGCCTCTTCTCTGTCCTTAATCTATGCCCCCTCCTTAACCATGTAGATGAGGAAGCAAACTATGTTAGCAAATGGTAAACTCAAATATCTTACCAATTTGCATCACCTGCTGATGTGTATGCTCAAGCTTGAATTGTATTTTGCAATGCATGGCATGTGAGTTCTGACAGATGTACCTCTCAAACAAGTGATTTGCAGAGTCCTATTTGGAAACAGCTCACTGATTAAAGAGAGCTTTTAAGGGATTAGAGAGAAATTGTTATGATTTTGGAAAGGTAAGAAAAAATGTTTTTTTACAATTGCTAAAAGCAGAAAGTATTTTTCTTAGATTGATGAAAAATTATTAAATGCCAGTTTTATCACCTTGGATTCCCTTTATGGTTCTGATGTATCACAGGAATTTTCATAGGAAAATCATTACTGTTATGCTGACGGCCATCTGTAAAAATGGCATTAAAAAGTGACATTATTAATATGATGACCCATGTTTTTAATATCTGTGTTTCTCTTAGATTTTAGGCATTTTAATGCCCTTGGCGCAGGATTACAAAGTGCACTGGGCCTTATATTAATAACTTTAACAATAATAATAAATTCTCTATGTCATACATTAACTTACACAGGGCTTGCATGTAGTAGGCTTAATTAATATTCATTAGCATATTATATCAGATTTAGTTTCCTTTGCCTTAGAAGAAGAGTAAGTGGCATCATTGTCTTTTGTCTCATCTTCACTGCATATTGTTCAATTAGCAATAACAACACCTGATCAATCAGCAAATATTATTGATCAGATAAAAAAAAGCCCCAAATAGTTTGTTTTAAAGGATTAAAAGTGTTATTTGCATGTGACTATGGAGTAGTTAGATGCAGGTCTCTATGAGACAAATATCAATTGGGGTAATAAACATTATAAGCTGAGAATTTCCATCATGCAAATGATGATTTAGGAAGCTAGTTTAGGTAGTGTGTATAAGATGAATGTACGAAGGAGTAAATGGGAGACTGCTCCATGATAAGATATAGTTATACCCATAGTTACCACCTGGTAAAGTGATTAATCCTTTTGCTAGATTTTGTTATTAGTTTTTAAAAAGGCATAGTAATGTTTAATAAGATATTTATTTACTTAGAAAGGGGTCATATCAACCACTGTGACACCAATGATTACATGTCATATAAAACTACTCTGAGCGTGCTGACTGATGACCTTGAAAAACATATTGCCATTGTCAAGGCCAACTCTAAATGAAAATTTTAGGTGCCTAAAGATCAGCCCCAAGAAGTCTGCATTATTTCTTCTATACTTGCTTTTATCTTGCAGTGCTAGATTCTTCTTGAGAGCACCTAAGTACAATTCTCTGTATTCTTCCTAAGTACGGCTCCAAATTTAAACTTGCTCCTTTGAGCTCCAAAACCATCAGATTTATTTACCACTCCCTGTGATGGGAACCAAGTAAGATTAACTTTAGGTAAGGGCTAATTATAGATAGATAGTTTTTTCAACTCTAACAATGAATGAAAACTCCGGTCCCCTTAATTCTATTGCTGTAAGAAACAACTAGAGCTTTCAGAGACTGGGTGGCCCTTGATTTCAGACTTCCGGCTTACATAAATGTGAGAAAATAAATTTCTGTTGTTTGAAGTCACCAAATTTATGGTGATTTGTTACAGCAGTCCTGGAAAACTAGGACAGGGACTCTAAAATACCCTCCTCTCTCTCTTCATATCATTGTTTTCCTCTTGATTGTTGCATATAAGAGAATTCATTGGGACTACAAATTATGTCAAATAAAATTAAATAAATCTAATAAAAAAGAGAATTCATTATTAATTTTGAAGGACAAAGTTTATCCATAGATATTGAGAAAATACCTCTGCTTAGCTCCAGATTTCAGTTTTATTAATTAAAGAATAACTTGTTAAGTTTGCTGATTTTTCTCTAAAATATATTCTATTTTAAATACCTCTCATTATGTATAATTTATAATTTACCTCTCATTATATATATATGTATATATATGTATGTATATAAATGTGTATACACAAACTAACTATAGATGAATTTTCTCTTCAAATGGCTGAATTTGCACTTTAAAAGGGAAGAGACAGAGGAGTAGAAAGGGGGAGGAAGAGACAAGTAGTGTAAAAAATGGTTTGATGTGAAGATTCCCAGAATAATTTCTTCTCTTAAAATTTATTTTAAAATATAGTGGCAGTGGTTCAAAATGGCAACTGCCAAAATGTTCAAGCCTTATTAAATGTAAATGCAGCATTTTAATGAGAGTGCTTCAATGTGTTTTTAAGACAAGAGTTTGGAGTGACTTTTGGGTCATAACTATTCCTATTTCTTTGTACTTCTGAAACAACTTTCAGAAAGTTCTGGACCTATGTCCTCAGAATTGCCTTATTGGCATTTCCTTACTACATCATGTAAAATGTACATTCATTTTATTACTATCTAACTATTAAATGTTTTTGGGGGGCAAAAACCTTTAAAATTGACCAAATGTATGTACACATTATCCTAAGAGACTTAATCTATTTACCTCTGTGTAATCTGTTTATACACTATAAGGAATTCATGGTGGGGATAGTCTCTATATGAAAAGCTAACTATGTTACATGTATGATATATCTTCAACTCTATTACTGAAATTGTGAGAAGGTAGATGCAGAAAAATAGCAAACCATATAGATCTCTTGCTATTGTGAGCAATTAATCTTGTTGACATACTTATATGAGCTTGCATAAAAATGCCTGGAAAGCATGCTGCTGAATTCAGTTGTTCATTAATATTGATCACCCACTGTCCCCATTGTGTTAGGAGCTACTTAAAGATTACCTACAAAAGTATTACAGCATTATCGATTTTTAAACTCCCTGAAGCCTTGTGTATCTTGAAAGTCTGCTGATACTTTCATTGTTAAGAGTGATATTACCAAATGCTGTTGTCTAATCAGATGATTTGGACTTCTCAAAATTGAAGCTGGTAGTCACCACACTGTACACTTATATAGACCTGTAATACAAAAAGAAGGAAACTTTTTAAAAGAGAATTTTAAAGTGGAAAGGGATACAGTTTGCTGTTCAGTCTTACTTTTGTTTTAACAAGATTTAAAGAGTTGAGTATTACTTCTTTTTGAAATATGCTATGCTATTAAATTATCTCCAAAGCAATGTATTACACACACACACACAAACACATGGACATTACAAAAATGATAGGAGATGCTTCAAATATACTGTTAAGAATGTGGTCTTATTACAAGTATTTTTTAACATGGTGCACTAAGGAATCTAGAGTTAAATTTTTACAAACCATTCTGTCAACAAAGAAATAAATTGATGGGAAATACAATACATTTACAATAAAGGTTAGTCATTGGAATTACCTTTTGAAAAATGTGTTACATGAACTAAATAAGTATTTTATGTGTTGTTAGATTTTCTAGATAGTGACAATTTAATTCTTTTCAAAGCTTTGATCTCATATTACTAATAGAGTTTTCAGCATATAAAAGGTGTGTAATGATTGAATATTATTTAACCAGAAATTAGGGGAGGAATGTCTCTATGTTTTGCAGGGTCACTTTCTCTCTTACCCTCACAATCAAGCAATGATATATACATACACAATACATTATTATAACACATTATTGAGGAAACACTTCTGTTTGACTGTTGATTTCAAACATAGCTGAAATGGAGCAGTGTTAGCATAGCAGACCTATCTATATTCATAATATCTAATACACCCTGACCCATTTGCTGCAAATACTCTGAAATATTTCCACTTGGGAAGGCTTTAGAGTTCTGTATTATTTATAGGAATGTGCTTAGTGAATTCATGCTGATTCTGTTTGTATCTGTCAAGACTAACATATTCATATACGGATCTTCAACATGGCAGGAAGTTCAGCTTAATACAAAAAGGTGTAGATTTATAGTCAGGCAGAGTGTGTTAAAGTCTTGGCTTCTCCATTTAGACACTTGAGTTAACCTCTCTGTGTGAGTCTGTTTTCTTGCCTCTAAAACAAAGATATATTCTTACAGAGCATTATAAAGAATACTATGCATACTTCCCGGTGCTGAGCACCTAAAGCACTCTCTAGAAAGTTTAAATCCTTATCCATGTGCTTTACCTCATCCTCATGCTTTATTTTTTTTAGATTTATTTATTTATGCATACAAGAGCTGGGGTACAGGCCAGAGTCACGGGAGGTGAGAAGGAGTCACCAGAGACAGAGCAGGGAGCAGAACAGGCAGACTGACTGAAAACACACCACTGAGGGGAGCAGCAGGCCAGGCAGGAAGGTCTGCTGCACCATGTGGGCCACCTCCCCAGCTGGCGGCAGGGATTAAACTCGTGCTGCAGTAGCTGCGGTTTGCTCCATAGTGTGATGCTTAACCTACTGCGCCACCAGGGAGGCCCCAGCCTCAAACTCTAAATAAAAATCACTGAAATTTTTGTAGTAGGAAAATTAACGACATCCCTGACCTCTGTAATAGCTAATCATTTTTGTAACCCAGATGATAACTGAGGTCATGATGTCCTTTAGACTGTAAATAAAGTGAGCTTCAACTTACTAACTTACATTGGGAATCCCTAAGATTGTGTTGAAATTGCTGACTTCACTTATGCCCTCAGGAAATAGCTAGTGTCTCAGCCTGAGATACCTCTGCAGATCTGTCTTCAAGTTCCAGTATCCACTGAATACTTGAATCCCTTGGGTGCCTTATGCTGTAACACTTCTTCACTTTTGCCAGGGAAAGTCAGATGAATTGTACACCCCCTTCTTCTTGATTTTTCCCAAAGTACTCACAGGTCTGCATGTCTAGCAGACTTTCGTTTACATCTGGTCATTCCTGCAGAGATAGCTCAGATTGCAGCTGTGCACACAACTTAAACCTGAATTTTAGATATCATCCTCTCTATAAGCTACTTTTTTTAGTTATTGTTCACATATTATGGTCTCACAGTACATTGCTTGATCCTCTTCTCTCCCTGAAGTCTGTCTACTTCCAACTCCAGTTCAGGTGCCCCCCCACCCCAACCCCTGCAATACCTAAGTACTTCCCTTTATAACACAAAGCTAACTTCATTGTCAGCTTCTAGCCAACTCCACTTTTCCTAAGACGCTGTAGGCTTCAGTAGCCAGAATTGTCTATTCCAAGCACATGTTTACTCCTTTGTTCTTAGACTTCCATGAGCCATTTCCTTGAATCATAGCTTTAAAGGCTCCCAGGAACTGAAAGAAGCCTTACTATTTCAGTTTTTTTAAATCCTTCCACTATAAGTGGAAGGTAATGTGGACAACATTTATTTTTTTCTTTGATATATAATTTTATATCATTCTCTTAAAGGATTAGGGATAGTTTAATCAGTTTTGGTTTTAATAATTTTTCTCCCTCTTACATACAATTTATTATAGAATAAATTTTCCTGATACTACACTTTTTGAGAAATAAGTTAAATCTTATTAGCCATTGTTTCCTCATTTGAAAAATTGAAAGATTGAATTAGATGATCTTCAAAGATCCTTGTTTGTTTAAAATAATATAATTAGTTGACTGATTATATTTGTTTTCTGTATTATATGCATGTTTTCCAGTTATCAATTAACAAAAAAGACAGTTATATATTATTTTGTTATTTTGCTGTTATCTGATGAGTCAGATTCTAATATAATTATTCTGTTCTCCCCTACCCAGTTAGTTAATTCACCAAGAAGTATTGGCTTTAGTTAGAATTAGAGTCTTGGTTTTGTAACAGGGTGGTCCCAGGAAAAGGGGAAGTTCCAAAATCCTGGTATCGCCCTAAGTGGGTGGAGCTGAGGAGGATAAGAAGATTTTTGCAGAGAAGAAGAAAGGGGAAGAAAGGAGAAGAGAGGAGGAAAAAAGGAAGATGGAAAACAGCAAGGAGACCTGGATGAGGCACGTGGAGCAGAGGGACATGTGAAGAAACTGTGTTTACTTTTTAGTTTTGGACTGGTTGGAACAGATGTGGGTGAGAGACCCGTGGGGAGGTTAGCAATGGCAACTTTCATCTTGATTTTGATTTTGCTCTTTTCCTCCCAGATTT
>JAGFMF010011381.1:4796154-4827898 GCA_019455555.1 Galemys pyrenaicus
CATTAAAGGTTTTGTATGTTTGTCTTAATGCGGCGGATGGCAAAACCCATTCAGAGAGGGCAGGCTTGGGGGTTCTGGGTGCTCCTCTCCCTGCCCTGTCCTCTCCCTGCCCTGTAACAGTTTGAGAACTAAGTGCATCACTCGTAGATGTTCTCTAGAGATATATTATATATTTCTATATTATGTATATCTGACCTTTAGATCATTTAAAAATGTAAAAGAGAATGATAATAAAAACTATCACTCAAGGAGATGATTGTGAAGAATATGAGATTTTGTGAAAATAATTGTGAATTTTAAGGTACTATCAATGTTAATTAGAAAGGAGCAAGCTAGAAACAGAAAGGAGGTAATGTAAGATGCAATATAAGAAAATGATTCAGATTGCCACAAAATTGGTCATTGTTCTGGCACTTTCTTTTATAATAAGAGAGCTGTTGTTAGAGGAAGGAATAGTGTGGAAACTTGCCTCAGCCTCTAATGGTCTGTTTTTGACATTCTGTGCACTGCTCAATTGATGATGGTGTATTACCTTTTTTCTCCATAAATTATTAAGTAACCCCATGCTGAGTAATTCACCATTCACCATTTATTCCTTGAATAGCCTTTACCTGGTGGAGCCTCCACCCATTTGCCTCTATTATCACTGTGCTTATACCAAATCCTTTCACTTTCCTTCTAGTCTCTGCTAAAAACACTTGCTCCATTTCTGAACTCATTTTCCTTTAGTACTACTCTGGAATTCACCTGCATAAATAGTCAGACTTTGGCTTAATTACTCTTGCTTTTATCTGTTTCTAACAAGTGAATCTTAACTTCTTTTTCAGTAACTTTTACTCTGTTTAGAAATGTGTTCCCATCTCTCCAATGACAAAGAAAATTGGATAAAACTCTTGTCAACACAAGAGAAATGACCAAGTTGTAGTATAATTAGGAAGGCATTTATTCAAAATTTGGAGTCATGATTTGAATGAATGACCAAATGGCAGCCCCAAGGTGTGCACCCTCTGGTTAGGGCGTTTCAAAGGATCATGTAGGGAGATGGTCTGGTTTGGTCAGTTGTGATGTAATTTTTGGATTTATTCCCAATCTATTTTTCTATCTGTGATTAGTGGGGAATATCCCCAGAAAGGCCATATGGCGGTGGTCAGCTGTGAGTTGAATAATGTTCCTTGCTTTTTCATCATCACCAAATGAATGGCAGAGTCAACCATTTAATCATCACCTACAAGTCCCAATATAGCAGCTTAAAAACAAGGTGAAATCTGACTCATAACAGCTTCCATGTTATTTTTTTTTTCTCCTTTGTTTTTCCTTTACCTCCTAGGGAGATTGTTTTTCTACCATCTACTTGTCTCTTCCTTCCTTTACAATATCCACTGTGAATTTCACCCTGAAAGTTTTGTCATCCTCTAAGAAGCTTACTATAATATAGAATTAGAGGTGTGGATATTTCACTGGGGGCAGTATCTGTTTTGGACAATGGAAAAAAGAGCAAGAGTAGATTGGATGACTCTTTAGTCTCTGACCAAACCAGACATCTCTGAAGGGAGAAAAGGAATTGAGGAAGACTGCAAAGAAACATCTCAGGTTGCCATGCCATTTGAGAAAATTTTAGCCACAGCAGTGGGGCAGCCCAGAGGAAAGAAAGTGCACTATAGGAGTTTTGACTCAGGCAGGAATGACCCAGCAATGCATCCCCTTGGTGCTCAGCTAACCATATTGCTTGTCTCTGGTTTTCTGTAAGGGAGAGGGAGCACCTCACTTTCACTGATGGTTACAAGCAGCTGTCACTCTGGTGAAGTTATTTTCTCAACACTTAAAAATAACTATACCACTTCTCTTTATTTGCAATATTTGGTAAACTACTCTTCCCATAGACTGGCAAAAATTGTGATACTCCACAAGTTTACTCAGCCATAAACTCATACATATTTTATGAAAGTATTGCAACCAGTTATATACTTCACTTGACCTATGAGGGTACAGTCATTTGTAAGTTTACCCTTTCAGCAGCAGAGTACAAAAACTTCGGAAACTGACATTCTGTATTAGTTTTAAGTGTGCAAAATAAATTATATTATTCATAAGTTCTAGTAACAATACTTTACTTAGGGTTGAGTTTTTTGGAGCATTTAATATATGTCAGACACTGTTCTGGATGTTTTATAAGTGTGGACTTTTTCACTGGTTTTATCCTTTGAAGTAGACTCTATTAATACTGACATTTAACAGATAAGATGGAGACATAGAGAGATTAAATATATCTACTCCCCAATATCACATGACAGAAAGTTATAAGATCAGAGTTCAGAACCAGACCAGGACCCATACAACAGTACAATTTCTTTTTTTTTTTAAAGATTTATTTATTTATGCATACAAGCACTGGGGTACAGGCCAGAGGTGTGGGGGGTGAGAGGACTCACCACAGACAGAGTGGGAAGCAGAATAGGCAGATCAATGGAAGTACACTGCTGAGGGGAGCAGCGGGCACAGCAGGAGAGGTCTGCTGCACCATGTGGGTCCCATCTCTGGCTGGCAGCAGGGATTGAACTCGTGCTGTAGTGGCTGAAGTTTGCTTCATATTCTGCTGCTTAACCCACTGCACCACCAGGGAGACCCACAACAGTGCAATTTCTGTGCAAATGTTGTCTCAGTTAACTGCATTTAACAACTGCAAGATATTGTCTCAGTATCTATTTTTTAGCATATGCATCATGCCACAATATTGTTTTTCCTGTCTTTCAGGTCCTTGCATTCCTAATCCTTGCCATAATGGAGGAACCTGTGAAATAAGTGAAGCTTACAGAGGGGACACATTTATCGGCTATGTTTGTAAATGTCCCCGGGGATTTAACGGGATTCACTGTCAGCACAGTAAGTTATCTACAGTCATTGTTTTTGTATTATTATTGATTACAAAATATGCAAATCTTTATCATTTTTGTTTAGAGTAGAATGATAAGAGTTTTTTCTCACAGCAGAGGCCTAGCAGTTGGCTAATACTGCTTCTGTACCACTGAAAATATCACAGTCCTAACTGACTCCCAGTGGCATGGGGGAGGGGGAGGAAGATAGTTTTATATTGGTCCTTTTCGTTATTGTTATTATTTCATCACTGTTCAGCCATACTTGCAAAATATTACCTTATATATGAAATTATCTGTCTTTTTCTTTCATACTTGTCCTGCAGCTGCCTTCTTCCAGATTCCCACATGTTATTCTGTTGATTAGGTTTAGAGACAATACACAGGAGAGAAAAACAAAAGAAAGAAAACTATCTACCCTGCCTATCTATAAACTGGTTACCTTCTATATTTCTTATTGGCATTTTTATTGAGAAAATATTTGAAAGCTCAACACGTGTGTTATCTGCACTTCTCTCTTTTACCCTTACTTATATTTTTCCAGAAGTTAAACCAAATAAGTCCACTTGATGATTTATTCTTGGAAGCCTGCCATCCTAAATGTCACATTACATTGCTGTAGGGATTCAATCGGAAAAGGCTATTCCCAAGTCTTCCCTGTGTGTGAGAACCGAGTCTTGACTGAGGACTAGGTTAGTGATTAGCAAGAAGTGGAGAGAGGGACAATAAGTGGTGGAAAAAGTGTGGAAGAAATATATGAGCCCTGACTTATGGACTAATGAGTAAGACCATGGTTTTAGGAATGAGTAAGGCAAAGTTAGATAGGTCAGCCAGAACTAATTTTCCAACCACCCGACAAAAAATAAAAAGAAAATAAAAAAATTAGAATGTCTCCTGGCTTCAAGATATGAAGAATATTTTTTACTTTTCTGAAAAATTGTAATGGCCAGGATTCATGGAATTTCTGTAGACTCCTGTTTTAGCACATGGACATTTGTGATCCGTACAACTGGCACTGACACTTGTCACTTATAATTGTCCATTGATCTCAGATTACCAGCAAAGAACTGCAACACTGCTAGTTTTTCTCAGACTGAGTTCGGAGACGCCAGGGTTGATTGTTTCTTACGGTAGCCTGGAAACACCTCAAAATATCTCCGGAAAGGCAGAGTCAGGTGCCTAGAATCTTGGTTGTCTTGACATTCACTTAATCCTGTCAAGTTAATATTTCAGCCCTTACTTATTTATACAACTTTGTGATATGGTGTCAGAAGCAGTACCCAGAGACAGACAGTTTGGGCACTCCCCTGTGCACCTCAGTTCAGAACTCTTTGCATAGCATTTACACTTACAGAGGAGTCTCCCCTGGAAATGACAACAAAATATTTTTAATGGAGAGTTGTCCAGTATTCTGAGGCAGGAAGCTGCACTCAAAGTCTCATTGTGATTTCTATTTTCAACACTGCAATACTTTGAGAGGGAGAGGATGGTAATGTATAAAGGCATATTATTTGTTAGAAATACTTACTAGGGCAGTACTTGGAAGGCATATGTAGACCTGAATGTCTCTTAAATATTTCATATATAAACATCCACCCAACCTTAACTTCCAATGATAATGTAAAGTTGGTCAGGTTCATAAACTAGAAATTGAGAACTCCATATCTAAGTTCCATCTAATCTGTCTGTGCAATAACACAGCATTTGTTTCATGTCTCTGGGCCTTGTCTTGTTTACATCATGAAGATCCTTTTGGTTTCATTTATCTTGAATAGCCTAGAAATGCCATTGAAGACAAGAAGTTATTATTTTTTGCTCCAATATGAATGAGGTTCCTCTGGACTGAAGAAATGCCCATGTGCCTCTCACTTAATGTGTAGTTGGCTGAGAATTCTTTCAAGGGAAACAACAGGTTTGGAGAAACAGAACAAATCATAGTTTTCCCCATTCTCCATGGTGGAAAATACAAGCTTTTTCTCATATAGTATGTAGCATTTTCTCTCAAGTCTTTACTCAAATAAGCTCAAAAAATCCACATAATTGTGTTGGATTTCAAGACTTATTTTGAAGTGGAAAGAAAACCTCCCCCTTACTGTACCTGATACCCTCACAAGAACTGAAGCCCTTGTTAGGAATTGCAGTGAAAATGCTGAGTCTGAGAGATTCAATTCACAAGTGGGATTTTGTGGTCTCAACAACCTGTTTCAGAAGCTCTGAAGTGCATCCTTATTAGAAGCAAGAGAAGGGAGGGAAAAGAACTGGATTTGGAATCAGAGACCTGGATTTAAGTCTTGACCTTTGCAGTTATTGGATAAGTAACACTGAGCCAGCCACTTGACCTTTCTGGGATTGAAGATATATAAATCAAAGAATTTAACTAGGAATAGATGATCTTTGGCTCATACAAGCTAGGAGAGTATTATGACTAAATGGGTAGCTTGCTCGCTGTACAAAGGTTATCAAGACTTCTTTGTAAATGAAATTGAAAAGGATTATATATTGGGAAAACAGATTTTAGAAATCTTGGGAACTCTGAGAGTTCTCTCAGGTAGAAGAAACAAAAAGACAGCTCTTTAATCCCTTGTAAGAAATACTAGATAATTTTTTTAATAGTTTCAAGGTTCAGATATACTCCAGATAATATGGTTGTGCAAGCATCATCTGGAAACATTAGAAATTCATATTATTAGGTGCTATCTTAAGCTAACTGCATCAGAATCTGTATTTTAAAATGATCCCCTGTTGACACCCAAACCTATAAAAGTTTGAGCAATATTATACTGACTTTCAGTAGCAATAAGTAATCATCTTACAGAGATTAACTTAGCAACTTATGCATTCCATTAGATAACAATACATCATGGTTACAACGTGTGTTTATGGTTCTTACAAATTGAGTGCAATTGTATTGAAAACCAGTGAAAAGGAGAAGTACAAATGCAATATGAGCACTTTATTTGGCAAAAGAACTGAAAAAATTCTTTAGCTAATTGTATGCTGGGTTCTTGTTAATTTAGTTCTTTATAACAGAATGTGAGTTAAATATATTTTTAAAACATAGCTTCATAAAGATGTTACATTTTATAACATGGGAATAACATCCATAATTAGTAGGTTTAGATGAACTATTTTGTCAATTTTATAAATCTGAAATAATGTCATTAGTGCCACTGTAAATATTACCTACATATATTTTTTTAAATTAATAGATTTACCTTTTAGAACAGTTTCAGGTTTATAGAAAAATTCAACTGAGTATAGAGAGTTCCAATCTGTTTCTTCCCTTAGTTTCCTATATTATTAACACCTTACATTAATAGGATATATTTAATATAATTAATGAACCAGTATTAATATATTGTAATTAAGGTCATCGTTTACATCAAGGTCTACACTTTGTATTGTACAGTTTTGTGGGTTTTGAAAAATAACCTAAAACTCTTTTCTGTTCTGCCTGTTTACTCACCCCTTTCTCCCTCCCCAAGTTCCTAGCAAGCATTGATATTTTCATTATCTCTGTAAGTTTTGCTTTTTTCAAAAAGTTACTTAGTTGGAATCATACAGTACATGACACTAACCCCTTTTGCTTAGCAACATGAATTTTAGGTTCCTGCATGTATTTTGTGACTGGATAGCTTTTTTCATAACTGCTGAATAATATTTCATTTTATGAATGAACTACACTTTGTTTATTCATTCACTTACTAAAGAACATCTTAGTTGCTTCCCATTTTTGGTAATTATGAATAAAGGTGCTATAGACACTCATGTAAAGGTTTTTGTATGGACATAAGTACTTATTTGAGTAAATAAGAGTGTGATTGATGGATCATTTGATGAGTATATTTAATGGTTTAAGAGACAATGTCCACATTGGTCCATTTTGACTACTTACCAACAATGAATGAAAGTTTCCTTTGTTTCATATACTAACCAGTATGTTATCATCAGTGTTTTTGATTTTAGCCATTATGTGTGCTTGTTTTTGTGATGAAAGTAGCATAATGTTATAACTTATGGCTAGTATTAGTTTTTACATAGAATTATGAAATTATCCATATGACTTAAATGCCTTAGAATTATGTGATGTGCACACACAAACACAGAGGTGTGTTAGGTAAATTATAAGATGTCAATTATAGGATGGACTGAACACCAAGATCATCTGATAGACTTTTGAAAGGCATCTTTAACCAAGCAATTTTTTTGTTTGTTTATTTTTTCTGGGAGCTGCATTTTGGGCTGGCTAGAAGAAGTCATATTTATTTGTTGCCTAGTAACACATTTAATGCCTTAGAGGAGGAATGTTTCTTCATCCAGAACTTTCTGTGCTCTTACCACTGAGGTCATTCCGTGCATTCTTTCCTACCTATGCATAGCTCTGTAGCCTTTGGTTGTTTTTAAGGACACATATTCTTAGTTCTTTTTCTTCATGGAAGGAGAGTTGTAAGGGCCCACCAACCCCTGAAAGAAAAAGGACTAGTTTAAGAAAGGGACCCTTGTTTATCAGATTAGCTCAGGATAATATGCTATATACCCCTACTGAGAAAGATTTAAAAAAGTTAAAAAAACAGAGGTTCTAAAATTTTCCTCTTTATATACAATGCTGAGTATCTTAAGTCAGATTGGTTTTACCTTTATACTACTGATTAATGGATTCATGGTTTCAACAAATATTTGTTAGGATCATGAGTTAATTTTTATATTTTTTTTCGGATTTAATTATGCATACAAGAACTGAAATATAGGCCAGAGGTGCAGTGGATGAGAGGATTCACCAGAGACAAACTGGGGGACAGAACAGATGGATCTATTGAAATATACTACTGAGGGGAGCAGCAGGTAAGATAAGAGAGGTTTCTACTGTGCCATGTGGGTCAGCTGCTTGGTCAGCCCCTGGATCAAACTCACACTGCTGCAGTGTCTGCAGATAGCTTCATAGTGCTCAGAATTAACTCCTGGTGCCACCAGGGAGGACCATGAGTTCTTTTTTTTTTTTTCTTTTGTAACTTACATATTTCACTTTCTTTCACATATTTCATAGTTAACGAGTGCTATCTGCTGTTTTGATTATCATTGTTAAATACAACAATTACATATTTTCCAGTTGGATTTTCTCTGATAGATGGTATTTGCTGTATCTACTAACTCAGAATCTTTGATCAGTAACTTTGAATTAGTTAAGTGTCCATATGTTCCTTAGATACTTGAGGATGCTTGAGGATAATTGACTTAAAGAATGCTTTAATCTCCAAATTATACTGGAGGAAGCATGCTCTTAGGGGAAGAATTCTGGACTAACCTGGTTGTTGATGCAGCACTAGTTTGATCAGTTGAAAAAGGGTCAGTTGGCACTTTATGATTCTGTCCCTTACCTTTCTCATTCAATAATTCAATTCAGCAAACACTGAAAACTTAACAATTTGTCATTTTGGAAATATCTATAAAAATCAAAATTAATAGTCTTTCCTTCTCTGAAATGGATATTTATTAGTATCAGATACGAGAGGTTTCAGAGCACATGTCACATATTTTAAAGGGTTTAGATATGCCTAATGGACTAACATTTTAAAATATAGTGGGGATTCCTATTGGTACTTAAGTTTTCCCTTTCTTTTCCTTACTAACATATTGTTTTTGTTTGTTTGTTTTTCAGAAAAAATTAGGTGAGTGATGAGGGAGGAGGAAATATACTTTTGAATTTTATGCCATTTTGTAAGAATTCCTCTCTTAAAATATTTAATTTTATAGGCAATTTTTTGAAATTATTTTTAATTTCAGCTCCATGATCTCTGGTTTTAGCTTTTCATTAAAGAACAAACTTGTCCTATTAAAGAAGTCATTTCAAAATTATGTAGAAAAATTTACCTGCAGTTGTTACTGACACCTGAAAACTATTTAACTACATTTACTAAATAAAAATCTCAACAGAAAATTACAGGCACACTTATCTCTAACCCAAAAGGTTGACTGTGGATAGATATTTAAAGTTTTTCTATTCACTGACAACGTCACAGGTCAGCGTTAGTCACCTTAAAACTCTTTAAATCAGAGGTTCTCAAGTTTGGTGTGGAAATGAATTATCGCAGATAGATATACAGATTCCTCTTGCTAAAATGTAGACATTTCAATTTAATAGGTTTAATTGTATACCCAAGTTTGACAATTGACAAGAACCTTCGTGAAATAGAGACCCAATCCTAGAATTTTGGTGCTAAGCCTTGGCTGCACATTAGAATTACTTGGGGATTTATAAAAAAAAAAAAAAAAATCATGCCTAGCTTCTACCTTGGAGATTCTGATTTAATTGGTTCTGGGTATGGTCTAGGCATTAGGAGTTTTAAAACCTCCCTAGATGATTGTTATGTGCAACCAAGGCTAGGAATCAGTGTTCTAGAACCACACTGTGAAGAATTACAATGTCTTAAAGAAACTGAGAAATACTTAAAGAGAAACCAAGCTTAAGATACACAAATATAATCCCAAACTAAATATATTATCTTACAACCTTATTGAATTTTGTCATTCAACTTTTGCTTTATATAGTATAAATCATCATACAATAGGAAACGCTAACTGATTGAAAGATTTGGGCCAGAGAAGGATATTAGCTACTGTTCTTAAAATTGGTCTTCTCTTAATCTGCAGTAGCCAGAGAACCTAGTCATTTTCACTTTCTTACTCTCCTTTGCAGAAGCCTCACAAGGACTGTCCTACAAACATACATAATGGATATTAAGCAGAGACCCTTTTCAAACATAAACAGTTTGTGATTTCTGTAATGAAATATGCAGATACCCTCATAATAAAACATTTGGCAGTCACTGTTTTAATTAGCAGTAAATATATTTTTCTGTGACTTATTAAGAGAAATTTGATTACCAGGAAAACAAGCTCTAAACAGAAAGTTGTTAAACTATTTTGCCAGAAGGTTGTACTCAGGAAGTTGGTATGTTAATATTAATACTAAAACATCAGACCTTCTAGAACTTACTCATGATTTTATAAAGAGTCCTAAAATAGAGGTGGTACCACAAATATGTCCAAAGTATTTTGAACGTAATCCAAATTTCTTAGCTCTGTCAGATCATGTATTGTGATGTTAATGTTGATTTCTAAATTCCTCTTAGCTACCATATTTCATGCATGTAGGATCTCATTCTCACATGAAGTCTTCCTCAGTCATGTCAGGAAATTGTTTGTTTGTTTATACAGTTGATCAGTATTTTTTGAGCATTTACTCACAGTTTTGCCAGGTTGCTAAATACAACTTAAAACTAATACCAGTGTCCTGACTAAGCTGCTAGCCCCATTCTGAAACACTTCTGTGGGGCCAGCCATTCTGTTCTCTTCTGAGCACCAGCCAGGCAGCTGAAACTACATGTAGTCTGAGGAGCATCAGGAAGGTGCAACCTTTTAAACAACATACAGTCCTTGGGGCTGGAAAGTCATGTGGCTTTCCCCAGAACTTTATAAACTCAGCTGGTCAACTGTCTTAACTGCTTAGTTAACTATGCTTTCAATTTTCAATTCAGATATCAGTGGCATATGCATATTAATTTCAGGTGTGCAACATAATTTTTTTCTTATGATGCTAAATTTTAAGAAGTACTCCCTTGTTAACTTTCAAATATACAAATCTTTTTATTTTGTATTATTCACTATAATCACTGACTATGCTGTGCACATGAGAATGCATTTCCTCAAGACTCTGAAATCCATTCATCTAACATAACTCCCTATACTTTGCCAAGCACTTTTTTGGACACTGGGATATAGCACTGAACCAAATACAAGTCCCTGGTATCAAAGACTTTCCATTCTAATGGGGAAAAGGATAATAAAAATTAAGACATATTTAGTTATAACTACCATGTAACTAACCCGTTGTATTCTGGAGGATTTACCCCAGAAAATGAAAACTAAGTTCACATAGAAATCTACATGTGGGTTTTCACAGCAACTTTTTTGGTAATAGAAAAGTAACTTTTTAAATAAACTAAAATCAGCTTAGATGTCCTTCTACAAGTTGACAAGCAATTGTGCATATATACCAAGGAATACTCACTATTCAACAGGGAAGAACTGTTGATATATGTAACATTTAGATAAATCTCTAAGAAATTATGCTGAAAGAAAAATAGCCAGTCCCAAGAGATTACAGAGTTGGTGATTCCAATTATATAAAATTTGTGTAATGATAGAGTTTTAGAAATTGAGGGTAGACTGGTGGGTTCCAAGTGTTAGTGATGGAGAGATAGAGGTAAATGTGCTTTTAAAAGAACAACATGAGGTATCCTTGTGATGGAATGATTTAGTTTATCTACTGGGTCAATAGATAATACAAACCTATGTAATAAAATTGTGTAGAATTCCTCATATAGATCCATGATTGTAAGTAAAACTGGAGAATATGAACTTGAATATGTATCACAATGGAAGTATCTTAGTTAGGCTTTTACATTACAGTTTTGTAAATAGTTAACCTTTGAGGAGAACTGGGTAAGGTGTACACAGGATTTGTTTATGTGCGTGTATGTGTTTAAAACAAATGCATGTGAAACTACTATTACCTCAATAAAAATTTAAATGAAAAAAAGATAAGGTGGTGATACAGAATATTAAGTATTGGTGTGTGTCCTAAAAGTGGAGCACAGTAATGGAGTGCTTTTTTAGATCATGGTCGAAATTTCCTCCTGCTAAGTTTGAGCAGGGAAATGAACAAAGTCAATGAGGGAGGGAATAGCAAACACTAGAATGAAAAGGGGTATGTTCTTGGAGAATGGTGAATTAAGAAGAGAGGGGGTAGCAAAGGTCTGAGAAGCAGTCAAAAGCCAGGTCATACAGAGCCTTATATTTCACTGAGTTTTTTTTATTCTATTCTGATTGTGGAAGGAGGCATTTGAAAGGTAAAAGCAAGAGAATACACTTGCCTATCTTCTGTTTGGAGAATTGCTCTGGTAGCTGGTGAGAAACAGGCTCTCTTGGGGGAAAAAGTGGAACCCCTGAGACTACCTGGGAGATGGAATGTCTTGGAAGACTTCGGTAATGAGGACTTGAGAAGATCTAAATGATGTTTAAATTTGGAAAATCATTTTAATTGGATTACACTGGGGATATAAGTACTTTGCTTTTGCTAATGAATTTCAGGAACATGTTTTTTTTTTTTTTACTTCTTGACACAGACTTGGATAGCATAATATATTATAATTTCCACTATGCCTTGTTATTGGCATGTATTTCTCATTTTTATCAGCATCATTATGATAAAGTTTAGAATTTTAAAGATAAAAAATAAATATATACAGATAGCTGTATATGTACATGTATATATGTATATGTACATATATTTGCATATAAATATATAGTCAATACCTTTAATATATTACTTAGGATATTGTATTTTCAAAATTTAATACTTTAAAGGACTGCTAAAATTGATTACCTTCCTAGATACATTGTGTTTCACTCTATCTGTCATTTGCTGAGTCATAATAGGATAACGTATTATATTTTAAAAAAATAACAAAATCGATATGGAAATCAAGACTAATATAATTGCATACTAAAATACAATAATGATTTTGAAAAACAAGAACATCATTTGCATCTTAATGAGAAATTGAAGTCACAATTTCATTGAATGTTGATTTACTAACATCAGCCTTTAGATGTAACTATAACTAGATTGATTTTTCTCTTGTGATTGATTTGCAGTATTGCCATAGTTTTTAAATTTAGAGAAATTTAAGACCATCTATCTTTTGAAAGTTTATATTCAGGAGGTTTTATAACATACATCTTAAGCTAGAACATTTCTAAATGAGTATCCTTTCCTCTACCCATATGAAATGGTTCCTTTAGTGATTAAGTAAAGGAATTGGTTCTGACTCTATAAATAGAATACAGTTTATTTGACTAATGAAAGCATGAATGTTCAGGGAGTTAAGAACTTAAAGATAGAAGAGCTTAAGCTCCAATTCTTTTTTCTTTTAATTAATTTATTATGCATATAAGAGCTAGGGTACAGGCCAGAGTCATGGAAGGTGAGAGGAGTCACCAGAGACAGAGTGGGGAGCAGAACAGACAGATGGACTGAAATCCACTGCTGACAGGAGCAGCGGGTGAGGCAGAAGAGGTCTGCCACACCATGTGGGTCTCCTCCCTAGTCAGGCATCGAACTTGTGCTACTGTGCAGCAGATGCTTCACAGTGTAGTGCTCAACCTGCTGCACCACCAAGGAGACCCTAAGCTTCTAAGCTTCAATTTTCTCTATGTAGTTAGCAAGTTATATCAACTTGAACTAATGATTATGCTAAACTTTGATTTCTTCATATACAACACAGAAATAACAACCTTTTGCTTACTCTTAAGTCCAGATTGGTGATTTTTAGGCAATTTAATATATGCGTGGGTGTTATGTTCAATTAGAAGTTCTATAAATTCATAAACTATCATTTTTATTTATATGATGGGTTTTATCTTTAATCATAGGAGGAGAAATTGGCACTAAAGTAAATATGAACTTTGAGGTAATTTTGCAGCAGAGAATGGGAACGTTAGATAACTCACTTGAAACAGCAGTGGTGTTATTGGTAATGTAGACCTTCTCAGTAACTAAGGTGAGATGGAGAGAGACAGGGGGAAAGAGAGAGAAGAGAAAAAAACTCCCAAAATGTATTAATGCTATTGTTCCAGCTGTCTGCTTCCCAATAAAACTCCTCAGAAGAATTATCTGCAGTCAACATGTACTGTATGCTCTGTGACTACCGAAAGACTGTATCCAGATTCTAGTCACCTCTTACCACCTCTACCTCATGTTCATTCACTTAGCCTCTCTTTCCTAGATTGTAAGATTTGTTCCTTTGCTTTTTCTTATCAGATCTTTGCACAAGTAATAGTTCTTCAGAATGCCCTTCTCCACATCCCTCAAATAAAATGTCATTCTGTAAAGCCCTCTTCCATTCCTTTACGCTCCGTCCTTCTTACTCGCCTGTATTTCTTTTAACATTCCTCACCAACTTATTTATTTTCTGGTTTTATTTCCTGTGCTTCCTAACAGAAAAGATATAATTTGTTTGTTTTAACCCATTCTCTATGCCTAAAATACTCATAAGTTCTTAATGAGTCCTTGTTAAATAAATAGGTGGATACCTGAACCATTAGTGTTAACCAATCAACCTCTTAATACATCATCAACCAAAATAACTTGTCTTCCATAATGTCAGGCTCTGTGGCAGACATAAACAAAGGGGAAAAAAAACAAAGAAGCAGCACATGCCTTCACTCACTTATGAAATTAATGTGGAGAAAATTAATGTTTGTTATAAAGAGTCATATGGCCAAATAAGTTTGGAAACACTGTACATTTTTACCTTCTTTTGGAAGTTGTCAGTGCTTGTTAACTCATGGAAGACTCCTGGGATATCTGTAGTTTATAATGAATGACAAGAAAAATAACTGTTAAGTAATTTTTAAAATTAATTTTATAATCAATAATTCTGCCGATTAGAGTGTAATCATTAAGCAAAGAAGGGAGGACAAAATAGTGTAGAAACATAGAGATGTGAGGTTGAAGATTAATGGGAAGTTCTTTTGCACATAAGTTTTAATATGAATACCACAGGAGGAATATTCACCCACACATGACTGTTTCTCTATTCAGCATTTATAGTTGCCCCAGAAACGGTGATTATGTTAATGTTGCCCTGCCTGTGGTGACTTCCTTTGAGAAATGGTGTGATAAGCAGTACTTTCCATCAAGATTATCCAGAGAGTCATTTGCCACTTTTGCTACTAAAGTCTGTGCCATTATTTATGGTTACAATCAGCACAGTGTTTCTTTTGGAGTCGCTTTTCTTCATATACCTTCTTACCAACCCAGCCCATGTCTGCTGCCTTTTACCATTTGTGTATGTCCTGATACTGCATCTCTTTAAAATGAACTGAACTGAGATCATTTGTGAGCTGTATTCTTTCAAATTAGGCAATGAATCCTTCTATAACAGTATTGGAAGGCAGAAGCCAGTTGTACTTAAATAAAAAGGCAGCCCAAGAATTATCATTGTGGGCAAAATGGATCCAGAGAACCCATAGTCATACATTAACATAAACACAGCAGCAGCGAGTCTGTCACAGATCACATGGCTCTGATATGTGCTGTTCCTACAAGTATGCCAGTTTGTAGATTTTTTTTATCATGTTCTATACCTGATCAGATAGAAGAACGGTATATTAGAACAATTAAAGGCCACAATCTTGTATTTGCCTTGTCATGCCTTGTTAGATGATACAGTCCTTGAGGACATATATGTTTGAACTATATGTTCCTTTTACTGCCTTTATGGAAGGCACAGGTCAGAACACTTCATCCTTTGCCAAAATTTGACCTAAATCTAACTTCCTTACTTTCTTCCTTTACTGTCTCGTGTAGGTCAAATTCTTTGCCCGAGTTAGTCACTGTTCATTCTTTCTTCACATCCCTTTTTACCCATAATGCTACCTGTGCCAATGTGCTTGGTGTGCTGGCCTATCATTCCCTGATTCCGCATCTCTGACACCAGTCATCAGCCCTGATCCTCCAGGAGTAATTCCACAATTCCCGCCCATTCCTCAAGCAAGAGAATCTCCTATTTTCTACCTTGCATGACGTTTGTTCATTCTTTCTACCTTGTTTTGTATTTAGATATGTATTTCTCATCATCCCTGGTACTTCAAAGATGATTTCCACCTGAGTCACCTTTTTTTTTTAAGATTTATTAATGCATACAAGCACTGGGGTATAGGCCAAAAGTATAAGGGTGGTGAGAGGATTCACCAGAGACAGAGCAGGTTGCAGAACAGGCAGATTGAGTGAAATACACTGTTGAGGGGAGCAACGAGGAAGGCAGGAGAGGTCTGCTCCATCATGTGTGTCCTCTCCCTGGCCAGGGATTGAACTCATGTTGCAGTGGCTGCAGATGCTTCATAGTGTAGTGCTTAACCATTTGTGCCACCAGGAAGGTCCCTCCACCTGAATCACTTTTGATCCCTTGTTCATAACCTAAAATTGTGCCTTGCCCATAGTATGTACTCAAATATAGTTGATAAATGAATGACTAGCATGAGTTCTTTAAACTTTTGCTTATTGTTTGACATCAAAACAGAAATCTAGAGAAAACAGTCATGAATTGCAGGGCGGTGATAGCATTTGTCTTACCTCTTGTGCTAGAGCTATTAGGGTTACTTGCTCTTGTTTGGCAGAGTATGGTATTATATATAGCACTTCATGTGGTCTGTTTTACACATATATATGTGTAATATAAAAATATATACATACATACACTATAGTCTATATACTGATTTATCCATTATATCTACTATAATGCCTATATAAGCTCTTTGTGTACAGCAAATGTTTGTTTAAGGAATGATTGCAAGGTTCTATTTATATTCACATATTTTATATAAATTCAGGGAAGCCTGTGTCCCTATTTTCTGAAGTATGAAGATTCAGCTTCTTGTTAGATACTAAGGTTTCTAAAAGCTGCTTTTGCTTGTCTGGCATAGACAAATTTAATATTTCTATCTACTATTATCCTGTCCAAGTTTCCTATTGCTCCCATTCCACTATATGGTTTTGGATATCAATTTTATTTGTAACTATCTTACTATGTACAGATTTTACTGCAAGATGTTGCAACTTCTTTGTGGAAAACATGGGGTATATGTTAAAAACAATAATTATTTCAAGTTCTTCCCAATTGGCTTTGCCTATATAATGAGAACAGTGTAGCTCAACATAGCATGTACAGCAGTAAAGATAAATCCCTTATGGCCAGTTCCAGAGGTTCAAGTCAGCCTTTTAGAGGCAGAGCAATTACTCCTAATTTCTAAGGAGCTATGTATAAATGATTCACCATATTCAAAGAGTGTGCAACTGAGCCTACTTAGAGGATGTTAAGGTATTATTTTGGAGGCACAATGGCTAGCATTTTCAACATCAGTTTTGAATATTCATGTGGGAAAATTTTATTGTTGATCTGTAAGTCAATACTTGTGGATTTTTTAGCTTTTGTGATGTTTATTTCTTCCCAACAAAAAAATATGGTTTTGTGCTTGCTAAATCTGTGCTACTATAGACTCTTAGGTAAAGGGTATTTGGAGTTTTTTTCAGATCTTATATAATGAAAACCTATTTGGTTGATTAAGAACACAGTACTTGTTTATTTTTAGGTATGGTTGAATCATTATCTTATAGTTATCCTGTGACTTTAGAGACTATACAATATCTAGAAGCCTGAATACAGGGTCAGCCATACCAAAATTGAAAAAAAAAGCAATTTCCTTATTTAGACTCAGAATTTTTCTTCTTTATTAAATTGGGAATAATTCATTAGATTTGAAAGGATTGAAATAAGAAAAATCTAATTCTATTAAGCATTAGTTATTTCCCAGGAATTACAAAGACCTGAGCATGATTTTATGCTTAAACCGCAGATGGGTCGCTGGACCTAGACACTTTCTAGAGAAGTCAATTCCACATTGAGGTGCATATTCCTGAAAGGAGCTGTAGAGAGTCTTCTGATACGTGGGAAGAAATAACTCATTTTTATATTTACTTATTCTTAATTTTTATGTATACTAAGAGTAGTATTTATATTATTCCTTGCCACATGGATAGTATATCACTGGATTAATCAATCAAGAGGACAGTGCAGAGGTTCTGAGTGAAAAGCAGGAGTTCTACAAAGCAGCACAATTTCAACACAGTATATGTTTTTGTCAACTCTAATTAAAATAGTTCTCACCAGGGCCTCCTTGGTCGTGCAAGGGGTTGAGCTGCTGCACTGTGGGGCTGTCGCAGCCACTGCAGCACCTGTTAGATACCCCAGGCAGGGAGGGGACCCACTTGGCGCAGCAGACCTTCCTGCCTCGCCTGCACTCCCCTTAGCATTGTATTGCAGTCGCTCTGCCTGTCCTTCTCCCAACTTTGTCTCTAGAGAATTCTCTCACCTCTTGTGCCTCTGGCCTGTACCCCAGTTCTTGTATGTATAAATAAATAAAAACAAACAAACAAAAAAGCTTTCACCAAATTCACAACTGCCTGAAAAGACACCGAGAAATCTTGGGTTGGAGAAAATAACAATAATGCAAGAAGAAATTAAAATGGTACCTAAGATTTCTTCTAATATAAGCACAAAACATTATTAGTAAATCAATGTCAGACTAGCCATATCTAATCATGAAAGTTACCAAGATGATGTTTAATATATTTTATACGCATCCTTATTATGAACTCAGCTAGAGTGATTATCATACTTTGAACATTCCTATGAAGACATTATGACTAAGAAGATGTTTTTAAAGTGTTTATTGCAACTTTACCTCATTCTTTAAAGATTTATATTTTTGGTAAAAGTTATAATGTAAACAATTCAATATGTATAATTTACAGATAGTTACTCATACATTAATTGGAACTTCATGCCGCAATTAAAATTTAACTGATTGAATTATATGATCAGGTTTTGAGACTATAATTAGAAAGGATTAAAGTATTTAAAATTTTGAAAGAAAAAAATGCAGCATTAGAGTTCATATAAAACGGTGCTTGGAAGCATAACCAAAAAAAGAATATCTTAAGATATTTATGTTAACCCATTTTGTCTACTTCTACTTTACCCCAAAGACACTATTTAATACCTACAAATGTGTAGTATGTTTATGATTATTGAAGCACTATATAGCCTCAACTGAGAGGTTTACTGAAAGCCTAGGAGAAATATCAGCCACAGTGACTTCACCCGACTTTCATATGGTGATTTAAGATGAACTAACTTATAAATGCACTATTTATTTATTTATTTATAATAGATCACTAGTTGTCCTTTAACATTTTTGTTAATGGAAGTTTCTACCCATTAATTTGTATTGCATAGTGGCATAAAGTGGATCTTTAGGAGATGCCTGTGGCTAAAATGTTTCCACTTGGTTGTGCATGTACAGGGAACTAGATATCATTAAAATACAATAAAAATGTACATTGTTTCTTTTTATTGTTCTGTTTGTTCCTTTGTTATAGGCACCGGAGGGGATAATTTTATGGATTTTGTAATAAATTAGTTTGGGAAGAAATAAAATGAATGTAGATATTTGGGATTGGGGGAGTACAGTATGATTATTAGATTAATACCTTGTATAGTGACAATGAAACTGACATGCAAAAACATAGAATGACAGAATTGCATTTCTTGACCTGGAGGTTTCAAAAATTAAAACAAACACCTTGTCAGAGAAAAAGGGAGAATTTTTCAAAATATTTTCAAAGTAACAGTTTTTGTATACCTTAGAATAAAAGGTTTGGGGACTAATAAAACCAAAGTTTTGTATATTTATGTGTCCTTCTGTTTTTTAACTTTTAAAATCCAATTTTACTAAGTAATTCAGGGATAAATTGCATGTAGACACAAAGCTTACTTTATAATAAGGTAATACTATACTCTTCATAACTATGGAATATAAATATATCTTGTATATGCTGGAGGCACTTTAAAATTATGCTTTACTAATCAATATATTTCTGTGTTGATGCTCTGAATGCTTTTTCATCTCCCAGGTATTCTATTTTGTAACATAATTCAGAGCATGTCTCTAAGAAAAAGCTAACATACTTAGATATGTATGAATGCAGCTGACTTTTTGTGTGTTTTGCTAGTGGGAAATGGATAAATTATTTTCCCGGTATTCACTTTAATTTCTTTCAATACAGATACCATTCTTTAAAATATCAGAGTACTGTTCACTTGAAGGGCTTCAAAGTAAATTGATAAAACCCTTGAGGTTACCTATGTTTTGAATTACTGGATAAAATTAGAGAAGGTAGAATGCCAACTTGCCATTTGACTCTGTCCATTATAATTGATATATTTATGAAACATTCAGATTGTAATTTATTTTACTATAGGACATCTATTTTTACACATGTATTTTTTTTAATCTTTCTTTGTATATAGTGAAGCTTGTTGTGCCTAACAGGTTTGTCTGCATACTATTTTAATGCTTTAATTTTATGCAACATGCTGCTTCATTATAGCAACAATTTTTTGTCAGTAATATATTCTAGTTAACCTGGTCCAGAAAATTTCAGAAATATCCCTTCTATTTGCTTCAAAATATGCAATATTGTAACACTGAATTATTGCTTTGTTTTAATTATGTCTTCCAAATATTTAGGTATTTAGCTTTCTATATGCTATTATTTTTAATTTATAACATATCTCTAGAAGAAATAATTACAAGGGAAAAGCAAATTTGCTATCTAGAATTCAGAGTAATTAAAAATACTCATAATCTTCTATATCATTCTCTCCACAGGCTTCCTTACAAAGATCACACAGATTGGCAGCTTTGCTGTGTTAGGAACACTGAGTTACATTATGTGGGAAGAATGGGAAGGGTCCAAGAAATTCACTTTAGGAAAACATAGGACCAGATTTTGTAATTGTATTAATTATGTTTAATGCATAGAAAGGGGATATTCAAAAAATATAGAGTTTGAGTAAATAATTCCAGAAACTGTGTATGAATATGTATGTGTCTGTGTGTGTATATATTGTAATTGAAAAAAGTCTTGGCATCTCATCCATATGAGCAGCAACCCATTCTTGTCCTCACCTTGCTTCTTTATAATAATTTGAATATTGTCTATTGGGTACCTTATTACAGATCTGGAATTATATAAGACTACTTTAGAGTCAGTGAAATAAGTCGATATCTCACCTCACTTTAAAGGAAGAACAGAAGGGTTTTTAAAGAAATTTTTATCAAAGACTTCAGTTTTTTAATAGAGTAGAAATGGTAGAAGAAATATTGTTAGGACTTTATTAAGAACTTACTCTTTTTTTCTTCTAAACAGACATGTAGAAGAACTCTGGATCATTGGTTATTTTTTGGTATCACAGCTTTGGTAGGATAGTGCTGGGGAAGGAGGATACCCAACTGTGTCTGACTTATCTCTTTCTGTCTCTATAATCTGTGTTGCTAGTACTCTGGTCTGGTGTTTGAAATGACTATACATTTGGTAAATATTTTTATCCAGAAGACAGTAAATTTTTTAAAAAGAGTCATTTCCCCTGAGGACTTCCTAGATAATCGCTGGATCTGTGCTTATTGCTTATTGCTTATTGTTACAGGAGTATATGTTCTCCCGTAATTTTACTGAGCAAATTTAAGAAATACTTGCCGCCCTCCTCAAAGAGAAAGGTTTAAATAAAGGGACAATGGTAGGAATTTGGTTTCCAAATGTATAAAGACTTTATTAACACCCGAGTAGATACTGAGCATCTTATTTGTTGGGAAGAAGATAACCTAATTGATGTTCTCTTTCTTTTTTGCATATATTCATGTTTCTGTCTGAATATATAATGTAAATTACATCTTTTCAAAATGGCAAACTGAATATATGTGTTTATTACCCCTTTATTATCACAACTCACTGAAGTTACAATGAATATGAAAAAATTAAAAATAATTTTTCAACAATCTAAAAATATTGAGAAAGTAGTATTAACACATTAGTGATTTGTGACACTTCTAGGTGGAGAAATATGAGAGGAATAATGTTGGTAGAGAAGGTGACCAAGAATCTGGAGCCCTAATGTGGAAAAATTTGAAATGGAGATCAGGGTTATTTTTCTCCTGGTGCAGGAGCCCAAGCTATTGATAGGATTACACCAGAGAGAAATGAGTGGGAAGAATAAGTGTAAAGAAGTTTCTTTGGAAACTTCTACCTGAAGTTTCAAACCTCTTCAGAGATGATTTCTACTGAAGCATGATCTTTACTAAAACTGGAAGACTGTTGTTTAAAACTTAAATTGTTTCCTTGGGGAGAGCTTGGGTCCTGATGTGGAAACAGAATCACTGAAAAAACTAACAACATCTATTTGCAATATTGAGTTAGCCTTGCTATCTGTAATCTACCAATACTTCCCTAACTAGAGTTTGTAGAGTCCCCCATGTGTGAGAGAAGATTATTGGTGAAAATAAATGTAAAAAGATTGAAGGGACCACAATAGTTAAGTTTATCAATCAACCAAGTTTTCCATTCATAAAATGAGACAGTCATCACTGATCATTTGATAATCCAATAGAATATCCAAAATGAACACATAAAAATTATACAAAAAGAAGAAAAAGTTAAATATTCATATATATATATGTTGTAGAATATAGAGAAACTGAACAAAGAGTCAGAAAAAAGACAAAACTTGCAAGCTGACCATAGATCTGAAGCAAACAGCAAGGGAAAAGATGGGAGAGGGGTCAAAACAAAACAAGAGGAAAAAGCACAAGATTCTGTAGTGATGGATCATGGGTACTACCATGGTGGGAGAACTACAGGAACTATACCTGACGAAAAAATCAAATAGTGTACAAAAATGAAAAATTATGTAAAAAACTAACTATATAAATTTAAAAAGAAGCAAGTATGAGACACGGGTCAGAGATACCTGTTAAGAAGATCTTAATTAGAAACATAAGAGAATATGATATTAATAAAAGAAGAATATGTCACTTTGAGAAAAAGCTTATGGATATGCAAGAAACAATTAGAGGAATTTTTAGTACAGTAGGAGAATAGTTTAAAGAAATCTTCCAAAACTTTGATTCCAATATGGAGAAATGAAAAACATGAAATATATGTTTAATACACCTGGAGAAACAATTTAAAAAACCCAGTATAAACTAGTTTTGTAGTTCCAATGAAAATATAGAAATTATAAAGAGAAATGTGTCTTCATATTGAAATAAATTAATAAATACCACCACAATGGATTAAAAAAACAAGATATATCCAGAAAAATTCTAATTAAATCTGGATGTAGGGGGAATCTCAAAAGCCCTAGTGAGTTAACATGCTAACCCTAAAGAAGCAAAACTTATATTGGTTTTAAACTCCTCAGACAGCAATTGGATATATGAGAAGTCAATGAAGAAATGCATATACCTGTAAATTTGTGGGGAACAAAGAATTTCAACTTAGACTCTTATTACCAGCCATATTTTACTAAAGTATGGGGTCAGTTTTTTAAAAAGGGTGTGGTGTCAACATAATGGTTTTCTTATTTCTTTCATGAAAATTACCTGAAAATATTTTTTGGCAAAAGAAAATATGAAAAAGTAATTTAGACTCTAAGAAAGATTAGAATAGGCTCAGGGGAGGAAGGACAAACAGTTGCAGTGTGTAGCTTGCTGAAGGCCTGGAAAGCAATCAGGCAAACTCACAGTACAAAATCAGAGGTACCTTCAAGAAGCATGGGAAGCATTTCAATCAAAATATGGAAATATTCTTGCCATATGGTACATAAATGTGTACTTCTCTCCACAAGCAAAATAACTACATATTCAAGGAGAACTTAAGTGGTCCTCCCAAAAAAAAAAAACCCTCTATAAATATGAAGCATCAAAACGTGACATGATTTAAACAACTGATAGAATTTGTCAAAAGGAAATCCATTTAACTGTAATGCTAGAGCAGGCTCCATATATTATGGGGGGAGCATAATGACATATTTCTATTTGGATCTGCAGTGAATAATACTTATATAATTATGGAATTGTAAGTGTTCTTTATTTTCCAATATTTGCAATTAGTTATATACAAGATATTAAAGAATTAATGTATAAATGGCATTGTGGTCCCAATTCATCCCTCCTTATATCGTCACCTTTTTTCAAATGACTTTGGAATTCACCCTATAAAGAAGGACTATGTTTCTCTTCCTCCTTAACTTTGAGTTTGGCCTGTGTGACTTGGTTTGTAAGTTGACTAAATGACAGACAGCCACTTATGAGCCTAAGTCTTAAGAGGCCTTGCATGCTTCATATGTTCCTTTGAACCTCTGTTGTCACTATAGCAGAAGTACAAGTATGGATAAAAGATCTGAACATGAAAAAAATATAGATAAAACACTATAAGACATACATCTCAGTAACATCTTTAAAGACTCATCCCCCAAAGCAAAGAAAGTGAAGGAAAAAGTAAACAGCTAGACTTACATCAAACTAAAAAGTTTCTGTGCAGCAAAAGAGACATTAACCAAAACAAAGAGACACCCTACTGATTGGCAAGAAAAGTTTTGCACTCAATACAACTGATAAAGGACTGATCACAAAGATATACAAGAACTCAAATTATTCAACAAAAACAAAACAAAGTAAAGTCAAAAAATGGACAGACGAACTTAAAAGACACTTCTCCAAAGAGGAAATGCAAATGGCCAACATCTTTTATAATAAGGGAAATGCAAATCAAAACCACAATGACACCGGTAAGAATGGCATATATTAAAAAATAAAAATAATAACAACAAATTTTGGTTAGTATGTGGTGAAAAAGGAACTCTCTTACACTGCTGGTGGGAATGCAAACTGGTCCAATCACTATGGAAAGCTGTATAGAGGTTCCTCAGTCTTCTAAAAATAGAGTTACCATATGACCCAGCAATTCTGCTACTAGGGGTCTATCCAAAGAACACAAAAACACTAATTCAAAAGAATACCTGTACCATTATGTGCTGAAGGCCAGCTCCAGCTGAGGACAGGTTCCCACAGGAAGAGTTGGCATTGGTGAATGAAGGGGATTTGAGTCACTATCACATGATCAGAGTGTAGCAAAGGTCTCAGCAGGCCTTTATTTAAACGTTACAAGCAAGCAGAGGGATTACATCATCATGTGCTAGAGCAGAAAGATAACAATCATTACATTTTTTTCGTAAGAACAGCTCAGGGTCTTTATGACCTCCAGTCAAGATTTATGACATATACTGTTTCAAGGTAAAGCCTACGCGCTAGACTACATATTTTCATCAGTATACTAGTTTTTCAATGTTAACATTGTTTTTATAAGCATAGAATGTTTTTATTAGCACACAATTTTTTTTTTTTTTTTAATATTAAGGCAGGCGTGGAAACTTCTCGCAGTCACAACTAACCATTTTGTTTTTACTCAAGCATAAGACAGACTACTAGCACAAGGTTTAGAGTCAAACTGATGTCAGTATTTTTTGTTACTAGGGAGACTTTTTATATATGATTATGGTTTAAGTAAAACAGAGGTAGAGACGAGGGGAGGAGGGTTGGTAGAGTATACGTGACTCATTTATCACCTGGGAGATACAGAACCTCCCAAGTTACTGTGAGCCAAGTTATAGAGGTCTTTTTTCGGTTCCCAAGGCCAGTTTCCCATAGTGAATATTTAAGTCTGGGAAATTATCTAATGGCTAACTTTTGAGTTTATAAAACAACCACATTCCAGTTGCATTTGATACTGCCTGGTTTTGCAGTATTGGCTTTTTGAATTTATGTTACAATATTTGCCAATCAGTAGTTCATCATCAAAATGCATAGCATCCAATTATTTTGTCTAGCAAAACAACCAATTTTATAACCACCCCCATGAATGTTTTTTCAGTAAGCATATGTCATTAAATCACAGAATTACAATTTAGCTAAGAGAAAAGGAGTCTGGCAGGGGCCAGCCTTTGGAGTATCCAGATCTTTGAGGAGTGTCTCTCAGACCGGACTTTTGTCAGGCAGCATGAGCAGCTGGTCTGCACCACTTATGTTTATCAAAGCACTATTTATAATAGATAAGACATGAAAACAACCCAAATACCCAAAAGAAATGACTTGATCAAGATGTGGTATATACACACAATGGAATACTATTCGGCAATCAAAAAAGATAAACTAATGTCATTCACACCAATATAAATGGAGTTCAGTGACATAAGTCAGAAGGAAAAAAATAATAATAAATAAATAAATAAACAGACATCTATAAATCAGACATTCTGCAGGGGTGGGGAAGGAGGGATCAAAACGAGCACAAGGTGATGGTGATAGTACATGGGTGAACTGGTGGTGGAAATTCTCTGGGGATTACACCTGAAAAAAGAAAACTTTGTAAAAAAAAATGATGAAACATGATGTAAAATATATATAAATTACATATATATACACATATAAAGAAAGATAGTGTGCTGTTCTTGGGTTGGATCTCAGAATGATCACTTAGAGAGCAGACTGCATTCGAAACCTTAGCACGGAGTCAAGTAGGGCAGGATCTTATGCTCAAAGTACAGCTTCTCAATGGAACCCACCTTAAATGTCTCAATGGAGCCCACCTTAAATGGATCCCACTGGTACTCAGATGTTGGAGAAATTAAAGGATGTGTATTATGTGCCAGGGAGGTTTACAATCACTGCACAGACTGACTTTTGTTATTTGATGTGATGAGGGGAAATAAAATGTAATTAAGCTATAAATAAATAACATTTTGATAGTGAAAAAAATAACAGTAGGAAATAGGTATGAAGTGTGATGTCTACAGGTGATGAGCAAAAAGCATGTTTAAATCTATGGGTTAATATTGTAAAGTTAACTTGTAGATGAACTAACAAATTAAGGAAGTATAGAGAGTAAGATGAATTTTGGGAGATTATTTTCTCTTTTGTATAATGAATTGTCTCTGTATAATGAATAGAATAAAATAAATATAATAGACTAAAGTTGTACATACACAACACTATGTATATGGTGAGTCATTACATATAAGGTGTCATATTTATTCACAATTAAAATAACCTATGTATGTCTTTAGCATGAATTTAGGACAGTTTAGTGCCAATACCTATGAGGAACTCTAAATAGATTGTGATCATTCTCTACCTCTGAATGATTTAACCTAAATATTTTAAACTGATTGTAGTATCTTGTGGATAGAATCTATTTTGGGAAAGTATTAATATAATTTCTGAAGACAACACTGGAGAATTTAAAAACACATTTAATTGCGACTACATAAGCCTTTCATTATCCTCCAAAAACATAGGAGTAGGAGACTTAACAAGTTAAGGTAGTAAGTAGCTACATGAACTCAAATGGATATACTAAAGGCCAAATTAAACAAGCAAATTACACTTACATTATTTACTGATATTTAATTCAATTCACAAGTCAATGAACTTTATTCAAAGGAACTAAACCTTTTTCTGCAATAGTCTTATAATAGCATAACACAGCAACACATTTCAAAGTAAGACCCATTTCTCTGACAGAATAGGACCATTTGTTAAAGTGCTCATTATAGAAATAGCCAATTATTTTAATCAAGTTCATTGGAGATGATGGAAACTGATACCCTGAAGGCTTACTTTTACAATGTGAAATAACATAAGTAATTAATGGAATAAAGATTTCTATCTTATTCCATATTAAAAGACAATGATAATAAATTTCTTTTAAATATAAATGTGTATATGTTTTATATATACATATATATGTTTTAAAAGACATGATTCTCACATAGGAGTAAAGAGAATTAGAGAAATTTACTTTGTGTTTCCCATGTAAGCATGACAATCTCTTAACTGTACAAGAATGTGAACATCAATATATTTTATGAAATTGCTACAGAAAAATTTCTGGCACATAGGAACTATTAGGGAAGATATGGCTAACCCCTGTTAGACTTAATAATCTTCAGATTTCTTGTAGTAAATCATATCAGAAATAATTTCAATCTGAAACTAAAAGTAGATGAGCAATAGAAAATACTGCAGTTATGCTCTCTTTTTCCCCCATTCATCTTCATTTAAGACATCCTGTAAAGTCTTCTTTGAGTGATGAAAATAACCTGCAAAGCAGGAGGTGAACCACAATGAAAAAAATTAGTATTTTTATCACTTATGAATATAGCTTCTATTAGCATGTTTTATTAAACTATTCTGTCTTTCCAATAAGCCCTGCCTCATTTTATTTAGGCTACATGGTTCTCACTTTGAGGCATAAACATTAAAATGAACAACCTCTCTGATATGAATTTGAAAAACTAATTTTGCAGGTTTATTATTGTGATTCAGTGTATGTGCATGATGCATGTATTTTTGTGTGGGTGTGGTTATATTTACAACTGACCAATAAGTGAGTTATAAAAAGAAACAATACAGTTTTCTTCAATATTAAGGTGTGCCTGCTATATAATAAAATGCACACTTTTTAGAATGTGTAGTGTGATACATTTTGATATATGGATGCACCTCTGGAACTATCATCTTAACCAAGATACTGACCAGTTGGGTCACCCTCAGATGTTTCTTCCTATCACATTATAAACCCTCAGTGTTCATCCCTGGCAACCACTGATCTGCTTTTGGGCTCCATAGATTTGTTTATTTTCCTAGGAATTTCTATAAATGGACTCTGAAAGCATGTACTCTTTTTATTTGGTTTCTTTCATTCAGCATAATTTCTTTGAGAACCCTGTGTGTTGTAACTTGTATCAATAGTTCATTCTTCATTTATATCTCTGAGTAGTATTCAGATGTATGTATATACTTGAACATATTCATTGTTTCCAGCTTGGGCTTACACATTAAACTGCTGTGAATATCAGTACACATCTGTGTGGGGACATAGCTATTATTTCTCTTGTGTCAGTAACTAGATATGAAAAAAAATGGATTACATGGGATCTATGTATTACAGAAACTGTCAAATAATTTCCTAATTAATTGTATTGTTACATTAAATATAATACATTCTGAACAGTAGTATAGAGAGTTTAATTTCTCCACAATATTTGGTATAGTCAGTTTTAATTTTAGCCATTTATCTGGTTTTGTTTTTAATTTGTGTTTCTTCATTTGTTTTGATGTCAGATACCTTTTCATATTTTTGTTTGGAGTTCTTAGAAATACATATTCTTTTGTGTGAGGTGTGTTTAGGTATTTTGTTCGAATTATAATAATGTGTTTTATTATTGAGTTTTCAAAGTTCATTATATATTCTGGATACAAGTGCTTTATCAGAAATTTAATTTGCAAATATATTAAACCAATATGTGACTTGTCTTTTCGTTCTCTTAAAATTGATTTTGAGGATCAGGAGTTTGTAATTTTGATAAAGTACAAATACCAATTTTAATGACTTAAGCTTTTGATATATCTAAAAAAAATCTTTGCTTAAACTGAATCTCAAAAGATTTCTCCTATAATTTTGACTAGTTTTTTTTTATAGATTTAAGTGCTACTTTAAGCTCTGCAATCCATTTTGAATTTATAGGGCATGGGATATGGTTGTAAGGTTTTTTTTATTTTCATAGTTATTTCAGCATCATTTATTAAAAATGCAGCATTAATCTACTGAATTACTTTTAAGTATTTTGTTATTGTGATAAGCCTTTCTGTTGTTTTCTTCAATTTTCTAGTGATTGGGATTTCTTGAGTTGCCTGGATATGTGGGTATAATTTTTACCATATTTGGAAAAGTTTTGACTATTATCTGTTCAATTATTTTCTTCCCTCTCCTCATCAGGGACTACAGTCACATCTTTAAGCTATCTCAATATGTGTCCTACAACTCATTTCTTTATCCCAGAACTCACTGAGCTATTCTTTCTCTCTATGCCTTATCCTGTTTATGTCTTTAAAATTCACATATCTTTTCTTCTATAATGTCTAATCCTTATTTTCTTCTAACACATTTTTCATCTCATGCATTGTAATATCTCTAGAAGTTCAGTTTGAGTCTTTTATTTTCCATGTCTTAACATTTTAAATTCATGGAATGCAGTTATGACCTTTTAAAAAAATTATTTGATGCATACAAGAGCAGGGGTACAGGCAGAGACAGAGCAGGGAGCAGAACAATCAGATCAACCGAAATACACTGCTGAGGGGAGCAGCGGGCGAGGCAGGAGAGGTCTGCTGTACCATGTGGGGCCCCCTCCCTGGCTGGGGATCAAACGCGCGCTGCTGTGCTACAGATGCTTCACAGTGCTGCACTCAACCTGCTGCCCCACCAGGGAGGCCCCAGAGATGACCTTTTTATCCTTGTTTCTTTTTTATTTTAATTTTATATACATTTTACATGATTTTTCATTTTTTTACAGTGTCTATTTCTCATGCCAATGATATTCCCATTATCATTTCACCCATGCACCATTACCATAGTTTTCCTTTTTCTAATGCCTGATGTGTTTCCTGCAGTTTTGCTTATGTATTAATCTTGACTATATTCCAGAGATGAACTTTACCTTGTTGAGTGCTGGATGTGTTGTAGTTCTATTTCTTCTTGAAATTAGTTGTCTTACACAGTTATCTGGAAACAATTTGATATTTCTGTGCCTTGCTTCTGTGGCTTGTTAGGTAGGACCAAAGAGGTGTTCGATTCAGGGCTCATTATTTTCCCATTACTGAATCAAGTTGCTTTGACTCCACTGCCAATTGCCCCATGAAATTTTATTTTCTCATGCAGCTCCCTGGCCCAGAATAGCTCTAGCTATTGTTTCTCTAGACTATTGACAGGGTTCTTTTCTCAATAGTCTCTTCACTTACCTGCACTGATCCCTGCCCTGTGAAATACCTGGAGGGGGGCACACCAGTGTTCGGGACACACTCTGCAAATATGAACAGGCTGTCTATCAACAATTTTACCCTACAAACTATGGTTTTTCTAGGCCCCCCTGTCTTTAACTCAGAGAGTTGCCAAGTTTCTGAATTCCTCCTCTTTATGTCTTGGCCTGGAATCCATTAAAAGATTAAACCCTTGGGCAATTGTGGGATCCACCAGGTTTATTGCACTTTGTCTCTTTATATTCAGTTTCTGAAAACTGTTACCATCTATTATTTTTTTTTTACTTTGTTTTTTTCATCTTGTCAATGTCTTGCCAAAAGCCCCACCAGGGAGGCCCCAGTGATGATCTTTTTATCCTTGTTTCTTTTTTATTTTAATTTTATATGATTTATCATTTGTTTACAGTGTCTATTTCTCATCCCTGTGAATTCCAGCATTATCACTTTTAATACAGAAAATATGCAGACCAAACATCCTTAGAATAAATATGGAAGAAAACATTTTTAAAAAATGGTGTACACAGCACATTTTTGGCATTGATTAGTGAGCTGTTTGCTTGATCAGATTCTTCCACAATGGTCTTGTGTGTGGCAAATGTTTTGTTGCTTCCTGTTCTGCCAGAAATCCAGGAAATTTACTATAATCATGTAGAGGAGATCCTGGAATGAAGGAAATCTAGCTCTTCCACCTTGTTGGGAAAAGAAATGCCCATATATGAAATAGGAATGTTTTCTGTGTTTACCAATCATTATTTATGTCTAGATGATCGCTCAGTAATGTTAGCCAACATGTACAGACAATTGATATTCTAGTTTAAGAAATATTAAATGTCACCATTTTAGAAGGAGATATATTAAAAATATTTGTTGGGTTATCCCAGGTAGATCAGAATTTTCATGGACTTTGCAATTATGAGGATAAATGCTTTTTTTCATGCCTCTCCAAGGCTCTTAGATTGTTTATGAAATGCCTATTCATTTGTTTACTCTAATGATAACCCCCAAAGTAGAAGTATCTGCATACAGAAAGCTTCATTAAAAATTTACCTACATTTTTATTCAACAGTATAACCAAGAAACACTCTACAGAACAATATGAATGTGAATTAACTCATATTCTTACAGTGTGGATAATTCTTTATTATAGTCCTTAATGTTTACAAGATATTTTTTCCATAAAATCATTTGTTCAATCCGCATAGTAGCTTTAGAAATGTAATAGAATTCATCATTTTCAGAAACATTTTCAATGATTTCTATAATGTATAATTTTAAAGATACTGACGCATAAGAGCAGAAACCTATTGATATGTTGTTATCTGAGTCTATATGTAGTTTGGTGAAAGTTGATTTATAGTTGTTTTTAAGAAATTAATTCTGGGGCCTCCCTGGTGGCGCAGTGGGTTAAGCAACGCACTATGAAGCAGACCGCAGCCACTGCAGCACGAGTTCGATCCCTGCCGCCGGCCAGGGAG